>RZIO01000001.1:3801408-3816828 GCA_004338095.1 Gloeostereum incarnatum | reverse complement strand
GAATAGCCCCAGGAACACAGTTGCGCAAAAGATCCCGCTTGCAAATTGGCACATATGTGAATGCGAAAACTCTACTGCGTAATTGAATGAGTAGAGCTACATATTTGCAAGCAATTATAAGTTAATGCGAGAAGAGCGAGACTTCTCTCAGTACTTTTGATTTTTCCTCCATTCTGACGCAGGGACCTCAACCTAGCATCGCAAGCTACTTACTGTGGTCTTAAACACTAAAAGAATCGGAGGTCCTATTGTCTTCCTGCTCAATTATACCCTAAAAGAATGACTTGAGAGGATCTAAACCAGTCTGCAAGAAAGAAGCTCACGTTAACAACTCCGAAGAAACCATCTGTGCGACTTCGAAGAGCAATTGCAGCATGACACATTTGACGCATACGTTGCATAGCCTCTCCAAGAGGAAAAATATTCCAATGATATTCCCAGAACTCTGCGCGTAGGAGAATAGAATCGAGCTTCAACCTTAAGGGCCATGAGTAAAACTACTACTTTCAAGTTCGGCACATCATGTTACTCACCTCGTTATCTCGAGTCGCAGCTCGGCTGTCGTGACAGGGTTATTCAGTAGCTGGAGAGAGTGGGAGTGTTTTAGAATAGCATCTATCTGCTCGATGCGCTTTTCCGTGGCGGCGAGCTTGTGGCATGGTGACGACGTGTAATAGAAGTAGAATCCCCCGCAGGATATGACTAGCGACGCGAGAATGAACGCGATGCGGAGGCCGTTGGAAGGCAATACAGTAAGCAGGACATCTAACGCAGTAATGGCGATATGCAAGGTGGACATGAGGGAAATTTCTGATGTACATAGGATAGAAGTCTGCCATTTAAATAGGGCTCTGCACAAGCTCTCCGACAAGTAATACATCTTGGATGGTACGGTCTAGGGCTATTCATCAGCTTGTTCTTGCCTACAAAATCGAAAATGGCAATCTCCAGTTCATATGGTGCATATAGAAAACTTCCGAGCAACTCGGTGGTCTCCCGCGTTTTAGGATCTCTTCGAGCCAAGGAAATGCCACGTTACATTGAACCATGGGGGAAGACAAGCTTGCACACAAACAGTACGTCGTTATCAAGTCAATCTTCGGAGATCCACTGTGATGAGGGCCTAGCGATAAGGTATAGTCTCGGCATTGTGGTAGCTGTCAAGCTCGGTCAATAAAGATCAGTAAGCCGCTCCATTTGCACTTTAACGCTTCAGAGGTACTTTTTCCATTGGATCAGGCCCTGATTGCCCTGATTGCATACAAAAAAAAAAAGAACGCCACGACCTTAACTTTTGATCGTATGTTTAGGAGATGATGGGGGAGTGAGAACCTGGTTTGGGACGCGTAGGATGCTCCTGGATGCTTGCGATAGATATTTGAAGAAGAACGGGAAGTCAGCATCCCTCCGCATGGAAAGACGAGCACAACGGATGCCAAAGTCGATTTCTCTGGATCGTCTACCAATGGCAAAACAGCAACGAATGGAAAAAAACTGGATATTAAGGCAACCTTCGGCGCCCATAGTGGAGAGATTTAATAGCTCGGTAGGTGCCGATAGACTGAGTGAATGTTCACCTGGGGCGCCAGCGCTCCGGTCAAGTTCATCGATAGAGGTAGTACTCCAATAACGTTAGACATAGTAGTAAGCGCCCCAGTTACAATTAATCCATACTTGGACTTCCAGTGCGATTTTCCAAAGGCCAACGACAAGGATTCAGGAGATATGGATGGAGACTCAGAGTTAGTCTCGTTAACCCGACTTTACGATTCGTGAAGACAGTCGTTCACTCATGTAACTCAGAGTCTGACAGTGATTAAAATATGAAACTCTTAAGTGCGTGACTCCGTTCTCAGCACGTGATTAAACGAGACGCGTTAAGATTCGGTGAATAGACAACGATTCTCGGATCGAGAAATCTGTTGCTTATTTCGAAAGAGTACTTAGTTTGCATGATCGAGAAAAGCAGCTTCCTACGTTTTCGCGGCGATAGTAAAGTTCATCCTAGTTCATCGCGATAATCTAACGGAAATCTGACTGTAAGTCATCGATCGAAGACACAAGCCTAAAAGAGCAATCGTTATACAGGGTCCTGTATGTCAGGTGTGTTAGAAGCTCGCGTGGTAGGGATCAGGGACCCTCAACAACCATCACGGATCAGAAGGTGAAACCAGACTTTTTATCCCCACCTCCTGGCGGAACGGACTTCGAGAAGTATAGCTTTAAAATGAATGAATGCCAATCCCGGTCCCTGCAAATTTCAAGAAACGAGTCGGCCGACGCAGTTCCTTGACAGTCGACATCTTGCACTGCACCCTGCATCATGTACGACACAACTCGCTGCGGCATACTGTTGTCGCAGACTTCTGCGCATTTCCTCACGGCCAAAGATATTTTGTCAGCAAGCAAGACAGCATACATACAACAGAAAAATACCAATCATTTCTTCACTTGTAGCACCTAGCCCCAACTTCGTATTTTTAATGACGGCCTTGAGCGGATCCTTCAACCCCACCGATGAGACTCCAATCCTATCACCCTCGCTCCATCCCATAGAAGCCAGCATCTTGAACCCGATGTTCGCCTCTCCGATCTTGGGCGCCGTCTGACAATACTCAGCAGGACTCTGGCACCCATCAGAGGAGAAAGGCTTACCTTGCCAACCTCGTCTCCCTCCTTATGCCTCGGCCCACCTCTAGCTCCTTCCCTGGCGCTCCACCACCGCCACCAACGAACTCATTCCCCATCCCAAACCTCCTGACGACCTTCCCTACCTTACCCCACTGGACAGCACCAACGCGCGTCCTCGTCTTCTTGGTGAGAGTTATATACCTTCCCCCTTCCTTTCCCTTACTAACGCTCTTCAGCCCAAACGCGATGGCCATCTCATGCACACCCTTTCTAGTCTCCTTGTTCGTCGGCGGAAGGCTCATCGTCTGCGGCCCACCCACGTCTGCGATGAACTTTTCGATTTGCTGAACAAGTGTCGTAAAGTCGATGATCCGGTTCGGTATCACCGTGATTGTAGGGTCGAGTTTAGACGCGGCCAACATCGCTTTCCTGCCCTTTTTACCACCCTTGTGGGATGCAGAGGGGTCCAATGCGAGTGCCATACGCGCTTCGGCTCGAGCGCGTTTGTTCTCTGCTTTCTTTGGCGGTCGGATTCCATTGCGCTCGGAGATGGGCAGGCGTGTATGCTTGTTTTCCTTCTGAGAAGGCGTCAGTAGAGGGAAAGGAGTAGAGGGCGGGGGTACTTGCTGGCTCGAGGGAACCAATCTTCTTCATCGTAGTCGTCATCGTCGTCTATGAGATCTTTGAAAAGCTTGTTCTTCGCCTTCCTGTCTCGTCCCGTGAGAATGTCCTCATTCTCGTCCAGCATCGCCTGCGTTGGTTTCAGCGGCCGTGGAATTGAGATGGAGCGATATTACCTGAATCTCTGCAATGAAGTCTTCATCCTGCTCAGCCCACGACTTTTCATAGAAATCATCCTCTTCATCATCATCCTCGTCTGCTTCTGTTTTCGCCTTTTGCTTCCCCTTGCCCTTGGTATTCCGCCGCAAATGATCCAGTCTCGTCCGGAAAACTCATATCTCCACCATCTTCCTCCTCCTCCTCATCGCTCTCTCCGATCAACATCCTCTCCTCAGCTCTCAAAACAACCTCCTCCTGCTCCTCCTCTTCACCACTACTTCCCCTCTCCGCATCTGCCTCATCCTCCTGCCTCATCTTCTCTTCATCGTTCAAATCATCCATCGTCACAAACCGACTCCCCTCCGCAGACATCCCCTGCACGAACCTTTTCATTGCATCCATCTCCACATCCGAATCCACCTGCATGCCCTCCGCCCCATTCTCCTCCACCTTCTCGTCGTCCTCGTCAGATCCCCAATCCAAATCCGAATCGCCCCTCCGCCTCTCCTCATACTTGTCATCATCCCGCGGGAGCAACTCAAACACACCCCTCTTTTTCTTGAGAGACCACGACTTGTGCCTCTCGACTCTCGTGCGTGGATCTTGGCTTTTATCCGGCCGTGGACGGAGAACGTGATTTGCGGTGGGGGGACGTGTTGTCTCTTCGTAGCCGTGATAGGGGGTTGGAGTTGGAGCGAGGACGGAGAGTATCTCTGAGGAGGTGTCGTGGAGCGTGGGTAGACTACCACGTCCTCTCCCCCAAGCGGAGCCTGATCCATCCTGTCGACCAGAAACGGCAGGAGGTTCTTGTGAAGCAGGGGTGGGGCGTAACATCCACAAAGAATGTCTCCGCGGGAACGGGGCCGGGAGTGGTGTCGATGAAGAACAGTTCTGGGCTGGGTACATCTTCTGGTGCAGGTGCGATGGATTCTGGGACTCTTGTTCTCGAGTCTCAGGTGCGGGGGAACCAGGAGTAGACGTGCGAGCAGCAGGGCCATCCAATATTGTAGGCTCGTCGATATCAATCTTCTCAAGCCTGTCCGTGACACCAGGTCCAAGGCTGTCGACGGAGTCCCCCTGCTCAGCCTCGGCGACAGCGTCAACAGTCTCTAGTATGGCCTCAATACCGACCTGCATCTCAACGTCCCCTGGCGGACTGAGATCATTCGATACAGGGAACACTTCTTCTTCCCTCACCGGAGGAACAACACTAGTAAAGATCTCCGCTTCCCCGAGTCCGTTCGTGACACGAGTTCCAGCGATCTCCTCAACGGAGTCAACCACCCTCTCCGTCTCCAATAAGGCCTCAGTACCGACTTGCGTTTCGGCGTTCCCATCGACAGCGGGCCGGCTGAGATCATTCGACCTGTCTTCCCGCTGAGGAACAACACCAGTAAACCTCTCCTCTTGTCTCTCTTCCCCCACGCCAGCCTGAGTGAAATCGATTCCCGCAGCGAAAGATCCAAGATCCGAAAAGTCCACCTCCTCCAGGCCATCGTCCTTGTCCTCGTCATGTACGCCGATCCCTCATGCTGGTGTTCTTTCGGTGGAAACGTCCCGCTGAACACTCTCGCGACCTTCTCCGCTGTAGGCACGTATGCTTCTTCTTCCGTAGCGTCATCTACAATCACCGTCAATACCCACACAGGAAGGAATATAAGAACGAAAACATGTACCGACACCTTCGACACCAGCCTTGAAGATCTCCTCCTTTTCTTCAAACAAGAATTTCGGCGTCCGTATTTATTGCGGGTACAAAGAGGATGGGCCGTAGGAGGGGGCGGGAGGTGTAGAGTAAGTCAGATAATGGTCCGAGAGTCGATTTCTTGCCTCCGCGCCCGGAATCGTACCCACCACGGCCACGACCTCGGGGAGAGTCGTGTCCTCCACCGCGACTAGGGTAAGAGTATCCGCTGGGAGAGTCATACCCTCCACTGCGACCAGGGGAGTCATATCCACCGCGGCTAGGGAGATTGTACCCACCCCCACGGCCACGAGGGGATTCATACCCTCCACCACGGCCACGAGGAGAATCGAACCCTCCTCCTCCACGACCGCGTCCTCGAGGAAAGACATTGAATCCAGGAATGGGAGCACCGATCCCTCTCCCCCGTCCTTTCGGAGATGTCCCATACGATGGAACGTTAGCTACATACACATTTAGTATCCTGAAATACTTTGTAGGATAAGAAACGCACCAGGCCAAGTCTGGACGATAAAATCTCCAGTAATTACGGATTGGTCTGGATTACCTCCACGTCCACGTCCCCTTCCTCGACCCCTTCCGCGTCCGCCGCGTCCACGAGATCGGTTATTGTCGGTTGAATTAAATCCACCTCGGATTATTCCTCCTCCTCTATTGTTGTTGTTGCCTCTAGCCATAGTAGATCGTAGTATAATACACAAGATCGTCGATGTGGTGTAAACAAGATACAGTCAAGAAAAAACAACAAGGTTCGGTCCCGGCCCAAAGTTCTAGTCAGATCGCGCAGCTGGTTTGTGTGGGGCCAGCAGATGAGTGTTCTACAATGTTTTTTTAAACGGAAGTGTAGCGCCCCCGTCGAGTACAAGTACGAGTACTAGCAGATGGTAGTACAAGGTTAAGCTTCAAGCCTGGGTTTGGGGCTTTGTCATACTTACGCCTCACCTGCCGCTACCTGCAGCCTACGAATAATTAGAGTGCCTGAAGAGACGAATACGCTTGATATTCGATATATATGTTTAATGCACTACGAAGCTTGTCATGATGTCCCTTTCGAACGCCAAAAATGCGAACGGGATTGCCCGTTCATCGCTGTTCATCGACGTCTCACTGTTACTTTCAAGGCCGATGTAGTCCGCCCGCACATCTTCCGGTGCTGTCCATCCCTTCGTTTGGGGACCAAGAAAGACGCCGCTGCCAGTCTCGACTAGGTTTATCGGAATTCAAAGTTTGTAAAGAAACAAAAAGCAAGTGAGAATACTACAACATAAGGCGCCCGCGGTAGATATCAATACTAAAGGCTACTAGCTAGCGTGTCCATCTGTTAGATGAAGAAAAGAAAGGCGGAAACAAGGAGCGTGTGTGTTGAATCTACTTCTTCTGGATCTCCTCTTCCTCCTGCTCTACGAGCATCAAAGGCTGCTTCTCAGCGGGGTAGGTGTATTGGGGAGGGGCGACAAAGATCTCTTCGGCATCTCCCTCTTCTCCGTCAAAGACGTACTCCTCCGTGTCGGGGCGGGAGGAGAAGGCGCGATAAGAGACGACCATAAGGACCCAGATCATGCGCAAGAGAACACCGATACCGCAGCCTAACAGGTACATACATCTTATCAGTATCACAAGAAAGGGGTTTGAAGACAATAACAGACCTAAAACAAAGGCAACAGCTCTCCCTTCCCAGGGTCCCAAACGCCATCAAACTGAAATGAACCCTCCTCAAGAAACTTTCCTCCTGCATGGGGACAGGTCTCTGGTGATGATGATGGTGGAGGGGGTGACGGACAGGCCGCTGTTCAAACTTGACCTTCAACATATCCTCTTTATCCTTGACCGTTATGGGTGCTATCTCGCTTCCGTCGACGATAGGGTCGATGAGAGGGAGACCAAAGGCCTTGCGGAATTTGTTGGCAATGATCAGGGATTTGTCACCGCCACGGCAGGGTCCTCGGTGGCTGCCAGCTTGGAGACGGGCGACATTGTTCTCTCCTCCCCCTCCAAAGCGAAGAGGCTGGAGTTGAGATTCGACAACAACGATTCTGAGTGGCATGGCGTTCACTAAGGGAAACTGTGTTAACCTTCTCATCCTTATACTATTCTGAGACATACCGAATGAAGCGCCAGCAACAGCCAAGATCGCCAGCGTCGATGATAACTTCATGATCTACACACGCCCATTATAAACAACAGACCGCTGAGATAGAGGACAGAAAGACCCTACTGATTATACGATTCTGTGTTGTGTGGTTCTAGATGAAGTGGTGGTGTGATGACAGAACGAGGCATGGAGGGCACTGTGGGAGTCAAGCTCCGTTGCTGACTCATCAGGCTTGGCGCGAAGTTCGTGCATCGTGCTGTAAGTCGGATGACGCCAACATGAATACATTAGGTCGTCAAAACCACATAATACCAGTTCAGGTTAGTTTCTTCAATAGTTCAATCTGTGTAGAGCAATCCATCGTGTGGCGTAACCCCACACACTCACCGCATGCGCATTTATTTGTCGAGCGGTTCATATCTAAATACTCTAATGAACCACGCCGCAATATTATTACAAACATCATTTCTCTACAGTCCTAACTTTCATCTCTCTTGGATTCAACTTAGAAACGTAACTTAACATTCAACTTGAAGTCGATCAGCCTGGTCATAGTACTTACTTGGTTTAAAGATATCACTCGGTCACAAAAACTATTGCACCCCAGGGATACACTCAGTTACTACAGAAGAGGTAGGGGATCCCATTCCGGTCACTAAAATATGCCCCGTAATCATAACATCCACCATGCTACAAGATAGGCTGGTGCAGCAACAGTAACTGTTACATCCGTGGCTGCCTGGCGAAATGGCATCACGTCTGACTACGATTCATGTAACAAACAGTTGGTATCAGGATATTGCAGGTCCGACCCCTGCGGTGGTCACTATTGAAAGACCAAAATGTTGTTTTTTTTTGATTATTGCATGAACCTTCCTTATGAGCTGCGCGATTTCGGGGTTGGAAATTCCATGATTCATGGAGGGACCAGGAGGAGGCCTGGAGGGTAGCATCGCGTGCTTCATCCAGATCCAGTACATTTCATGCATCGACCTGTATACACAGTGGAGAATGGCTTAGGTGAGGTTATTGAAAGGATACCGATACAGTCGAGTCCTTGAAGGTGAGCAGAGGTGAGCATCTCAGTCGCCGCATACACGCTCATACTCCTTGACGCCTCTGCGATTCAAACTATGTGGCGTTGAATATTCATGTACATCAGCAGCAAAATATTCACCATCGTGAACTGTTAATCGAAGAGAAAAGCCATTGAATGCCAACCCTCGAGAGTCGAATAAATATACTGACATGTGGCGGCTTAAAATCTTTGTCTACCGGTACCTCCTGGCCATGACACTATTACCACATTATGGGACTTACATAGGGCGCAGAAAATCCGCATCTCCGAGTCTGAAATAAATCGTCGCAAGAATGCTCAAACCCATGGACTTTCAACGATTTCTGGAGATACCGTATTCGGCGGAGTCCCTCCTTCTCCTCCAGCCAATCGGAATATGGGCGATCACCTTATTTCCCAGCGGAGTCAAATGCATCAGTATACAGCATATACTGCCATCTGATAGATTGAGGCGTTGATAGGAAACGCGTAGATCATCGCGTGAGGCATCGTCATTCAGAAGACTGGAGGCACTGCATTGATTGCGTAGAAGCCCTACCCCTCATACTACCATCTTAACGGTTCATCTTCTAAAGACATTTACAGGCCCATTTCAGTATGATTGTTGCTGCTGTCCTTCATATGCGTGTGACGCACGCGGATTTCTTCGAGTCCTATGTCCGTAGGGGGATCACCACGAATCCTGCTCATATGATCATAAAGCAATGAGGGTACGTACGGATGGTGAACAAAGGCAGCATTGCATCAAGAGTTACATGGAAGGATCTGGAGCAGTTTCATCACTGCCGCGTCCAAATCCTAAGGAATAGAGTAGTGGAGATCAATGGTTCCTTGAAAGAATGTTGCAATGGAGACGAACGCGCGAGAAGGTTGATCGATCTTCACTATATCCGCTCCACCGCTAGGATGCTAGTGTCGATTGCTTCTCCGGCAAAGAATATGCATAATCCGGTGTCGGTGTTATTGACCATCCTCTACGGAGACAGAGGAGGGTAAGTAAGTCCATTAAGGTTGATGTTTCAGTAGAAGAAAAAAAGAAGACAAAGCGTTGGATCAACTTGAGGCTGTGATCCACGATAACCCGAAGGAGCGAGGTAAGTACCGGTACTACCGCTCCCACGATTCTCTTCCACAGCGATCACTCCCATTCCAACTCAATCGACCTGTGATAACGATGGCTGGATAGAATAAGACCGGAGCTCCTTACAATTGACCGCATACTTCTACTACTAATAATAGCGGATGATTCCATCTTCTGCGAAGCCCATAGCTCAGACACGGGGTCGACGGAATCAAAACGCCCCAGTCATCGTCTCATCAGAGTATACGTACTTGATGATTGGATCTCTGACAGTGGGAAAACATCCTTCATCAAGAATTCCTGATTCCTATGTTTAAGGATGAGATTGTATTGTGATACTCCATACACTTCAGGGCACTTCTGTTCCGGACGAATGGTTGATTCACCGGGATTGCGACGCATATATATAGCATATTTAGTCGTGTAGATGTTGGGCACAAAAGCAAGGATGCCCCCAACTGCGCTTGAAATGTAGGTCCGCTTTCCCTCACTTATGAAGCACCCATCCATTGTTGTGTTTCTTTTGCAGATACAGCCCCATCTTCTTTGGTGCTTTCATTAGCGCTGTGCTCTATGGGGTGCGTCCTCTTTACTCCTCCCTGCAGGCGAGATGGTGACCTTCGAGAACGTATAGATCACATTAATGCAGGTGCGCGTGTGTTAATTACTCTTGATACGATTCTGAAAGTTTGATATGACTAGATGTTCCTCTACTACCAACTGTCTAAACGGTCGGATAGCGCCATCCTTTTGGGTAGATTCTCTGGCTAATTTTGGCTCTAGAGATCCTCTTTGGATGAAGCTTCTTGTCAGTAATTCCTCTCTAACTTTCACCCGTCGTCCGACTGTGAGTTTGAGCAGATTTTGTACCTCTTCTTCGCTGAAAGTGCTATTACCGTCGTCGTTATCGGATTACTGTACGAGCCGCTCGTCATGAGATTTGGTACGTCGGCGGCTTATCCACCTGTCCTGGCACGCTCAGCGGCCTTTCTGTTAGGACAAACATATCCGCTCGCTACGTCACCCCTTCGTACGTTTCTGTCTTTTCCCAACTGGCATATCTTCAACTGAGCGCTTTGCAGTGCTCAGAGCTGGTCCGTCCTTCTTTTTCCTCAGCGAAATATTCTTCCCTGCAATCCTCATATTGATCCCCTAGATGCCATTGTCACGGTGAGAAAGATCTTCTCATGTTTTCCAAAAACGCTCACATTATCTTAGGCAGCAATATCAACACCTGTCCAAATATTCATGGCATGGCGTATCTGGATCTTGACTGGATCTCCCTGGTCTTCTCTCGTGATATCTGCGTTGGCGCTCGTTTCCTTCTGTACGAAACTTTACCTACCTGGAGTCCTCCTGCGTTGTTAAACTTTTATGTCGTTCTAGCCGGTGGAATCTGGACGACTGTATCCGTCTCCAAGGAGCCTGAATTTGCTGATTTCCACAACTTCACTGCGGCGCCTACGACTTGGCTTGTGGCATCTGCCGTTTCCGACGTACTCATCACTGTGTGTTTGGTCTTTACTTTGGTACGTTTTTTTCCTTGCGCGGCTCTAATACTGTCATCGTGAAGTATGCTGGTAGTCTCGGAAGAAAACTGGGTTTAGTGCTATGGACGACCATTTAAGTCGTATCATTAGACGTGAGTTCCCTGTGTGTAGGCGTGGTGATCCTGTTCATGGGGTGACTTCGCAGTGGCCGTTCAGACAGGTGCTCTTACAGCGATCGCTGCTTTGGCTGACGCTATTGTTTTTATTGCCCTACCTGTGCGGCTTTCACGTTTGCCTTTGTTGAAGCCTTTTACTCATAACGGAATAATCCAGGGCACGACAATGTGAGCTAATAGGACGCGTTTTTCGGATCGGGAGCTCATCTAGTATGTGCAGTTTCTTCGCATGGGATCTATTCCTTTCGAAACTCTATGCGATCACTGTCCTAAGCTCGTAAGCGGATATGCCAAACTTTGTTTCTATCCGGCGTGTTCATGATGTACTGCCATTTCGTCAGGCTAAATGCCAGGAAAGTATGGAATAGCACCAGTCGACAGTTCCAGGAGCCAAACGCTTTGTTCGATTCATCGGAGCTGCCCAGTGTCGGTCGTGTCGGACCGAGGAATAGGTTCTCAACTCCTGGGGTTTGCCTCTTAATCCTCTTAATCCTCGTTTCTCTGTTCAACTTGTTTTCAGATCCGTGCGGGAGATGCGCTCGAGCTAAACACGCGAGTTACGCCCGTTCAGATTAACGTGCACCATTCAGCCAAAGTTGACTATGATCGTGAACAAAGCCACACGTCGGCTGTGAAGTTTCTATCAGACTCGGATGATAATCATGGTCCTACGATTCCTCCGAGATCCGCGTTGGGAGGAGGAAGCCTGTATCCGATGTCGCAAGTGTAGTAGTTTCAAATCTAGAGAATAGTAATCGACCTATATATGTACAGTATATTTTCTTCATGCATGCTTACATCTAGGATAAGATGGATAATACAACTAAAAGCTCCGGGGATTAGTACGGAGCTGTTGTTGTGGGTGATCCAGTGGGAGAGAAGGACATGACCAGAGAATCCGCCGCCACATCCCTATTTGGATTGATCCGCCTTCCCGGCGTCGGCGCCGGAGCGTTTTTGTCAGGATCATTTCTTGCCCTACTCCACCATCCACGTAGCCTGGAAATTAAAGGAATGCTACTGAACAGCTGAACTGTCACTCTTATCCCACGTACTAACATGTATATTCCAACAGTTATGCGGAATGAACGTAAATTTTGGCCTCTGGCCTGCCCTACGGAGTCTCTAATAGTTGAAGATTATGTGCGTACTCGCACCGACTTAAGTCGGGATTATTCTTTTATGATTCTTGCACAAAGCAACAGAAATTCTAGCTCCTGCCCGGATGAGACTGTCGCTTGGTCCGATTTGGGAGATCGATAGACATGCTTCTGCGTACACGAGGCTGACTTTCAGCATCTGAGCGGCTTGGATTCACTTCGCCTTCGAACATACCACCATGGCGTCCCCGGAGGATCTGAAGTTTCTGATCGACAAGTTCGGTCGTAAGTCATCTAAGTATGTTGCGGAAGAGACGTCACGATTGACGGTATGTTCTTCGTAGATCTACTCAACAAGGACGTGGGTGATACTAGCCCCAAAGCGAAAACGATTTACGGATACGTGAAGCCAGAGGAAAGAGGTACCTTTCTTTATGTATTAATCTTGGCGCGTTCTTATTTCATGCATCAGGGGTACCACTGGGCTACAAACCAAAACCACTTGACATGGTGGAGAAGGACGGCACGAAGAACGACTACCAAGATGAAGGCATGCTCATTACATCCCAACCCGCCCAACCCCTTAACGCTACCTTCGCTTCCGTCCCAGACAACTGGGCCGAATGCATGGTCAGTGGTAAAACTAAACGCATCATCCTCTCCACGAAAGGATTTCCCCGACCCATCGCGCGCCCTCCGGATGGGAAGAATCGATGCGAGATCAAGTCCTCTCGATATGGGCTGGGGATGTTCGCGACAAAGGATCTGAACACGGGCGATCTGATCTTGGCAGAGAGGCCTCTGATGGTGACTCCTGCAGGATTGAGGACGTCGCCGGATTTTGGGCTAGGGTGGACGCAGGTGCAGGTGACGCAGGCGGTGCTCTTTGAGTGGGAGAGACAGTTGCAGGTTCTATTTGGGAGAATGACGAAGGAGAATCAGGAGGCGTTTATGGCGCTGCATAATAGTCATGAACTTGACGGAAGTGGGCCAATTGGTGGGAGGATAAGGACGAATGGGTTTGAGCTCGAGGGATTGCAGGATAAGGGTTTGTTCCCTTCCTCCACTGCTTCTTGCGCTTTACTTATCATTCGGCAACGCAGAAGGACCTCAAGGTGCTTATTCCGGAGTATTCAACAAATTCTCTCGTATCAACCACAGGTAATACCACTCGCTCTGCCTTCCTCATCTCTTTTACTCTTCCACTAACAACCTTCCACTTCATCCCTCACAGCTGCGGCCCAAACGCCACCCGACGCTTCGACATGCCCTCCTTCTCCATGCAGCTCTACGCCGTCCGCCCCGTCAAAAAGGAGAAGAGCTCACTCTCAACTACTGCGAGCTGGTCAGCCTAACCCAATATCGCCAAAAAGACCTCGAGCCCTACGGTTCCAATGCTCCTGCTCCTCCTGTCAAAACCCCCGTTTCTCTGACGCACGCCGTATCCGCCTTCTCGCTATCGTCATCGAACGAGACTCGGAAGGCGCCAGATACAACGCATGGCTTGAGGGTAAGACTAGCGATGCGAAGTATGTCTCAGAATTGATAGGCAATATCAAGATCTTTGAAGAAGAGGGCATGCAGAGTTCGACGTTGTATGTGAAGGAATTGAAGAAGTTGATGGATGTTTATATTGCGCTTGGGGATGAGGAGAGGGTGGTGGAGGTGGGAGGAAGATCGGGATGTGGTACCTGGCGGATGGGGGCAGTGATCTGTTGTTGAAGCGATTGGTGAATGTGGAGATGCACCGAGCAAGTAAGAGCTGGGGCGTTAAGAACGCGACCGCCATTGAGAAGAACGGTACGCGTCCGAAGAGAAGGGAGAAGTAAGAAACGGCAGGAGGTTTTTATTCCTCGTGTTCGAAACAGCTCTTGTATTTGTATCTTCAGACTGGCAGGATTCAGCGGAGGTGTCGCCCTGCCCTGCCTGCCCCAGTCAGAATTGAGCAGGCCTTAATTTCTCGGACGTAAATCCTGCGTAAATCGTATTGAATATTTAATAAGCCTGACTTTGACCACGTGTGGTGTCAGCAAATCTTCCTTCCTGCCTTCACCATGACCATCCACTTCTTTGAAGAAAGTCCCAGTCCCCCGATGAGCAGCTTGCACGACTCGACCCGCCTATTTCCCTTCTCAGAGCTGGTATACCCTGTGTTGTTTGGGCAGAGGACGCCTTGTCTATCGTTCACCGCGTTCCCACCTGTCTCTTTGACCAACAACTACTCGTTCCGGATGACTGCTTAGAGGCTGCAACGCATGCTATCTGTTCTGGTCTCCCATATGCCAGGACGATGGTCGATGACCAATCGCGTTGGAAGGATCTTCGCCTCTTCAATGCAGATTGCCCTCACTCGTTCGACTTGAACACGACGACCATCCTTCTGAAGCATCAGAATCCGACGTTCGCAGCGATAAATGTGTGTTGTTACTTGCCAACCCATTCCGTTCTATGATACTTACAAATCGTTTTAGGACAAACCCCACCGCATCTTTATTCATGCTGCCTCAGTCTTCCACTTTGATATGAACGACCCTTCCAACACCTGCTTAAACCCTTCACCGCCATCCGACAGCTCTCGTCCTGTTCGCTTCCCTACCTTAGCGGCGTTCTATGATTCCCTCATCGCCACGAAATATGATCCACCTCTTCGCCACATTCACATGAGATTCAAAGCAGCGTTAGAAAGTTGGCTGGCATATCTTTCATTGTACACGGTTTCCGACAAAGGAATGACATACTATGAGAACAAAGGCGACGCGTCGGAGCGTGTTCTCATCCCTGCCTGTGTTGATGTGCTACAGAAGATGAAGGACGAGAATCGGCCATGTCTCATTCGTGAATTCTTCTGCATGCGGCCCTTGGGGTTTGAAGCTGGCGCAACAGAGAGGTTGATCCTCCAGAGAGAGCGCTAGTTCGCATTCCATCTTTTGTGTTTCGTTTGTTCATTCCCTTGACAGTGCCCGAATGGGAATCCCACCGCCGCCGGCACGGCCCACTGCTTATAATCCCTTTATCGCTCTCGAGGTCTCCCAGTACCAACGGATAAGCCGCGTCTCACGCCGTAAGTCCGCGTGCTATTATATTTGAAACTCACACCGTGTCGTCAGGTACCTGAATCAGAGAACAGGTGGCGTTGAGTGGCGTGCGCTCGCAAAGTACGCATCGATAGCTCGCCGGATGCTGCGGTAGTTCGTTCCGTTGACAAGAGAAGTGGTGAATTATTTTTGTAGTTGAGATAGCACTTGCAAATGATGGATAGAGTAGAGACCTTAAACCACCAATGTTGT
>RZIO01000001.1:3751754-3778729 GCA_004338095.1 Gloeostereum incarnatum | reverse complement strand
AGGCCTCCGATCCTCACCGCTATCGTTTTCCAACGAAATTTACAACTTCAGAAGACGGAAGAAGCAGCGCCAGTGAGTCTAGATCGGGCATCTCCATCTCCCCAGTTACGGAAGCGTTGTGGAGAGCTCCGCGAGGACCCTTGGCACCTTGCGGTCTAGGGCGTTCGTTCACTGGAGAAGCACGGGATGGCGGAGTCCGACAGCCCTCGTTTTTGGACGCCACATAACAATGATAATGATGGAAAAGACATCCGAACGCGCGCTTGATTCACTCACTCACTCACTCTGCTGCTGGTGCTGGTGCTGCTGCTTCACTGATTCACTGATCCAGAATCTAAGCATCCTCCCCGTCCCATCCCATGATGGATGTGTGTGGGTTCTTCGCATCCGATCGAGGAAGCAGATGTGGAAACAATCACCGTACATGGATGTCCAGGGGGGATCTGATAGCAATTTTTGGGATCAACGAGCGCTGACATGGAGGGAGGTCCGCGTCCGCGTCCGCACTGGGTCCATCTTCCGCTTCCGACGGCCTGAGGGGGGGGGGGGGGATCTGATAGCGTTGGTTATTATTAGGGTGGGGAATCAGCCGCGGACGTGGTTGTGAAATCCATCTTATGCTTCTGTGGGGAGGGGAGGGGAGGGGGGTGGGGCTCAACTTCCCAAGGCCGTATCGTATTCTCTCCCCTCCCCCCTCCCCTCTCCTCGCGGTAAAAACTTGAAACTTGAAGGCGAGTGTACAGGGAGCTCTCGGCCGGCGCGTGTTTGTAGATAGTCTAGGGTGGGCGCGTTCCATCCATCCATCCATCTGGGGCACGTTTTGGGGGTAGTACATTATCCTTCGGAGATCCTTCGCGAAGTTTTGTGTAAATCGGCCGCGGAAGGAAGAGAGACGAGATGGAAGATGGGAAGATAATCTCGAGGTGTCAATCTGGATTCTGAATCTCCCACTGGCCCTGATGACAAACAAACAAAAAGGAAATGCCTCAAAAGAATCTAAATTATCATAATGAAGGGGAGTTGGCGCGTAAAACATTGGCTAGACCCCAACGAAGGGAAGCGCCTTCGCGACACCCACCCCCACCGACAAACCCGATCACGATGATGTTTCACCAGGGGCGTGTTTGTAATTTGTAATAATGTTTTATTTATTCCTTGGAGACTGAGTGAGTCTATGCAACGAGATACGTAATACGTGATTCCTAGTATGTATGTGGGAGACTGGTGACGCGCGGTGACGTCCCCTCTCCGAGAATTATATGAAGCAAAGAGGAAAAAACAGAAGGAATTAAAACACACATGTTGAGCCAGTTGTAATAAAAAAAGCAACGCGCGTCTGATGAAACGAGCCATAAGTAATCCCTCACAAAAGGAGGGAAGGAAACAGCTCACCAGAACTCCGTCGTCGTGGTAGTAGGGGATCTAAACCACCTCAACCACCCCCTGCCCTTCTCCCTCTCCCTCTCTGCCTCCTCGTCCTCCTCCGTAGTGGGCGTGGGGGGCTCTCCCAGCCCCTCGATGGCAGCAAAGGACACGTAGCCCTCGATGAGCTTGCACTGGGCCGAGGCTGTGCGCGCGTTGAACGGTGTCCGCGGGGTGGGCGATGAGAGAGTAGTAGTGGTGGGACTGCGCGGGGTAGACGGCAACGGTGGGGGTTTCCGATTGGGCGTGCGAGGAGTGTGGGGGAGGGAGAGAGGGGGGAAGGATTTGGGAGGTGTTGGTGGGGGAGTTAGTGGAGCGGCGGCTTGAGGTGTGGTCGTAGACCGGGCTCTGTTGAAATACCCATGTTCGGGGAAAGTCTGGGAGGGGAATTAGCAACGAAGGAGCAGAAAGGAAGGAGGGGCATACATGATCCTCCTCCTTTAAGACCCAACCAAATCTCGTACTGGAAGCAGTAGCAGGCAAAGACGCCCTCTTCTTCTCTCTGGGAGTCTCCTCCCCGGCGGCCAGTGCGACGATGCCGCCACAGCTCAGCACACGCTCCAACCTTGCGCGGAGGATCTGCTCGTGTGGCGAGAGCGGGCTAGACTGCTGGTGGTGATTCGGCGGCGACGGTTTGCGCCTCCTGCTCGATGGCGAGGGCGACGAGGATCTAGACCGGCTGCTGCTGTCGGGGGACGAGGGGGATGTGGTCCGACGGGGCATGGGTGGAGAAGGGGCGATGTTGGCATGAGAATGTCTCCGTTGAGACTTTGGAGAGCCGGCGGTGGGAGAGTCTGTGGAGCGGAGGTCGTCTTTGAGCAGGGCACTTCTGAGGAGCATCTCTGAACGGCTGGGCGTCGATGGTCGCTCGATGTCGGGGAGTTGACTGTGGCGAAGGCTGGTCGGCGAGTCTGGGATGGACGACATGGTGGTTGTGGTCAGAGAGGCGAGGTGGGCACGAGCAGAAGGGCAGGTCACTTTATGAAAAAGGGGGTACTTCCATTTCGGGAAATCTCACCCCATTTTAAATTCTGGGGTTCCTACATCCGAGTCTCTCTTTCGCTCGCTGTATTTCTCTGCTGCTGACATCGACAAGCCCTAATCCTCGCTTTTCTCCGAACCTCATCCGTCCGGGGTTATTCGATCGCGTCGCTCGTTGCCATCCGCGGCTTTCACAATCCGTTTCATCGAGACCACTGTTTGCCTTGACTGGGACCTCGTCGTTGTCATTGTCCTCGTCATCCACACTGACACGTCATCAAGTAAATAGCATGACGTTAACGATCGTCCTGACTTTTACCATCCGGGACGACCATCCTGACCGTAACCCTTTTTTCCGAGCCTGGAGGATGTTCCGGTCATCAGCTGGTCCTCCTCGAGGCAAACACACACAGTGACGTTCCGACCAGGTGCTAGCCCATAGCTGGATTCCCATCTTCCGTCCGTCCGGGGGAAAGAGTCTCGTTCAACAACAGGTCCTCCCATCTCTTCCTTGGACCCTTCTCACGCCCACGCTTTGACACTCTTCGGCTAATCCACACAGCTTTCCCCCGGGTACAGAACTCAATCACTGTCCACGTTCGACGCATCTTTCCGAAAGCCCATCACTCCGGGAGGGACCTTATTGTAATATATAGCGGCCGACGGCCGTAGACCCCTCTTTTCTGGCCGCCTCTGATCCCGCCAACACTGAAAACTCCCTTCCCTTCCCGGCAACAAAACACACACACACCCACACACACACAACTCTCTAGAACAATGGTACCAGAGGGGAGGGCTCCACAACGTTTCCTCATGCGGACGTCCGAGCGCCAAGCGCCAAGATGGACGGCGGTCTCTGTTCCCCCACGCAACGTTAAACCATCTCTTCTAATCCTTCCACCTCTAAAACTTGAAGGTTGTTTGCGAGGGATGACGCCTGAAGGCTCCACGACGTTTCCTCATGCAACAAGATGGAGGGCGATCCCGCAACGTTTAAACCCTCTCTTATCCTTGGTTTGTTTCCAAGGCCTAGGCCTGTGCGACGGCTGGGGTGATCACATGCTCCTTCGGCGCCGGAGTCGGGGCGCCTAGAAACATGTACACAAAAATCATCTCTTTCTTCCTCGAGCGTTCCTTCCACTTGAGTTTTATTTTTATCATCCCAGCGATGATCCCGCAGGTAATATAGTGTAAAGGACAACGTTCCTTCCTTCCCTGTTCATCCATCCATCGGGAAGGAGCCCCTGCGTCCGATCCCCCCAACGTAAACTTCCTTCCTTCCCATCGCAGTGCAGTGTGCACCCTATCCTATTCTCTCTACATCTAGGCAAAAAAAAGGCGGACAATGAGCGCCCGCCAAGATGGATGGAGGAACGTTTAAACCATCTCTTCTAATTCTAATCCTTGCCCTCTGAAAGGTTGCGCCAAGCGTCGGCGTCACTTGTGCGACGACGTGCGTTGGTTGCTGCCAAACTGGTGATCACATGCATGCTCAGATTCAGAAGTCATTGGACACTTTTAGGGCGGGGTCGGAGTTGGGGTCGGGGAGGAGGTGGAGGGTTTTGCATCTCATCAATGTTAGTGTGGCCCTAACTTCGTGACCAGGCCCTCACACTAGAGACTACACTGCGATTTGTCTCTAGTGTAGGCAGGTGGTTACCGGACTAGTGTGGCCCTCCCCTGGGACCAGGAGTGTACAAAATAATCTCTATCGTGGCGCCTCCGAAGGATAGATTTTTGATCCCGCGGGTGAATTAACGCCCGATCCTGATCCCTCCGTCCAGAGGGAGTCATATATAATCCATCGATTTGATTGTTCCTCCAGTGGGCGAGAGAACCTGGTTGCCTCGGTGAAGGATTCTAATCAAGTTTAGGGTATGTAAGTACCATCATCATCGTCATCATCATCATCATAGTGAAGGCGGGGCCGTCCCCGGAGGATCGATATGTGGCGTCTTTTAAATTTGATCCTTCATGTGAGCAGGATTATATTTATATAGATGACAAACATCCTCATCCTCACCGGCAGGATCAATGTGCAACGTGGTGTCGGATCTTAAGTTGTTGAAAGTTGATCGCCACAGTTCACTCACTCACTCACTCACTCATTTCTGGTCCGGAGTTTTTCATAGGCCTCCTAGCTCGCGCTTCCATACAAGGTTCCGAGAGTCGAGAGTGTGCATGCCTAACGATAACTGACGGATCCGAGGCGTCAGATAGAGTCGATGTATGTCCATTTTTTTATAAACATTCACACCATTGGCGACCGAACGAATCGTTGCTGGGGCCGGGCCCTAAATGTCACTGTCATTGTCAATGCACCGTGGAGACACGAATCTTCCGAAGTCGCCCACTGGCCAGCCTGATCAATATATTTAGCGGAGGTGTCTCGTCTCACCCGTATCGTTTCGCGCGTCTCGTGTGTGTGTGTGTGATTAGTCCTGTGTATTAATTAATAACAGCCTCCCTCACTAGTAGGAAAGTCTCGGACGGCAATATAATTTTTCTGCGGTTTGAAGAACACTCCGGTAAGTAAGTAGGTTTTGCACTCACCGATTCGTGTTAACGTAAACGTTAACAGGCATGAGACGGCGGGTTTTTCGAGTCGAGCGTGTATTGGGACGAGAAAGTACTTGCGATGGCCGTGGTTCGGGTGCGGGTTCGAGTTCGAGTTCGAGTTGATACGTTTCCTATTTCCTCACCGACTTGTTCCCCACTGGAAGCACGGGGAAAGTAAGTATGTGTCATCTGACCGGCGTTCTCGTGGGTAAGCCTGACGCGTATGGAGGATGGAAACTCTCGGATCCAGGGGAAAGGACACCATTTTCGCAGGCAGGTAGTAAGGATAAGGATCGACTCACAGCGGTATTCAATTCGAAGCGAAGCAAAGAAGTATCGAGTATTGAAAGTACCCTGGCCGCAGATCCGGCACGGTATAGAAGTTTCTGGCAGTATGTGTCATATAATTAGATCCCTATTACTGTAGTGAACGAATTCGAAGACGTTTGCGCCCCATGATCACTTGCAATGCCGTGCGCACGAGGCTGACAGAAAACATCCGGCTCATTCGCATGCATGAACCATACACGTTTGCGGTCGTACACGTTGGCGGTTCGAGCCTCCAACACATTGCTTTCTAAAGTTCGATCATCTGACCGTTGACGGTTTCACGGAGACAACGCTTAGGCGTCCCGTGGGGCCCACTGTACTTATACACACTGCGACAGACACGGCCCTTGATGACCAACACCACATTTTTTTGATCTACATCAGACCTAATTCAAGAATGAGAACTACTCGAGTATCCAAATTGTGTCCGTCAGAGTGCCGCATAAAGGGATAGAAAAAGGCTTACAATGACATGGAAGACAAAGGGTAAGACCATCGTCATTGTATCAGATCAGCTTCGTCTGCGCAAGGCATCGCAGCCTTCACTGCATCCGCTCCAAACCCCATCGACCCCTCGTCAAGTGTGATGAATTCATAAGAGGAAGATTTCGACACGTTTCAGTCGCCGGCGAAGTGACGCTGCCATCCTCCCGTGACACTGAGCATGTTCCATCCAAGAGGTAGCACGCCAAGAAGTACCCTGCGGTCGATGCGAGGCAGACCATCAGCTCTTGTAAGTAATAGGTGCATAAATTAATGCTGATCTTGGAATGGTACATATAGGCACGAAGCCCTTAATTTGATTATTGCGCCATAGACGGAAGTGCAGGAGTGAGGATTATTACTGGGATGGGTCCAAGGATTCACACTGGAAATTATATTCAATGAGACCGGCATCGATATGCAGGAATGAGAACAACCCAATCTAGAGTTTATAATTTCAAATAAACATGGTTGAAGAATTCGACTGCACTTAGTAGACCACAGGTCTGAAAGACATATATACATTATGCAAATGGGAATCTCAAAATTATCATCTTAGCATTTCACATATACTTGCTTTGGTGGATGTAGGGGAAGAAAGCACATCTATAGGTGTACATGTAATTAAATGCTTTGCCCAAGAAAAGGAGCAATCACTGTGTGCCCCAGACCCAGTGAAATTGACTAGTTTACCTGTTGAAAAAAAAAAATTTCTACTGGATACATAGTGATAACTGAGCAAAGCAAAACCAAGCGAATTTTTCACCCAGTCTGGTGTTTCTGGACTTTCACTTGGTTTCCTGTTGAAGTGTTCAATTGGCGGAAATATCTCTAAGTCCATTCAAATTCCATAGGGTAATGTAAATAAACCACAACTGTGATTCAACCTGAACCATGTCACCTCATCCACCAGCTCTCTGCTATTGGCCTACTCTTAGGCCTAACTTACTATTGTAACATGTTGGAAATGGGAACCCTTGAGGGGTATGTACATGGGTGAGTCAACCACTTCTACATTCCCCCTTGGATGTGTGCATGTGCTGTGCATTTTGGGAGCAGAATAAGAGGTTGTGCACCCTCTTAATATGTTACCAGCTGAATACACAATGCATATCACCTTCATTCTTTTTTAGTGACCTGGCTAACTTCTTCCATAGGGGTAGCAGATACAACTGAGATGGGTTTGTGTTTGGGACATTAGTACATCTACTCTGCCTTCCCTCCCCTGCCTACTCACTAACTCACCTGATCTATTATCTTCTAGGTATGTTCTTTGCTGCATCTGCCTCCCCTCTTAGCTGCCAATGTACCTCCCCCCTTCAAGATCCCCAACTTCCAGGCTGAGGATGGAATTTCTTGTTGGAGTGTAGGTGTATGTTGGATGTATGTATTATTTCTTGTATTGCTTGTATAGTAATATAAAAAGAATATATTGTTTTTATCAATGATTCCATGATTCGAGCTACTATATAACAGCCTAGAGAGAGGGTGAAACTGTGATTGATTTTTATTAGGATATCGAGTGAAATCATGACAGGGTGTTTTTTTTGGCTGGACAAAACAGGGTGGATTCAGACATATACAGGTAGAAAATTGCTAAAAATTCACTAGGTACAACAAAAATGAAAACACCTGCTTTCTGAGTGTTAGTACTGATGTTCTAGCCTTTTCTACCATTTATCTGGTTGAAAATCACTCAGTTTTCATGTGACTGGTTGAGTGAGTTTTGCCCAGTCTGGGGAGTACAGTGAATTCCTGGGAAGTTCTGTAGTGACGAGGCTGTGGGGTAATAACCAATGCCACAGTACCCATTACAACTACAATAACTAGTCAAGTATTACTCTACTATCTAAACACTATTCATTAAAGGCCCACGGGGTGAAGAGCTACAAAACACTTACAAGACAGATAAGACAAAGGGTAATACCATCATATCAAATCAGCTTCATCTGCCCAAGGCATCATAGTCTTGATCACATCTGCCACAAACCCCATGATCAACTTCTCATCAGACAGAGACTCCAATCAGGGATACCTATAGAACAAAACATCCACATGTTTCAATGAAGACAGCTTATTCTTCTGCAAGCATGCCAAGGAGGGAAGCAATGCATCCCTCACCAGTCATACTACAGAATTGCCAACACAAAGGTCAAACTTGATCATCTCCAAAATGTGAGGATGTGAAAGGTCATGATTGATGAATTGTGCCAATCCATGATCTTTCACAATATGTGAGACATCAAAATAAAAAAAACACATGTGATCTTCTTTAGACAGGGTAGAGAGATGCCTGGGAACAAACAATGATATCAGGCAGAGAGGGCTTCAGGACTAAAGCAGAGCTCTTCCAAGGAGGATGCTTCTTATAGGATTAAATATGATTTAATTCCAACTAATTGCCTTCTCTCTTTAGTGTGATTGTGATATGAGAAATGACTCCAATATTCCAGTTGGTGTTCCTTTACCATGTTACATGTCCTCCATGTCTGATTTGTACAAAAATTCAATGCCCCTCATGTACATGACAACATAGTGTGAATTTCAAATATAAGTCAATAGCACATGGACTTACAGCATGAGATGTGGCTTATCCATTGGTTCTGGGAGACCTCGAGAGCGATAAATGGGATTACAAGCAATGGGCCATGCCAGTGGCAGTAGGATTCCCATCTGGGCACTGTCAAGGGAATGAACTAGTACTCTCTCTGGAGGATCAACATTTCAATATTTCAACTTTGCATACTGATTTCTCAGACATATTTGGCCCATAAATCCTGTGTAAATTGTATTGAATATTTAAGCCTGACTTTGACCACGTGTGGTGTCAGCAAATCTTTCTTCCTGCCTTCACCATGACCTTTAGTCTTGAAGCTATAAAGGGGGTAAGTGGGCACCTGCCTCGGAGTTTTAATATTTTGATGCACTATGAATTTGGATATGATTTGAGTTCCGTTCGGTCTATAGAATATCAGGAGTATCATATGAGGTCAAATTAGCTGTCTCTGCGTAAAATTTAAGCACAGAGGACTTCTAAAAGAGCATTGGAATTTGGCAGTCAAGGGCTGGTGAACCTGAGTTGTTGATGGCGAGTGATGGCCCCGCCAAAAATTCGAACTCCGAGGCAGGTACCCACTTACCCCCCTAATAGCGCCCAGACTCTGTATCAGTGAACGACTGTCTTCACATTATGATATAGAGGATGAAAGCGAGACTACATGACCATCCACTTCTTTGAAGAAAGTCCCAGTCCCCCCGATGAGCAGCTTGCACGACTCGACCCGCCTATCTCCCTTCTCAGAGCTGGCATACCCTGCATTGTTTGGGCAGAGGACGCCTTGTCTATCATTCACCGCGTTCCCACCTGTCTCTTTGACCAACAACTACTCGTTCCGGATGACTGCTTAGAGGCTGCAATGCATGCTATCTGTTCTGGTCTCCCATATGCCAGGACGATGGTCGATGACCAATCGCGTTGGAAGGATCTTCGCCTCTTCAATGCAGATTGCCCTCACTCGTTCGACTTGAACACGACGACCATCCTTCTGAAGCATCAGAATCCGACGTTCGCAGCGATAAATGTGTGTTGTTACTTGCCAACCCATTCCGTTCTATGATACTTACAAATCGTTTTAGGACAAACCCCACCGCATCTTTATTCATGCTGCCTCAGTCTTCCACTTTGATATGAACGACCCTTCCAACACCTGCTTAAACCCTTCACCGCCATCCGACAGCTCTCATCCTGTTCGCTTCCCTACCTTAGCGGCATTCTATGATTCCCTCATCGCCACGACATATGATCCACCTCTTCGTCACATTCACATGAGATTCAAAGCAGCGTTAGCAAGTTGGCTGGCATATCTTTCATTGTACACGGTTTCCGACAAAGGAATGACATACTATGAGAACAAAGGCGACGTGTCGGAGCGTGTTCTCATCCCTGCCTGTTGTGATGTGCTACAGAAGATGAAGGACGAGAATCGGCCATTTCTCATTCGTGAATTCTTCTGCATGCAGCCCTTGGAGTTTGAAGCTGGCGCAACA
Organism: Gloeostereum incarnatum; assembly: GCA_004338095.1. Lineage (NCBI taxonomy): Eukaryota > Fungi > Basidiomycota > Agaricomycetes > Agaricales > Cyphellaceae > Gloeostereum > Gloeostereum incarnatum. The sequence continues at coordinate 3,768,907 of RZIO01000001.1, read as the reverse complement.
GAGAGGTTGATCCTCCAGAGAGAGCGCTAGTTCGTATTCCATCTTTTGTGTTTCGTTTGTTCATTCCCTTGACAGTGCCCGAATGGGAATCCCACCGCCGCCGGCACGGCCCATTGCTTATAATCCCTTTTATCGCTCTCGAGGTCTCCCAGTACCAACGGATAAGCCGCGTCTCACGCCGTAAGTCCGCGTGCTATTGACTTATATTTGAAACTCACACCGTGTCGTCACGTAGGTACCTGAATCAGAGAACCGGTGGCGTTGAGTGGCGCGCGCTCGCAAAGTACGCATCGATAGCGCGCCAGATGCTGCGGTAGTTCGTTCCTGAACTATTCTTGTAGTTGAGATTTGGTTGAGATAGCATTTGCAAATGATGGATAGAGTAGAGACCTTTAGTCGAAAAGCATTACACAATTATCAACAAACTTTTCATCAAGAATAGCCTATCTGTGGGCGACTTTTTCGTGTCCCACCCAGATGTAAACATTCCTTCCATCAACATCAAGAAATATCTCCGCTTTGTCCCAAATCGCCTTCGAAATGAGGCGATCGCCATGCGTTTTGTCTCTTATCGCACAACGATCCCAGTGCTGCCGCTCGCGGAGCGTACGATGACGGTCTTGGACGTTACTTCATCATTACCAGTCTCGTCTCTGGAATTCTGATGGATTGTATGCCTCAGGATGAGAAGCCTGCCACATTTGCGGAGCTAGAGGGATACCGACATCAGCTTCACGCCTTCCGCAGCGTGGTCATGCGTTATTTCACGGGACGAATCTGCTTGCCTTCTCACATTGACAGTCGTATCAACCCCCCGCTTCCGGAACATGTTGTGTTTCGTCAGTCCGACACGGCAGAGTTCGTGCTGTGCCACGGTGACCTGTCCCAGAACAATGTGCTCGTAGACGTCGAAGACGGTCGGTGGCGGGTGACGGCCATCATCGACTGGGAGTTTGCAGGGTATTATCCTATTGAGTTTGAAGGCCAGCTATATCTCCATCCCGGGAATGATTATCGTGGTCATGGAACGAAGCTAGCGGAAAACGTGAAGGAGTGGCTGATATTGGACAACGCAGAATCTTCCTGCTCCGAATGATTCGTGCTATGTGCTTGTTCAGTCAGCGGTGTACCATATCCAACACGCCACAAAGACAATGTGGCACTGTCTTCAATTGGGTTGTGCGATTGAAGCTCCCGTCACTAAGCATGCAGCCGAACGTCGTTGTGACCGATTCCTGAGAGGCTAGGTGGAAGTATTCTCTCACGAACAATGTTTCATATGGCTATTTGACTAGATACTGTTGCATACGTAGCCTAATATTTGCATGCAGTGTCGTTGGGCTCGGTACGTACGCCACACGCATCAAAGTCTTGCATTTTCGTAGGCTGGCGTTTTGCCTTCATCGAAAACTACTCCGGAAATATCACTCCGTTGTCTAAATCTTCGTCAGGGCCTGAGATGAAAGTACCAATAGACGAAAAGACTTACAAGACATAAAAGGCGAAGGATAATGCCATCGCATCAAGCCCGTTTCATCCGCCCAAGGCATCATAGCCTTGACAGAATCAGCCAGAAACCCCATCGACCTCGTACTGGGCAAAGAACCGAGGTGGACGTATACATAAAAGGAGATATCGACGTGATTTAGCGAAACAAGTCTGTCCTCCCGCAAGCGCGCCGCAGAGGAGAATGGCGCGTCATCTGTCACGTCGCCGACAATAAGGTCCAACTTGATCGTCTCTAGAACGTGAGGATGAGAGACCATCATTGATGAATTCCGCTAATCCGTTTTCTTTCAAGCTATCTAGGATAGTATTCAAGTGAAACATACGAATGACAAAACAAATTTCCCGTAAAAAAGGGAAAGAGACACCCAGGAAGGAATGGCGGCAGAAAGGGAGGGATTCTGGGGCGAAGTGGAGCTCTTCCAACGAGGATGAGCATTGACGCAGCATGGCCTGCGTAGATAGCGTGCTAGGTGCAACGCGAGAGGCTGAGAGCTCTAGGCGTCGAAGACTTGTGAGATCTACTTGAGGGCCCGCAAGAATATTAACGTCATTTGTGCTGACGCACACCTGTACAGATGTCAACGACAAAACCATGCCACCACGGCCGGTGTTTGGCAATGCGGACTGATTCAGCACCGCGTGTCTGACACTACACAGATGCAGCTCTTCAATGGAGGGACACCCCAGAATGTCACGCAACGGAAAATCTGGAAACCGATGATGGATAGAGAGGTGATGCGTCGCTGCAAAAGCAAGTTGTGGATTTCGTTTTGGAGCGATACTGAATGCGTGCCCCACGGAATAGCAGGAGCCAGAGTTATGGGTCCAGGGATAGACTTGATGTTGAGCGATGTGATGTTCGGAAGGGAGATGATATTTGGAAGGAAAGTGTCTTCCCGGACGCAGCAAAATGTTCCAGTCTCAGGGGCAACGTCGTCGATGGTAAGAGTGGTGACGTATTTCCCAAGATGAGGAGAGTTATGCAACAAGTGATGTCTACGCGACACTGTCTTATCGACGACAACACGTCGATGGTGTTGGATATTGACAGACCAACAGCGAACGTCAATGGGACCTTGCTGGAGATACACATTTCGGAATATATATGTCTGAGCAATTCCCACAAGGCGATGACAGACCAATGAGCACTGGTTTCAAAGTGGAGAAGGATGGGTCGTCAATAAGAGCCACCTGTTCAATGCAGATGTCAATGAGTTCGGGAGGTAACAACGTCATGATACTATATCGGAGGTTCTAGGAGAAGTAAACGTCCGTCCAAAGTGTATCTATGAGGTTCTTACCTCGTTTCTGGTCTTAGGAGGACGTCGTACGTGATAGACCAGAGAGAGCCTGTTATCTTTCCGGATCAGCGGCTAGATGAACGATCCGGGAATATCACGATGTGGCGTTCTCACTTCCCAGTTGCGCAACGCAAGGCACAATGGCACATTAGCTCATGTCAACGTTGGCAAGGGCATGAATCTTTGTCAAACCTTGAGGAGTATATAGTGTCTATTAATCACGCACATATTCTTCTATTGAATTAGAACAGTATTGCGCCACAGCTTGAAAACCACACATCCATGATCCATGTGAATACATCACAAGCTATATAACCTGTTTACAACATCAAAGCATCCAAAATATGGCTAGAAATATAGGAAACACTATAGATATCGCCAATACAAGGATCATTCTCGAAAGATGCTTTGTAAGGTGCGGATGAGATTCTAGTACAAGCCCAGACTAAGCAAACGGAAGAGAGGACAGGCGTCAAACTCACCGTCACCGTCATCGATATCGACCACCGCTAGTATACCTTTCGGCTTGGAGTGCGGTGACAGTAGCTCCTTTTCGGTGTCTGCATCATCAGAGGAAAGAACTGAGTCTGAAGTCTCGACGACAGTTGGTGTGCTTTCGTCGACATCGTCAATGACATCGAGAGACGAGCGTTGATAAGACCAGCTGACATAGACCTTCGACGTTGGATCTGCAGTAAAAAGGTATGAGGAAGACCGTTCAAGTATCGCAACGTGGGTAGAGATGATACCAGGAAGATGAATATCGAGGATAGGAAGACCAAGATACTCGGCGACTTCTGTTCCGTCGTACTTAAATCCACACCGTTCGTGAATCTGTTGAAGCATATCTGGTAGACGAGATCTCCAAGCCACAGATCCAGCTATGAATGCACAGATTGGATGGGAAACGACTTGAATGGACAGTCCGAACGATTTGTGGAGATCCTCGACGGAAATGATCTCATTCCCCAATGCATCGGACGAGAAGAAGTATTTGACGGGTCCTACTCCGTCCGATCCATATTGGACTGGTGCCAGGAAAAGATAGACAACATCTGTTGGCCCAGGAGCTGCTTCCGCCATGAACGTTCCTCGAATGTCTAAGGGATCCCATCGACGCTCTATCTTGATGTCATATGCTACCCCGATGTCTGATAGCAAGGTATGGTAACACTGAAAAAAGACGAAGAACCGATGCATATTCACCTATTCGGAAGGGTACCGCAGGTCGAAAACGGTGAATATTTATCACTCGGTTCAACTGAGATAGTAAAGTGTGCCATAACCTCTTTTTCATGCCAAGGGAAAGCTCAGCTATGCATCTTCCGCCCACAGAGACGTGACTAGGGACTTCGTTAACGGAGATGGTGAAGCTATCATGAATGATCAAAACGCTGAAAAGAGAAAGCGATAAGTGACTGACCGCTTCGATCCATCATGCATCGTGTTTGCCGTAAATGGCGGCGGTAAGCCTCCCGTTCTACTGTCGTTATCTTTAGGAAACTCGTCCCTTCCCCAGAATAGCCTCCCTGGCTTCAGCGGCGCCGACGCGATATGATAGCTCATGTGAGGGGGACGAGGTTCATTGATTTTGACGGTCCCGAATTTGATGTCCTGCACAACACCTCGCGTAAAGGTGGCTGCAAACAGCCCAAGTAAAATGTTGTGAAAATAGGTTATACGATCTCGTGAGATCCTGTCAAAGTCTTGGGGATCGACGTCATCGAGGCTGACTAGAGAAACTTGCTGGCGCGGAAAGGTGTTCGTGTAGCGGTGCCAGTTTACTGCTCTACTTGTGGACGGTTCTGGTGAGCTGAACATCTGATCTAGAATGATGTTTCCATCCTCGTCGACCGGCGTGGACCAATCCAGAAACTGCGAAATCTTCAGAATAAAGATAGCAGAAGGAATGGAGACATACGCTGACTAATCGGTGTTTTTCGTGCAAGTATTGCAAAGCAGACTGGCAGGATAAGATTAGCTGCAGGACGATCCAACTGTCTAAAAATAAAACTACCTGAAAGTCATTCCGCTGGAGAAGATTGGTCATCAATATGTGAATCTGATCAAAACTCCCAGGAAGATACTCCTCACCGCCCGAAACATATACTTCAGCTGATCTATGAAGGTCTCACCTTGGGATTCAAGAGTAGTACGTCCTGAGAAGGAATCAGCCCCGGCTGGAAGAAATCCTTATACCAGCTGCATGTACGGGTGTTATGGAACACTAGCCCACGGAACGAAGATGATTCTACCGTGCCGAAAAGCTGCAGGACGTTAGGATGCCTGAAAAATGACGAGTCAACATCTACTCAAGGTACTTTCAGTCCTACGCAGGCTTACCGGATTGACTTGAACATGCCTAATTCTACTTCTAGACGCTGGGTTTCTTGTCAGTTGTCGACAGAGACAAGGGTCAGCCCGCTTCGTTACCTCTTGGGCCGAACCTTCATACGATCGGACAATCCTTAGGGACCCTGCGTTCCCAACAATGGCGGTATAGTCCACGATACTCCCAAGTTGTCGTGTCTCGGAGTATACATTAGCTCTCCGGACTTCACGTGTAAGTCTGACATCCCCTAATGCAACGGAATAGAGCTTTTTGCAAGTTAGATGGTACAGAGAGATAGAAATAAGATACGAACACCATTCTCAGATATCCTGGGTGCTATGCCATCAATCTTGGCGCACATCTGGCTAGCGTGACTTTGCAGTTCGTTCAGACGTTCATCCAAGCGGGCGGCTGTATCATATGTCCTCGACAACCGTAGCTCCCATGTGTTCCAGGTTAACTTTAGACTGAAAGTACTCAAACGTTCCTTCAGGCGATGAGGACCTCAGCTGAAGGGCGGATATCCCCCGCCCTGCGGTGACGACGCTCCTATGAGTTTGGTCGATAACATGTTTGATTTCTTGCAAGTCCAGTCGATTTCCTGTGGATGAAACCATCTAATTGATGTCAGCTGTTTTAATTTCAAGCATGATTGGAAATTCTTACTGTGATATTAGCCCGTAGATCAGAGAGCTCCTTCTCAAACTCTAGAATTTTGTCCGATACACTGGAATGCCGGAAATACTTGGTGATTATTCTCCTTTTGTTATTCTTTTTATACAGGGCCTCAATTTCGTCAACGATTACGGTGACATCCCTGAGGCCGGGAATCACGATAAGGAATAGCAGTGTCTCCAGACGCTGAGTCGAAACTTACTTCGTGAAGCCGTCGCATTGCTTCTTAAGCCACTCGTTATGAACAAGAGCATGATTATAGATCTCCCCCGCAAGGAGAGTTTGTATCTTCTTGACGGAAGCGAAAAGTCGGGCGATATCTGCGTCATTTTGCTCCGCCTTCTGTCCATGTCACACTAACGTTTGCCACACAGTCAATCGTAGTTTGACCGTAACGAACCTGTATAACTTCCAGTAGACCAGCTACAGATGAAAGAACCGCCCCTATGAATGGCACTGGTGTATATTGTCCAATTTCACCCCCCGCCTTAGCTGTTAAGATGGCGGAGGCAATGATGTCTGGTAGGAGTGGGTCATGGTGAGAAGCTGTAGTGGTGGCTGAGCCAGGGTGCATCTTAGAGGTCCAAAAACATCTGGTGAGGGAGCGCCCAGCTACAATGGCACTCAACGTGAACGACAACGAGCTAGCTGATGACTGTCGGGTCCAAGTACTTCGGGTCACCGTTGAAACATTGACCGACGGAGTGCGGAGGTAAATGCCACGTGGAATGGGCGGCGCGGGGTCACCATAAACTCACTTCCATACCGCCATGAACTTTTTGCCCGCAGGCTGAATAGCAAATGCTTAGACAGGGTGAGTTGACGCCCTTTTTTCCCTTAAAACGATGAGCACTTTATTACCTGAATTAAAACACGAACATGGCGAGTTACCTCGTCGATGTGTGGTTCAAATCCTAGTTATACTGATCCTTTTTATCAACCTGTTCGCGTTGCTGTTTTCTAACTTCTGTTCACAGGATGTTATATATGTATACACATAACCTGGTTTCTCTTGTTAAAGTTGTCCCAATAAATGTTACTGAGTCGGCCGGAAGACTATCCTCCAACAATCACGACTCCTTGGTTTCAGTCTGGACGTTCAGCATTTCTCCAGGGCTATAAAAGCCTGCATCTTTTCACTTCATGAGAGATTCGTTCCTTTCCCGATCTCCCCTATCTTCTCGCCCTATCCATCTCCTTCTATACCTCCCCCCTTCTTTCTCACTATTACGCCACTCTAGAGTTTCCCAGATTCTTTAGCCGTGACCTGAGAATTCTTGGTCGCAAACGCCACATACAACTATGCTGTTTTTTCTCCGTATCCTCGTCGCGGTACTCGTCGCTTCTGTGGGTACAGCCGATATTCAAGACGCTATTACTGGTACTGGAATTGCTGCCGTATTTCCCGGTGATGGAGGCTATCAAGCCGCAAGAGCTGCTTGTACGTTCCCTGTGCATTTCCTTCCCCGTCCTTTACTGACTGCTTTGTTGTAGTCAACAAGAGGTTTGATCCTCATCCAGAAACCGTGACATTTCCCTCCACCGCTGAGCAAGTCGCACAAATCGTAAAGATCGGTGCCGAGAATGGCGTACCTGTGGTTGCACGGAGTGGCGGAGTGCGTTCTTCTGACCCGTCTTCTTCGCTACTGTTTTACACTCCTACATTTCTAGCACAGCTACATCGCTAACGGCCTAGTCGCCCCGATCGTCGTTGACCTGCGCAACATGACAGATATATCCGTCTCTTTCGATGGTGTCGCCACCATTCAGACTGGTAACAGGATAGGGGATATCGCGCTCGCTCTCAATGACGCTGAGATCGGACCGCGTGCGATGCCTCATGGCAGCTGTCCGTTCGTAGGCATTGGCGGTCACTCGGGCCATGGTGGATTTGGATTTCCGTCGCGGATGTGGGGGTTGGCTCTCGACGCTATCATTTCTATGCAAGTCGTTCTTGCGAATGGGAGAGTGGTCACCGCGTCGTCGTTAGAGAATTCGGATTTGTTTTGGGTGAGTCCTAGGCTCTGTCCTGATTATGTTTCGCGACTTATGGCTTGTTACCAGGCAATGAGAGGCGCCGCGAGTTCTTTTGGCATCACCACTTCTATCAACGTCCGCACGCATGAAGCTCCCTCCTATGCTATCGTCTACGGCTACAATTGGCAACTTAACTACACTCAAGCTGCCGCCGCCTTCGACGCGTACCAGTTATACGTTGCCGATCCCTCCCTCCCTCGTGAGTTTGGCTCTGAGCTCGACTTCGTCCGTGGAGATACCCCGGGACACTTGAACTTTATATTCACTGGTGGATGGTACGGCAAGGCGGACGCTCTAGATCCTATTCTTGAACCGTTCCTCTCTCAGCTTCCTCCGCCTGCTAGTTCCAGACGGAGTGGGGATGGCACTTGGATTGGTTCGGTCGCTGCTTTAGGCGGGGGATCCCTGAACACGCGTGAGGGGACCCAGGGTACCGATACATTCTACGCGAAGAGCTTGATCATTCCTGAGGAGGAACCATTATCGTCTGAAGCAACATTGGCAATTATGAAGTACTTGACCACCGAGGGGTTCGCCACCGACACGGTTAGCCATTTCTTCTCCATCCGACTGAGGTGCCTGATCACGCTGGGTGTGTTTTTAGGCCTGGTTTATGCAGGTGGAGCTGTGGGGAGGGGCAAACTCTGCCATCAGTAGCGTACCTCGCGATGCGACGTCCTTCCTTTACCGCAACGCCTTGCTTACCTGTCAACTATACGCATCATCATCAAGCAAAAAGCCACCTTATCCTGTGGCAGGGTTCAACTTCCTTGACAGTGCGGCCCATCTTTGCCTTTCCTTCTTTTAGCTGACCGTAATGGCTAGCTCTTGTGGGGAAGATCACATCTGCCATGCCCAAAGATTGGGCTTACGGCGCCTATATCAACTACATAGACGACCATCTCGACGACTGTGAGTTTCCACGTCTTTTACGCCATCTCTTGAGAGAAACGCACTAACGGAAGGGTCTTATTTCACAGACGTTGATAAATACTATGGCGATCACTACTCGCGCTTGCAGGAGATCAAAAAGAAAGTGGATGCTGGCAATCTCTTCAGGTTCCCGACTGCTGTTCAGGCTTGAGGCGGTCGGATGGTAGGGTCATCCTTAATACTGTATTTTTACTTTTGCATCTTCTAGTACCCAGCACTCATCTGTACAGCAGTCTACTCAACACATTTTACCCACTCGCTCCGTGTTTGCTTTGCGCCAGGACGCGACGCGGAATGCGCGCCTCTGGCATCTTTCTTGCCTCATTTGTTCCAGCCGCGTAATTCTGCAATGTATCTAGCATGGAAATGGTGGAGGTAGTGGTGCTTATTGGGCAAGTCTGCAAACGGCAACTGAGCAATGGTCGTACATAGTGATCTGCGACCGGGACTTTCTTTCTCTTTGCTTCCTCTTTCCGGGTTCTTCGTCCGTCTTCGTATTCATTCATGGGCGAGCAGCATTCCCATAGTGTAACTCTAGGCAATCACTCGAGAGTGGCTCGAGGATCTAGGTCGGGTACTATAAGTTCAGGACCGGCCGCGATTGACAAAGACGTTCAGATGACCCAGTTTCAAACTGAAGTACTGTACATTTGTAGACTTCGTCTCACACCGCCGTGCCGATCTCAGAGAGCATAAATAGCTGGCCAAAGCTGTTTGACAGACGACGCTTTGATTAGCATCTCTTACCCCTGTCGAAAATGCCCAACTTTATGAGTCCTGCTCCTCCTCCAAAGACCAACCTTGGACGGTACAGGGTCCTGTCCCCCAATGCGTCCGTTCGTGTTTCCCCCCTTCAGCTCGGTGCCATGAGCATTGGTGACAAGTGGAACGACTTCATGGGCTCTATGGACAAGGAGGCGAGCTTTAAGCTTTTGGATGCCTATTATGAAAACGGCGGGAACTTTATTGATACGGCGAACAATTAGTGAGCCGTTCCTTCTTAGTCAATGTTCACTCAAGCTCACTGCAACAACGCTCTGCAGCCAAGACGAAACGTCTGAACAGTTCATTGGGGAGTGGATGGAGCAGCGTGGAAACAGGGACGAGCTCGTAATTGCCACCAAGGTCAGTCAGGAACGAATGTGAAGCTGTTCGGACCGGCGCGCTCTGACATGGGAGTTTCAATAGTACACCACGATCTTCAAGAAGGCCGACGAAAAAGTCAAGCAGAAGGTCTCGTTCATCGGAAACAATGCCAAGTCGCTTCATGTGAGCGTCGAGGCCAGCTTGAAGAAGCTTCGAACGAGCTATATAGATATCCTTTACCTCCATTGGTGGGATTATGAGACCTCTATTCCCGAGGTCATGGACAACTTGCATCACCTGGTCGCTCAAGGAAAGGTCCTCTATCTCGTAAGTTCTTTGTTCCGTTCTGACTCCACATCAGCGCTTTATTGAAGCGGGCGATCGCCACCCTATAGGGTGTTTCTGACACACCGGCTTGGGTTGTCTCCGAGGCCAACCGTTACGCTCGCGACCACGGAAAGACGCCCTTCATCATCTACCAAGGCGCCTGGAATGTCATGGAGCGTTCGTTCGAGCGAGATATCATCCCTATGGCGCGTGCTCACGGAATGGCTCTGGCTCCGTGGAATGTGCTCGCCTCAGGAAAGCTTCGCACAGACGAGGAAGAGGAACATCGACGCGCCACCGGAGAAGGAGGCCGCAACATGGGTGATGGGTGGGAACGTACTGAGGACCAGAAGAAGATGTCTCACGCTCTTGAGAAGGTCGCTGCTGAGCTCGGTACGAAGAGCATCACTGCTGGTTCGTACATCCCATGACGTGGTCCTGTTGCCAATATCTAACCGTCCTCGAACACAGTGGCCATCGCATATGTGATGCAAAAGGCACCCTACGTTTTTCCCATCATTGGTGGACGCAAGGTTGAGCATCTGAACGCGAACATCGAGGCCCTGAGTCTGTCGTTGTCTCCGGGGCAGATCGAGTACTTGGAGAGTATCATTCCCTTCGATCCAGGATTCCCTCATACCATGATTGTATGTTTCCCCTCGTTCGCACATTTCTGTGCTCCTGACCGGTTATCAGGGCAATGGGACGAAACCGATATTCTTCTTCCCTATCACAGCGACGTTCGATCGGATGCCTCTTCCAGAACCTATCAAGCCAGCGCAGATTTCTGCGCAGTAGTGGATGCCATCATGGGGGAGTAGTTAGGATTCCAATGTATGCTGGTCCGACTGTGTAAAAAAATCAAGATTCGGTTTTGCGCGACATCCCAGAAATATGAGTGCGCGCGCAATCATGTGAGAGATGGCGCGCCATTACATCTACGTTTAGCCGAGGGGCAAATGAGCTTACGTAGGGCCGACAAGGGTCTCGACCGTCTTCGGCTTCATCGGACCAAATACTGTGACGTGGCTGACGGTGGCGGCAGTGGCGTCCAGCTCGAGGCCCTTGACGTGTTCTGAACCATACATCTGATGCAAAATGCCTATTAACAAGCCACATAGATGTTACTTTGCCTTAACACAAAACAATCCTAGCCATATCTCTTGAAAGTGCATAAAAAGAAGCCTTACTGAGAACCTGGAAATGATCTAGAAGGCACTCCAGGTCCCACGCCGTCCCGAGGTGTCCCAGCAGGTATAGTGATCAAAAATACATGTATATAGTCCTTATTGAAGCTTTGTATGACCCATATGATGTATGTATCAGCAAATATACTGTTCCCGGGGAGACCAACGCCCCTGATGCCTCACCAATGCCTCACTACCAGAGATATAACAGCGTGCAATCTCACACTTTAGACGTCTGTAATCGCGCGTACACCTACATTTCGGGAATGTCGCGCAAAATCCAAACTTGATTTTTTTTTACAGTTTGACCAGCATACAATGATATGCGTAGTGTCAGCCCCGGGTTATGCAGAAGTAAAAAAAACCAATCCCCAAAGAACTCTTTTTCAAAACTAATGCTGTGGATATGCACAATGCTTATATGGATACAGCAACACCATCGTGTCGGTCGCTCCTGCATGAAAAGTGGCAGACCTAATGCTATTGAGAAATAACCTTGCGTCGCCTCGTCTAAGGTTGTATATCTCGTATGGAGTTCCTTCCCTTCTAAGTTTGACTATGGGCTCGAATTCATCTGCGGGAAAAATGATGGCCACTTGAACTTTTGAACCAATGTTTTCCACCGACTCGGTATTTGCAACGGAGGACGGATGTGGCGGATTGATCGGCGTTCGATCAAAAGTGATGATCGACGCAGCCTTTCTTCCATTCACGGCCATCCTGTTGGTTTCCTTGGTAAGTAATAGTTTCATGGTCTATAAGAGCCAATGCGTTGTTTGGTCTCAACTTCAGTCTAGGTCTGGCGCGACAAAGTTCCGAACCACCGACTCTCGATAGTACTGTACGGATACGACGTCATGATTTTCATTCATCTCGTTCAGCCTCGTTCAGATGACTGTGCTGACTGAGTTACTGATCTCCAGCCCGCTCCAGTCGCCAGAGGGTACTAGTATAAATATGAACTGGACAAAGCTGGTTCTTGGACTATCGTTCTGACATCCAAGTCGTCCTACTAGTAGTACCATCGAAATGCCCGACTTTTTGGCACCTGCGCCACCTCCCAAGACCAACCTCGGACGGTACAGAGTCCTGTCTCCCAATGCGTCCGTTCGTGTTTCTCCTCTTCAACTTGGAGCCATGAGCATTGGCGACAAGTGGAGCGACTTCGTGGGCTCTATGGACAAGGAGGCGAGCTTTAAGCTTTTGGATGCCTTCTATGAGAGTGGCGGTTATTTTATTGATACCGCGAACAATTAGTGAGCCGCTCCTTCTCTTGATATTTGCTCACGCTCGTTGAAATACTTTTTCTAGCCAAGACGAGACGTCCGAGCAGTTCATCGGAGAGGATGGAGCAGCGTGGAAATAGGGACGAACTTGTGATTGCCACCAAGGTGAGTTCTCATTCGTACTCAGGGGTGTCAATGTCAATGTTAACGGATGTCTTCATTACTCGTAGTACACCACGATCTTCAAGAAGGCCGACGAAAAGGTCAAGCAGAAGGTCATGTTCACCGGAAACAACGCCAAGTCGCTCCATGTGAGTGTCGAGGCGAGCTTGAAGAAGCTTAGGACGAGCTACATCGATATACTCTACCTTCATTGGTGGGATTATGAGACCTCTATTTCAGAGGTCATGGACAATCTACATCACCTCGTCGCCCAAGGAAAAGCCATCTATCTTGTATGTCATTCTTGCTTTGGCCATACATTCCGTTCTTATACGAGTGATCGTTCAGGGAGTCTCTGATACGCCTGCCTGGGTCGTCGCCGAAGCGAACCGATACGCTCGCGAGCAGGGAAAGACGCCCTTCATCATCTACCAAGGCGCCTGGAATGTCATGGAGCGTTCGTTTGAACGAGACATCATTCCGATGGCCCGTGCTCATGGAATGGCTCTTGCTCCGTGGAACGTGCTCGCCTCAGGAAAGCTTCGCACAGACGAGGAAGAGGAACGTCGACGCGCCACCGGAGAGGGCGGCCGCAACATGGGTGATGGGTGGGAACGTACTGAGGATCAACAGAAGATGTCTCATGCTCTTGAGAAGGTCGCCGCTGAGCTTGGTACGAAGAGCATCACCGCTGGTTCGTACATCCCACGACGTGGTCCTGTCGACAATATCTAACCGTCCTCGAACACAGTGGCCATCGCATATGTGATGCAAAAGGCACCCTACGTTTTCCCCATCATTGGTGGACGCAAGGTTGAGCATCTCAACGCCAACATCGAGGCGCTGAGTCTGTCGTTGTCTGCTGAACAGATCGAATACCTGGAAAGCATCATTCCGTTTGACCCCGGCTTCCCTCACACCTTCATTGTATGTTGTCGTTCTTCCACGGAATTCCGTAGTGCTGACGGCTTATTACTAGGGTAACGGAAAGACGGAGATGGCCCTTTTCCCTCTTGCTGGCACGTTCGATCGTATGCCCCTTCCAGAGCCTATCAAGCCGGTGAAGACTTCTGGATAGTTTAGATTCAAGCTCTATGTATCAGTCCCGTGCTGTACGGATGCACAAAATCAAACGCAAAAAAACAAGTCCTGTTGTAGCACCAACCTTGTCCACCAGGCAGACTGATACCTTACACGCGTGAACTCCAACCGTAAAGATTTATATGGCTACAGCGTAAGCAGTGAGATCTCATCGACATCCACAGGACACCTCAGCGCGCCGCGGCATCGGCGCGTCAAAGAGTCGGACGGCACTAACCCAACGCATCGCTCTATATCCTTTCCTCAACCTCTGGGAACTCTATAGCTTCGGGTGTCCGTGCCGCTTCCCCATACGTGAGAACGCCAACATAAGGCATAACATTATACTTGAGTGTGTAGGTTGCTGGCCCGGCTTTTCTGAACAAGAGGATGAGTTGCTAGGTTACAACGTGAGAGTATTGGAAGAATATTACGCACTTGAAGGATTTCCCAACATCCTTAAACGAGTACTTATTCCTCCCAGTCACTTTGAGGAACGCGTCCTCCTTACGCCGTACTATCCGGTCCCAGATAACCACTTCGTTCTTAATCTGGGATGGATGCACATGAGGCTAGGGAGAGGGTTAAAATGGAGATGCTTACCCCATTGGCCTCGTATTCCGCACCCAGGTACACGAAGACCTGCTTGGTGTTCCAGTGGAACAAAGGTGACAAGTCTACCTCGGGAAGGGCGGGTTGAGTATTGCAACACTACCAACCTGTTGATGGAGAATCTCACCGGCAGTCACGTTGAAATTCACAAACGCCATCTCCCGCTTCCGAATGTTCAAACGAGGTGTCTTGGCTGGGTGACTGAAGGGTTCAATAGTTCCAAGTGTCAAATGATAGATATATAGATGATAAAGTCAAGATTCAATGAAACTTAAGCGCCATAAGAGACTAACACTTTCAGACGTACAATCCCCAACTCGCCCTTCTCCGCAAGATCATTCGGGAAAAGAAACGTAGAAAGCGCAATCAATGCTAGGAGAGCCATAGTACACGAGGAAAGGAAGGCAGAGCCATTAGATATCCGACTGAAGATGGTATGCATCTTCCGAGATGAGAGTCCAAGACAGAAAGCGCGCGCTGGACACGCTTGGACACGTCACGATCACAACACGTGGTAGGTACTTGCCAAATATACAAAAATATACGCCACCCTCAATTCTTGTCTTCAGCTGTCATTACCTGGTTAGCTAATATCCTCTGTAAAAATACAGACTGGTCTTCCTCCAAGCGAAAATTCTGACGATGCACATTACTCGAGTCTGAGCCTCTTTCCACACGCCGAAGGCCTCGGACTCGTCCCTTTGAATAAAATTATCACCTTCAGAGACCTTCAGGCAGCTACGTATGCCAAAAATAGCCTTGACGCTCGCTGCGTTGGGATACGCGGATTCTGAATCCCAATTCCTGGACCATGAGGTGTCTGTGGCCAAGCCAATCTACAACGAAATTACACAATTACGCATCTAACTAAAGAAGGACCGTCGAGAGCATGGAGAATGCGCCGCAAGCATTTCTGGATATGCTTCTAGGCGGCGGTGTCGACACGATGGTTGTTGTGATCTTCGCAAGGAAGGAAATCATCGCATACGAACACTTATCAGCTTCATTCTCATTATATATTGTACTTGGTCTGTCTTGTCTACATGCTTCTGTTTCGCAACTTCCTGAGTAATCGTATCGCAATCATCTCTAATGATTAGCGCCCGACCGGGGATGCGCTGATTCGTCTTGGCCCGGGACTCGATCCAACAGTGGTTGCGCAACTGCGGTGAAGACAGGCGGCAGTGAACGGCTAGCGTTCCAAGTGAGTCTAGATTCATCCGGACTGGGAGATGTCGAGGCAAACTGGACTGCGCTGATAAAGCTCACTGCGTTGTCAGAGGAATCCCATACCGTGCGCTGGAGGTTCACAAGCAACACGATTAACGTTGGATAAATTCCCTAGAAAAAACCGGTCAGCCTCGGCTCTCCCTGACCTCAGGCATCCACGTACGACAACTTGATTCGAAACGGATGCAATTACGTTGACGATGATCTTTGAAGTAATGCCTGTTCCTTGGTCGAACCACGGGTAGAAATTGATACCTTGCAATCCCTACGTCCCGATAATCAGGAGGGGCATCCGCAAAGTAGAACACCGACGTACCCAGAGGAGAATATAGACGAACCCTGATTCGACGAGTAACGAAAGCACCTTTTTCTACCTTGGTCTTCTTGGTAGCCTTTCCGCACATCTCCCTCAGGAATCGGCGATGTTTCCTAATTCAATGGCTGCGTCAGTCAGAGTCAGATTAACAAAGATCAAGGAAGTCGGACCATGCTTTATAGGCGATCATGAGCGTCGCAACAAGATTGGTGGCCATCGAGATGGAGTAATTCGCAATCTGTAGCCTCACGCAAATCCGATTACCCGGAACGAAACCGTCGTAGGACATATCGTCATGAACAGTGGACAGACATATAACCTCTCCGACCAGAATACCTGTAAGGGATCCATTAGATTTGGAAGCTTTAGAAACTTCCGGCAATCATTAACCAAATGATAATACCCAAAGAGCTACGGGGAGAATGATTGCACTTCTTGCATTGCCCCAGATAGCATATGTCCTCCAGATGACAACTGCATCACCAATTAAAAACTGAATGAACGAATATTGCGTCGGATTCCACGAAGTAGTCATGAACGGAAGACCGACCTCTCCAGCGAACAAGCAATAATTCGCGACGTCGACTTTGTCTAGGACTCCCATCACAGTGTCGCTTTTCTCTGACAGGGAAAGACCATCGAGCTCATCGAGCAAAAGCATAGCTCTAATCTGGTAGTAGAAGTAGAACACGTGCAACCCAAAGAGACCCGTCGCCATTATAAGCATGGCAAGGATGATGAAAAGTAAGGCCACTTTAGCCTGGGAGAGAGCTGGTCCTCGATTGCTAAGAAGCATGTAGTGAGCAACGTGGAACCGAAATTACCCTGCTGAGTTCACTTACCGTAGTGAATATATCGCCAAAGAGGCGGCGAGGATATAAAATCCTGAGGGGAGCTGTTAGCGAGTGCGACGGGGTAATCGGCAGAACCAACACACCCCAAACCATCCCTTCTATAATTATTGGGATTGTCGTCGCTAAAATAAAACGACCAAGTGTCCGGAGCTCTTGAGGCGTTTCAGCGTGGTTCATTTCGATTTATATCGTGCTCTGGTTCAGGTTTGTGCAACGAATGAGGGGGCACAGGACAAGAAGAACGAGTTCAGCGCCTCTGCGAGCGAGTTCAACTCCAGGTCACCCG
>RZIO01000001.1:3711038-3722699 GCA_004338095.1 Gloeostereum incarnatum | reverse complement strand
GATGGCACGCAGGACTCAGGTCAATAGCCCTTCGGAATCATTCATTTCGCTAATTCTAACCTTGCTTTTCGAGTAGATGATGACATAGATATGGATACCTTTAATGATGACTTTAAAGTCACCAGTGGAACCAAGCGGAAATCCTATGAGATCGAGTATGAATCCCTCAGCCGAGAGGCTGTCGAGCGGCTTATGAAGCAGGACGTCGAACACTGTTGTGGGATTCTGGGAGTAGATGTGAGTAGAAATTGCTTCTTACATTGCTTGCTCTCGAGGCCCTCACCCTCCATGACGCCACGCACGATCCACGCCTTCCTTATCGCGCAGTCTGCAAAGACTCGTGGATCTTATCCTGGGTTTTGCTTGCCGGTAGAGCTACAATACAGCTGCATTGTCGTTTAGGCGCTCGCTTAGGGAACCAGGCGAAAGCCGCCCGGTTATGATAGCTCTGCATTCAGCGATCCGGATCGCAACGAGGTTCGGAACGCCTTCGTCTAAATTCAAATCTGGGTACGCCGTATGGACGCAAAGTTCGGTCGTACATTTCTATCCCATTTCCAATGCCCCACCTAACCTTTGATTCAATCGCTGGCATCGGAGCACGACTTATTGTCTTCGTTTTGTGGCAAGGAACCACAGTGTAGACGATTGCGTGATTTTTTTTTTTGGCGCTGAACCGTCCCTGATCTGCAACCTCCACTCTATTATTCTCGAGCTTCCATGGATTTCTCAACTGATCTTCCTTTCTTCAGGAAAGCACTGCAGCACTTCTCTTACGACACTTCTCATGGAACAAGGAGCGTCTAATCGAAAAATTCATGGACAACCCGACGGCAGTGCGTGTTGCAGCCGGAGTGACCGTGCCAGAGCCCCCATCATCGTCAGCGTCTACGCGATCTTCTTCCCAAACCGCCCGACGGACGACGCGGCAAACGAGCCGAGTGCTATCATCTCTATCGCCCTCCAAAACACCCACCAAACCCTCCCGACAATCTCCGCCACCACCCAAAGACGAGCCCTTCGTGTGCCTGATTTGTTATGATGACTCGCCCGACCTCCAACTCCTGTCCCTTGACTGCGAGCACCCGTTCTGCTCGGGATGCTGGAAGGCGTACGTCGAATCCAAGGTCCTCGACGAGGGCGAGCACGCCATCCGGTGTATGGCCGAAGGGTGCGCAATTGTCGCGCCGGACAAGTTTGTGCGCCAGGTCGTGGAGAGCGAGAACAGAAAGTGTTGGGCCCGATTTGTGGAGCTGGTGATTCGGCACTTTGTCGCGTCTAGCGCGAACCTCAAGTACTGCCCCTATCCGGGGTGCACGAACACGGTGTCGTGTCCGGCGGCGTCGGCCAAGTCTTCGTTGACCACGGTGGTACCCACGGTGTCGTGCGGTGCGCGTGGGGTGATTGTGGAGGGAGAGCAGCCGCAGCAGAATGGGTCCATAGGGAAGGAGCACAAGTTCTGCTTTGGATGTCCAATAGATGGCGATCATCGGCCGGTGATCTGTGCAATTGCGAAGATGTGGTTGAAGAAGTGCCAGGACGACAGCGAGACGGCGAATTGGATCAAGAGCAACACGAAGGAGTGCAGCCAGTGCCAGAGCACGATCGAGAAGAATGGAGGATGCAAGTGCGTTTTATCTTCTTTTGTCTTTCTCTCTCTCTCTTCTGATGGGCGAACAGCCATATGACGTGCAAGAAGTGCAAGTACGAGTTCTGTTGGGTCTGTATGGGCCCATGGTCGGAGCATGGGACAGCGTGGTATTCGTGTAACCGGTATGATGAGTCAGCTGGTGTGAACGCTCGCGATGCGCAGAGCAAGAGCAGGGCTTCTTTGGAGCGATACCTTCATGTGCGTGGTCTTTCACTCTCCCCCTCGCATTCACCCTGTTGTTTTGACACACTTTTCGTTCGCTAGTATTACAATCGTTGGGCCAACCACGAGCAGTCTGCCAAACTCTCCCTAGACCTCTACGCCAAGACGGAGAAGAAGATGGAGGACATGCAGATCACGAGTTCCTTGACATGGATTGAGGTACCGTTCTTTCCATCTGCCTTCCCATGGCTGGGTCCGCTCAACGTTATGTAGGTCCAATTCATGAAGAAAGCCGTGGAGGAGGTGGACAAGTGCCGGATGACGCTTAAATGGACGTATGCGATGGCGTACTACCTTGCCAAGTCCAACCAGAAGGACCTCTTTGAGGATAACCAGCGTGATCTGGAGAAGGCTGTCGAGGATCTGTCGGAGCTCTTGGAGAGCCCGATTGAGGCTGAGAATATCTCTGTGTTGAGGCAGAAGGTCACTGATAAGACGGTCGGTCTCCCCTTCTCCTCCTCTATGCGAGGTTGCTGATTAGTATCTGTGTAGGTGTATGTGACGAAGCGGAACGAGATCGTGCTAGAAGATACCGCGAACGGCTTCCTGGAGGGGAGATGGAGATGGAACGTGGCTGTGGAAGGCTTCGATGAACCTGAGCCCACCGAGTTGGCGTTCTGAGTCTGAATGCATTCGGCTCCCTAGGGCCTACATTCCTTCAGGTGCCAAACGGACACTTTTTCTCTATCTCCGTCGTGCTTTGTTTTGTTTCATATTTCTCTCTTCTCTTGCCTTCAACTTCAATCAAGCCTGTACTCCCCTACACACATACATCTACAAATCAAAATGCTAATAACTAGTATGGTGAATGCGGCGGTGATTTCCTGTTGCAACGCTTGCTGTGTTTCGGTTTCGGTTTCGTTTTGATTGATGCTATCTATTGGCCAAAACTACTTGTTTTTAGTTATCCGCAGTGGTCCGCAGCGTTTGTGATGGACGTGCACAACGTATTTAAGTAGGAGTCCAGGATGCAATCTGTTCAGGATCATTTTCTCAGGTTCTAGATCTTGAGATCAGGTAGGTCCACGTCTTAAGAGGACATTATATTGGTTCCGTGGCTAAGTGATATTCAAGTCATTTCGACTCTTAGATACTCCCTCCTGACTCCAAGTTGTGTAGACTTTGTGCCACGGATCGTTTCCAACGCCAAGTACGTCCCTTTGCGCAGTGTTAGTACGCATCTCCTCATGAGTCGCTCAAAATGCTATAACAGAATCCTCATCCCTCCAACATGTTCCCAACATTGCTCACGGCAGCTTATGTCTCTTCGACCTCGAGCTCAGCACTGACGCCGGCGCCGGTGCCACATTGTTCAACAAAAAGATCAAATGATGATGGGCCTCGGCGCGCAGCTGCAGCAGACGTTGCTCGCATGAGCGTGAAAGTTGCTCTTGATCTCCTGCGACGCGATATATCACAACGCAGATCGAAGCCTTGACGACCGAGAATTTGGACCTGCTCATTGTCCGTCTCGTGGATCTTGGAGTGCTAAGATATGCCCCGCGGTGGGGTAAAGAGGGAGGAAGCCGCGGATAAGTGGTCGGAGCTGAGAGGAAAGGGCCACCCTGTATTCGCCTTCTGTGGTTGAGAAGAAGAAAACACGCAGGTGACACAAGTCTGGACGATCGATATGTTGAAATCTAGGGATAATCTAGTAAGCCTAGCCAGCGCCCCGTCCGTTATTCTAACACGCTACTAAAAACGGAGAAGAGAGGGCGGGTGTATGTATATGTTCAGCCGGGAGGAACGCTGCCGCGAAATACTGTACATCGCTCCAGGCCCCAGTATAATAGTAATCTGGAATGAGATGCACATAAGTTGGAGATTCAGAGAACGGACGGGGACGGACATCGCACCTCCATTCTCACACCCACTTTATGTTATCAACAACGAGCGTCGCCCGCGTGTCCAAAACACGCACTAATAATCTAGCATCATGTTCGCCTTGGATTGACTGGGGAAGTGTCAAGGTCTGTAACGAAGGAAGGAACGTAGAAGTAGCAGAAGCTACCGCAAGCGCCTCAAGGATATCTGTTCCATTGTGAGGGTGGCACGCACGAATGGTGAGATGCTTCAGCTTGGTCAGAAGGCTGAAAGAGCGGAAGATGGAGGAAGTGTTGGGCATGTAAAAGACAATGGAGAGAGACTCTAGAGGTGGAGACGAGTTGAAGAGGAAATATTCGAGACTTGCGATGTGGACAGTATGTACGGAATGGACAGAGAGCTCCTTCAAGCTTGGTGCGGTACAATGTCGCAAAAAGCCACCCAGCCCGTCAAAAGCTCCGGTCCCATCAATCTCGAGAGATTCTAACGCGGGAAGCTCGACGCTATCCAGAGAGGGCTCCGCAACGGGAAATAGCGATATTATACAACGCGAGAGATTTGTCGTACACTTGAAGAGGCTCAAGTACCATGAAAGGGGATACAGCTCCCCATGGGGGATTGGTGTGAATTGGGTAATCTGCGAGAACGGAAGAGGGACATGGGACAGAATGCGTGGATGCCCAGAGAGACGGTTTAGGCGGGGCGCGTCCAGAAGAACATCAGGGAGCGGGGGTAAGGGATAGTGATCAGCGTCGAAGAAGGACATCATGTCAAGGGTGGTCAACAAAGGAACCATGCCTCTCACAGTGCTAAATGCTTCAAGGGTTAAGAGTGGTATATCAAGATGTAATTCTTCCCAACGCGAGCACGTCTCCAGCAACATGATGAGGATAGGATCATCAGCTGGGATCTGGTGCATGCCGCGGATAGATATGGAGATTGGATGGGAAGCAGACCGTTCGAGCTGTAGTTCAATGAAGAACTGCTTCCGTCTGCGTCTTTTCTGAAACCAGTTCTCCTTCATGACAGACTGGAACATCTCCCAGTCAACATATACGTTCCTCCAGAGCTGTGGGGACGAAAGAATAACTTCCCTCCACCACTTACACACCCTCGATGCCCGCCATAGCGGACTATCGCCGATCACTTCTTGATGTTCGCGGGTCATGTCGTCTATGAAGTATGAAAATATTTCCAGGAGGACGTCGGAAGGAAGATCGATGCATATTCTAGAATTTCTATCCTTTCCTCCGCGATTGTACCCAGGAATTAGCGAGAGCAGATTGTAAGGAAAAGTCGTATTCAGCAAGCGTTCTTTCTCTAAAGAGATCAGGTCCAACTCTGACTGAGCTTCGTGCGAACAATCATCGATATTCAGCTCCGAAGAAGATCTGTAGGAGAAGCTGAGGAGCATGCTGGCGAGCCGTTACACTGAGACCGTGGTGGCGCTATAAATACATGGCACGATCATCCATCGGGTTTGATGGGCCGAAGGCACCGAGGCGCTCCCCGCTCGCCGACAAATCCCGAGCAACGCCACATACCTCCCAGACTGTCCAGGGCACATAGACCGTTAGATACGCAGCCTATGCTATCCCATTATTATTACACGAACTATATATTGAATATTCATATTTAAGAGAAGAAAAGCTTCTCAAAACTGATGCCCAATCAACTGTGGCGTCCATCCATTGTTCCTCCGCGGAACGTCATTCTTCGGCGGAGGAGGAGAGAGAATCGGTACATCTGTAGAAAGGAGACTGTTAAGCGAAGAGAGACAGGGACACACAGAGAAGGTATTATTACTTCGATACCCAGTCTTGTCAGGAAAAACGGAGATCGTGTCATTTGTGTCGCTATCATTGACCGCAGCCGTTTTAGATGGGCCTTACAATGAAAAGAAGATGAAAACGCACGGTTTCTTGCCCACATTCTTTACCAGCGGGGAAGGAAGCTCCAGAGGGGATATTGCCCCGGTTCTGTGGCTGACATTGGTATTGTCCGGGTGTAGGTCAAGACAAGAAGACGTACAAGGTGGAAGCCTAAATTACGGGTGTGTTCATGCGACTTGGAGGAACGAGTAGATGAACAGGGACCTCAGGAGTCGGCGAGGAAGGTATATCCCTGCATACGAGATGGTGAGCATTAGAGGAACAAACGGGTTTAAGAAGAGAAAGTGCAACATACTGAGAGGCAGGTACCCCTGCATTCTGGTTTCTAACGTCCGTCGCCCAGTGCTGAACGCCAACGTTGATGCTTCGATCTAGAAACGTTGTGTATGACAAGGATGAATCCAGAGGATCACAGGCCAACCTGAATGCCGTTAGTTGCTGGTAAGAAGACGAGAATGATACACCTTACTGGTGCAATCGAGCGGATCCTTGTGCGCTCTCAGGCAGCGCGGTGTAAGAATCTTGAGCCCGACTCATGGTAAAGGGAGAAAAAGTAGTGATAGTAGTGGATATTCATTTCACTACGAGATTTATAGCCCACTGACATGAAAGAGAACAATATCGGAGCCACCTGAAAGAGTTGAAAGAGCCCTTTGTAAAATGCGATCTGAAAGAGTTGTGAATTACGTATGAGAATATGCGCGATCGGCCCGGGGCCGACTCGGTGCTACGAGCAGTTGTGGCGTTCTCTCACTGAGCCTCAAGAAAACTTCGCTGCTTCTGTCGAGATTGACATACAGAAAGGTACGTGAAAGAAATGATTGGGCCTGGCACATCAGTGACAGCGCGCGCGCGCCAAACCATAGCTCTACTCTCAAATCTAGGCTATGAGAAATCTGAGGTGCTAACATAGGTATTCGAGGGGGTGAAGGCTCATTCGCATCCCCCCTCCTAGTCTCGGTCCTGTAGGCAGGCCGACCATCGTCGGACACCTCGAAGCGCCTTCAGAAAGGACAATTTCGACTAGCATCCACCCAACGGCGCCACATCACATCACACGTCCTACATAACAATCCATCCATAAGTAAAATACAAAGCAATAGAATGTAGAATACACAATTGCACGCTCTCCGTCTTTAATTCATACATAGATTCCAGGATATATATATAGTCCATCCTTACAGTTTCTCTGCCCATGTCTTGACATCTACGCCCGAAGTCCGGGCTTGAGATATCCATTCAAATTTCTGGATGAGGAACGGTGAGCGTCGACGAAGTACAGGGGGGGGATAGGAAGAGGAGGGGATGACCGGGCTTGCACGATAACGCCACCTGGCAGTGGAGGAAGCTCTTCCGTGGCATCCGGTACAGCAGAAATATATTTCACAGAAGGACCGCAGGATGAAAAGAAACGCACCATGAGCTCAGCAACGCCCACTCTCTTCTGCACATCTTTCTCCAAGCATGCATCCACAAAGATTTCTGACATCCTAGGGAACCTGGAGATTACACACAGCTAGCATGAGCCGAAATCAACCAAGACACAAAAGGCACACCTTCCAGCCCTCAACCTAGGTGCATCCTCCTTAACGATCCGATGCATGAGCTCAATGATGCTCAATGTCATCGGGCTCCCATGTAACGATACACCTCTACTTTTCCGCCTATTATGTCTCATCGGAGATTCCGGTATCATCAGCGACTCCCTCTTGTGTGCGTCTAAGTTATCCTTAGGTATGGGCTCCGGTATGGGCTCCTCGTCGACGTCCATATCTTCTGGGATCGGTTGGAACGTGCTGGTGCTGGGAGCATGATACTCCGCGTCGTCTTCCTCGTTAAAAGGGAACTTTCCGTGGGCAAGCTCGATGATAGTGATTCCTATTGACCAGACGTCCGATTTAATGGAGTATTCGGCGCCTTGAATTCGTTCGGGCTGGATGAGAGGTAGGATTAGCATAGATGGTTGCCTAGCGAGGACGGACACTCACACTCATGTAGATACTGGTCCCTACAAAGGTGTGTGCTATTGAGTTGATGAGCTCGCCAGAAACCCCAAAATCGCAGAGCTTGATCTCTCCCCGAGAGTTAAGAAGGATGTTTGACGGCTTGATATCTGTCCAAGAGAGAGTTAGATCTTCGTGGCCACATAGCGACAAGACTTGACTTGACTATACCTCGGTGAATGATCTTGTGCACCTCGTACAGATACCCAAGTCCTTCCAGCACACTCCTTGCCACCATTCCCACCACTCCGATTTCAATCGGCCCAATGCGCTTGTAGATCCCGTCAAACGAGCCTGGATTGCGTCAATGGAAAGTATTGAAGACAAAGAAAGAGAAAACCTTTGTCCATGAACTCCATGCAAATACAAACGTTAGGTTCATCCAAGTACGCGCCATAAGAGGACACGATGAATGTCGATGTGCACGACTGCATGATCTCCAGTTCTCGTAGAATCTGTTTTCTCACTGTCGGTTTAGCGTCTATTAGAACGATCTGTGAAAAGGGAAAAAAACACATGAAGAAAAGATATCTCCATTCTTGGGAGATGGCTCACCTTCTTGGCCATGATTACCCCGCTCTTGACATGCTCGACCTTCATAACACTGCCGCCATTCCCCATCCCCAGCTCCTCCAAATTCCTCAGCTCGTCGTTCTTCAAATCCCACTCCCCCGTCATGAACCGCTCCAAAGTCGAGATCATATTTCTCCGCGCCGCACTTGTCACCGTCGAGCTCTCTGGCACGTCCACCATCATCGGTGTGAGCAGGTTGCTCGTGTTAATCGTAGTTCCCAAAGGCGGTGGTCGTGCGCGTGGTCCCAAAGGCGCCAATCGCGTCGGCTCGACTTGTGATCCATCCGAGGGCAGCTGAAGGGATTTGAAGTTGCGTTTCTTCCGTAGCGGCGTCGACATCGACTAGTATCTTTTCCGCTGCGCTGGCGGTCGTTGGGAAGGAAGGTATGTAAATTAGGGTGTTACGTAAGGATAAGAAGCCGCGGGTGACCGAGGCTGTGGCGTGAGGCGCGGCAACCAGAATCATACTAGATGGTTTCGAAACGGGGTACATGTAATACATGATTGGATCAGGTAGCGTACACTTATGTTCTGATTGGTTTTGATTTTTTCGCTTATCCGTTGACAACGGAACCTCCATTGCAGTGGACTACAATGTGTCAGTCTTGGATTGGATGGCAGAAAAAGAAAGAACACCTACTGGTCTGTCCAGAGATGTAGCTCGCATCACGGCTCGCCCTTTGATATCCAGCACTTCAGAGGTTACCTAATTTGAACGGCAAAATGCTCACAAGAAAACAGCACATGTGGCGCACTCAACAGGCTGTCCAGGCCTTCCCATGGGCAACGAACTCACGCTCTCGAGCTTCTCTGCCGTCAATGTGGCAGCGATGAGAGGAGTCAAAATAGGACCAGGCGCAATTGCTGCAGATGTAGTTCATCTCAACATATTGTGCTGATAGGAACATATTCAAGTTAAAAGAGCGCTCACCGTTGACTCTAATCTGTTTCTCTCCTACAATCTGATTCGAAAGAGCACGAGTGAATGCAAGGATGGCCCCTGAAACACATTCCTTAGCAGAGCAACAAGAGCAACGGTTCTAGGAAGTACCTTTGGTAGCCGTATAATCGATCAAGTCGGGACGTCCAATGTACGCATTAATCGACGTGTTATTGATAATCGAGCTTCCGGGTTTCATATGCGGAATCACCGCTTTGGAAAAGTAGAAGAAGGGATGGATGTTGACCTAGAAATGCCATCGTCGATACTCATTGTCTGCTCGATTTTCGTGCGTACCTGGAAAGTGTCCTCCCATTGCTTGGAGTCCAACGTGAGGATATCGTTGTTTTCATACTGCTGAGCAGCATTGTTGAAGAGGATGTCGATACGGTTGAGAGCGCGCAAGGTCTCTTTGACTGCGTTGATACAATTCTGGGTGAAAATGGGAGTTAGAAATAAAACGACACATTTGAGAGGATATGCCTTACCACTTCACTTTTGACTGGGACGAAGGCACATTAGAAAATGAAGACCTATTAAACACAAGGGAATGAGACTCACTGTCAGTGGGGATAAGATGGACTGTTCTTTCGCCGTTCGTCTTTTTCTTGACATACTCGCGCGTGTCTTCCGCGTCTTTCTTCTCGTCGGGAAGGTAGACTATCGCGCTGGTCATTAATATTAAGCATGACGATTCTATGTCAGTGTCAGACTCGACACACCTGTCTGCTCCTTCCAACGCAAACAAGATCGCGACAGCACGTCCAATTCCACTATCCCCTCCTACATATCATAACAGATTAAAATCTCATTGCGATACTAAAATGAAAAACACGTACCCGTAATAAGGCCGATTTTCCCTGCAATTTACCCGCCGCCTGGTACGGTGTTCCGTCAGAGTAGACATCATTCACTGGTTGATCTATATCTCTTCATTCAGTCAAAAAATCGTCGATGCATTGTGAAACCAAGGTCGCACCAGGCATGGGATACTGCATCCCAGGAGGCTTCGACGCCTCCGTACCTTGTCCTTGCGAAGCTTTGGTTCCTCGAGGTTCGGGTATGTAGCCTTGCTGAAAGAGTTGAGACATGATTAATCGCTAGCCGATGAAGGTTCTGGGTTAGGTACTAGGAGGCGTTCTGGTGGAATTTATATCTCGAGGACAGGCGCTACACTCCGCGGAGGTCATCGATGACTTCATCCTGCAGTCATATCTTCGATAGAAGAGGACATATAGAAGGGGGGACTCTCAAGGCCAATGGCGTCGTATTATACGCAATTGGGGCGTACACGAAGACGTTGAAGCGATGTAAGTGTCATGGAAGACGAAGAGAAACTAACAACTCGGGCACGAAAAGTCACATGCGAAGCTCAGGATTTTTTGATTCAGAAGAATCATCGAAGTGTCCCTTTCTCGAGGCAGTACGGGTCATCCGGCGCGACAGTGACAAAAATCTCGTTCTATTCACTTTGAAGAATCGCCGAGCTCGCACCCCCAACGATTCCTGAGTGTCGAGGAACGCGCCGCACAGTGGGTAGGCTAGGCAGTCAAATTTGGCACCAGAGACAGTTAAGGCGGGACGTGCACATTCTCCATATCAAGGGGAGATCTTCGGTAGACGTGTTTGAGAAGGTGGGTTTTCATCGGTGGGACTGGGTGTCGCAACATGCTGTACCATCGCTTAGCGAGAGCGCGTGCGGAGGCGTTATATTCTTTCCTTCCTATCTTTCGGTTCGGGAGCTTTCCCATTGTTGTAGAGCTGAAGCAATTAAAGCTGTATTGAACAAAGCGTATCCTAAGTTTCAGTCCGCTAAACAGGTCGTCTTTAAAAAGGAAGCGCTTCAGAGAGAAATATTGATCGGGATGCATCCGATGGAAATGAGACTTCCCTGTGCAACACAAGGCAACATTAGCGGAAGTATAGTGAGTCGAAAAGTTACTGACGAAAGAATTGTTCTCGCAGCAGACGGGACTGGCACTACAAGCACTACCGCCTCCACCAATGATCGTGATGGGGGAACAGGTGAGACCGCTAGAATAAGAGAAATAAGTGCTCTATTATGTCCCCAAGAGTACTCGATCTTACACAAGGACATTCAGATCCTGGAGAACGATGCCTAGCAGACCGAGAAGAGTAGTGGCGTCCGGAGAGTCCGCCTGGGCAGCAAACATGGTTAACACAAACCAACGAGGGAGCACTGATCTACCGACCTTCTGGACGCTCTCACAGCACTCGATTTTATCGACGTTGCACTGGGATGCAGGAAGGGTGGTGGTGGGTCCGGGGGCGGGCTTCCCAGCTTAGTCAACGTCTGCCTCACAGGATAGGAATGATACTTAACATACCGTAGTGACGGTGACAGTGGTAACAACCGGAGGGGGTTTGATGGTGGTCACAATGGTGGTGCCGGGAGGCTTTACGGTGGTAACGATGGTGGTAGTAACCGGCGGAGGCTTAACGGTAATAGTGGTGGACGGAGGTTTGACAGTGGTATGAGGAGGCTTGGAAGTAGTAGTAGGGACAGGTGGCTTGACAGTTGTAGGAGGGGGAGGG
>RZIO01000001.1:3684318-3698624 GCA_004338095.1 Gloeostereum incarnatum | reverse complement strand
TTAGATGTAGAAGGCAGTGAAAATTGATTTAGCTGAGGTCCAGTCTTTGCCAATCTCCCTATCACTCACAACTTGAAGTGCAAGCTCTCAGATTAGTCAATTTGTGTGTATCCTATGTATCCCGAATAAAAACAACGACCTTTTTATTTCTACCTGACGACCCTCAACATACGGTCACTGCTATCTAATCACTGATTGATGTCTGGGTTGCTTTTTTTCATTAGTGTACACAATATTTGCAAAGACTGGAAAGCATGTCAAAGACTCTACATATATTTCGACACAAAGAAATCCACGGGGCGTAAAAAGACATTATACACGAGGCGAACCAAAACGGCGCGAAATACTAATGGACTATCACTCCGTAATTGCGTCTATTTATGCTCCGACCTTGTCCCTCTCCAGCATGCTGGGCAAAGGTTTCTTATCCGGAAACACCATCTCTGCTCGAGCACCAGGACTCATCATCACGTCCTGCGAGTAGTATTGCGCCCACAGCCTCCCGTCAGCAACATACGGATTCAGAAGCAGGAAGCGGACGAAGTCGTCGAGACCACCATTACCGCCGCTGCTGGTCGCCTGAATACCGAAATGGACGATCTGAATCCAAAAGTAAGTCATAGTGACGTGGAACTTTGTTCGTTCGTTGGCTTGAGAGTTGTGGACGATGTAGTTTTCAATTCCATTGAAAATCATATTCTTTCCTGCGCGCATCCGAATAAATAAGTGTCGAGATAAATGAGAAAACCAACGGACCTTTCTGTCTCCTATGTGTGATCAATATAACGTACGCCACACGGATGTGCGTGTAATGATCCCAGGATGGCAGTGAGCACGCGTCGAACTGAGAAAGAAACTCTTCCGGAGAAGAATCTTCGGTTGCACGCGAAAGCCAAGTCTCTAGCTTTCCTTGAAGCGGATCTTCTGAAGACGTTGATGGCTGTTTGGGCTCTCCAGGACTCGAGGCGTTTCGAAGCTGTTTCATTCTCTCCTGCGAGCTCTCCGTAGCCATGAGCAGCCAATCAATGGCTTCGGAAACACCTCCATCCACCATTCCTTTGGTCAAAGAGACTCCAAATGTGAAGGCTGCTAGACCCTTTAGAGCGGGAGCAACGGCCTTCCGAATTTGGTCTATGGACATCGCGTTGGGTAGGTCCTGTTTAGTAGCTAGACTAGAGGATCAATAGAGCATAAGTTCGAGAAGAACGCGAGCTAGACTTTGGACTTACACAAGAATAGGAACATTTTCGATCCCTTTGTCAAACTCGCCCCATCGAGCTGATCTCAAAACGTCGACAGACTCTGCAAGGCGTTCGCGATCTGTGCTGTCAATAGCCCATATCATGGCATCAGACCGAGCAAAATATAGCCGGTGAAAAGGCTGCATCCTCCCACAACCTGAGCCAACGTCCCAAACATTCAACCGCTTTATGGAATGTGTAGGTACACCGGGGATAGAAGATGTTTTGACGTCCTCGACGTTGAATCCAATCGTGGGGATAGTCTGGATGAGCTCGTTATTCTTCATCAGGTAGAGAAGGACAGTCTTCCCGGAATTGTCGAGTCCACCGATGGTAAGGAGGCATTCCCTTTGCGGGTAAAGTTGGTCAATAACGCGACGAAACATTTGTGGATCTCGAACGATGCTCTTGTTGCGTATAAGTAGGCCTCGAAAATACGTGGAAGGACGTGGAAGGAAATTGATAACAGTCTGCGTCTGCTAGCCTCCGACGTGCCGAAACGCGCGCGTACGTGTCGTGGATTGATTGGCAATCCGCTGTAGTCTCGTAACTATCCTGCAGGTCCGTAGTGGTGTTCGGCGCCATAACATTATGATTGACTCTAGGATTCAATAAATATAGGCGTTCAGACGTTCAACGTTCAGTGCTCGAGGTGGCGCCGCTGTTCCGATCTGCTCATTGTCAATGAGCATCGTTCGCCGTCGTCGCAGGTGACAGAAGTTGGATAGAAGGCACATATTGACCTAGATTGACTACTCTCTGCCCACACACGCCAGAGTATGTATTGTAGCCTATTGTGTATAGCAGTCGACGAATGCCTTGCAACTGAAAATTGAAATGTTTGTTGATCATCCAGGAAAGAATCATCTTGCGCATAAGAGGTCGCGTGCCCACCATTTGGTTCTCACAATAATGCACAACAATGACAAATAGTATTCCTTTACTTCCAACCGTCAATTAAATAATGCGTCTATGTTCTTGTCTGGACATCCAAATCCTGCAAGCTGCTGTATTCTGTCTCTTCTTTTCTGCGCAGGGGCTCTGCTCTGCTGGAATCTGACTGGCGGGAGCCTGATTGTTGCCTTTTGCTTCAAGAGAACTACAGGACAGTCACATCAACCAACGCAAAGACAGGTTCAGTCAAGCATGATAGATTACGACGACGTATTTTCCCTAGACTTCACGGTCATAAGTCAGACGAAGTGTACCGTCCCGTCGCCAACCTCGTTAAAGCTTGCTTAATTTATGTCTCTTCACTTCACTGGCCGCGCATTGGCCGTTGCTGGCTTCTGTCAAGTCAGCCTGTCTTATTCTCACAAGATATTCAGCTATCTCCGCCTTCTGGCTCAAAAGCACAAAGACATGGTTGTCTTCTTCTCTTCAGACGATTGCTGGCATCGGCAGTAATAGTTGCTACATACATGTGGACGCTTAAAACATGCAAGGTCCTCTATCCTTCTCGATTGCCTTGGTGGGCAGACCTTTTGTCGCTAATTTATGTGTTACCGTTAGTGGATGGCATTGACCATTGTCGCAGAATCCGCCATCGGGTCCACCACCGGTGCGCCTCGAGGACAATGTACCTTATTGGGTTGACAATGTCTTTCTTTCCGACGCCCGTGCTCCCTTCAGCAGAGTATAAAAGTGCAGGACAAGCGACTCCAGAGCTCGCTATCATCTCTCCGCTCTTTTTCAACTACCACTCGGTAACTTCGCTGCGCGACACGACAACCACATAACCCTCATTCAACACTCCCATAATGTTCTCTTCTCTTGTTCTCATCGGCAGTCTCGTTGCCTCAGCGGCAGCTCACGGCTTCGTCTCTGAAGTCACCATCGCCGGGAAATCTTTCCCTGGAAACAATCCTGGGGCCAACGGACGGGATAGCATCATCCGACAAGTTTCTTCAAATGAGCCAGTCAAAGGTGCCAACAACCCATCCATCAACTGCGGTTTGAACGCACAGAGGGCTGCTCTTGTTGCCGATGCCCTGCCTGGCGACGAGATCGCCTTCGATTGGCCTGCAGCTGAAGGACAAGCCGTGAGTGTTTTCGGTTGTCCTCTACGGGAGGTCAGTATGCTAATGAAACCTACAGTGGCCCCACGACACGGGTCCGATGTTCACCTACCTCGCATCCTGCGGCGACCAGTCCTGCGACGAGTTCGACTCTGCTGACGCGCAGTGGTTCAAGATCCAGCAAGTCGGCAAGAAGTCCGACGGAAAGTGGGCACAGTCTGATCTGAGTTCGTTATTTCCTTGCCTAGCAATCATATCGCTCTTTTCTCATATGCTATTGCAGTGAACGGTGAAACTGCAAAGATCACTCTGCCCTCCAATCTCGCCGCTGGAAACTACCTGATGCGTCACGAAATCCTCGCTCTTCACATTGCCACCAGCCAGGGCGGTGCCGAGTTTTACCCATCGTGCGCCCAGATCAAGGTCGGTGGTGATGAGACTGGTGCTCCTAATGCGAACGAGCTCGTCACCTTCCCTGGTGGATACTCCGACGACGACGCAGGCATCTTCGTTCCGAACGTCTTTGATGCAGGCTTGGACTACCAGTTCCCCGGTCCCCAGATCGCCAGCTTCATCACCGGTGCTAGCAGCGGAAGCGGCGACGATGAAGACGCTGGTGCAGCTAGTTCTTCCGGATCGTCTGAGACCGACGGACCCTCTTCCACTTCGTCCTCCTCGGCTTCGCAACCTACAGGTGGCAACAACCCTGCTTCATCCTCTTCATCTAGCACCGGGTCCAAGGGCTCCTGCGCGCTAAAGAAGCGTGAGGCGAACCTTGCGAAGAGGAAGGCGACACAGTACAAGCCCCGACACGTCAGCCGCGTTATGCGCGACCTTGTCGCGCGGGATGGCTTCCGAAGCTCGATGCACTAGACGTGCTTCTGCTTTTTCTTTTCTTGTGTCTTATGTCGTGATGTTTAAGGTTTCATGCCTTGTTTTTCATTTTGTACTATTATCTCGGCTCACGTACAATACATTATCTGCTGGGGCCTGGTCCTCATAATAACTTGAGGACCCTGATGGGCGTGAGGCGGGAGACCCTCCTCTACTTTAAGCGTCTGACATTGAACGATATGGAAATAAGCAATATCCCCTCGGCACAAATCACCGTTTGGTGCCCCAGCAAGGCGTGGAACCTCTGAATCGAAGCCACCAAAGTTGCCCATTCATTTTACACAAGACACAAGAACGGGTACTATCAGCGAAGAAAACTCTGATAATACGTCACATGCTAACGATACCTTGATAATATGCTGATCTTTAGCATACTTTCAGCGTAATCCAACTTCCAATACCTTTTATTGCACCTTGTCACAAGGCGCAAATCACAGTATTTTTGGTGCTGAATATGCGAACAATACACCATTCCTAAATAAGATATTCACGCAGTCAATATATTGAATATCATCAAAAGAATTTTTGAGTATTCATCATTTCTAGCATAATATTTCAATATTTTTAGTGTATTTTCAACGGATTGAGCCACTGAATACCCTGATCTGGATTGGCGTATTGTTAAGGTTTTCAGAGCCACTAATACTCTATCATGCGTCTTGTGTGTGTTAGAAAGGTTCAAGTTGCCACCAAGTTGCCACAATTGCAGAACGACAGCCTCACGCATGATCGGCATTTCGGCTGAGTCGGCCGTAAACGACTCCCATCTATCAAGTATCTGCTACGAATACTGAGGTCGGCCGTAAATCTGACCTCATGAGCAAATTTATACCTCTTCTGTCGTCTTCTGCTGTACATGGGTCTGCCGTATCAAATCAACCAACGCAGATGACGCCATGCAGCTAGCGCTGGTTTATAAAAGCCGCGCATTCTCAAAACCAGTTCTTTTCTTGACTACACATGCCTGTTGTACACAGCGTAGCACAGAACGGCTTTGGAGCCGGCACGAACGAACTTTATGATAAGTATGTGCGCTCTTTCTCCTTCAGAAAGCCAAAATCTGACTCGGAAGTACCCAGAGCTCGTCCATCCTATCAGGCAAATGCTATTTCCCACATACGTGGATCACTGCGGACATCTCCCCCGCTGAATGTTGTAGAGTAAGCGATGTCTACGGTTCCATCTATATGCTCTCTTATCTCTCCCAGGATTGGTGCCGGGACTGGGATCTTTACTCGCGCACTCCTCGCTCATCCCGAATGGGCTTCTACCATTAAGGAACTTGTAGCTATAGAGCCTAGCAGCGGAATGCGTGAAGTATTCAGCAAAACCGTCCTGGACGATCGCGTATCAGCGAAGGAAGGGACTTTCGATAACACTGGAGTTGAAGACGGTTGGGCGGATGTTGTGATCATCGCTCAGGTCAGCCAACACAATAGCACGTTCTAAACGACACTCATGCCCTCCCTGACTTAGGCTTTCCACTGGTGCCCCGACTTCGATAAGGCCTCGACCGAGTTTGCTAGAATTTTGAAGCCAAACGGCGTTTTGGTCTTGATTTGGAATCTCGAAGACAGGTTTGCCTTCCTCCATCCGTAGCCTGGATATCACTTACCCCTTCGTTCCCCCAGAGATCGTGCCCGTTGGGTCGCTGCCCTCCGAGATCGCATCGAACTGTATGAGGCAGGAACCCCTCAATTCCGCCATGGGCTTTGGCGTGAGACTTTCGATACAGAGGCGTACCAAAGGCTATTTGAGGCCCCGGAAGAGAAAACTTGGGCTTATACGGTCCCTGCTACCCTTCAGCTTGCCCTTGATAGGGCCGCCAGCAAGAGTTATATCCAAATTCTTTCCGAAGAGGAACGTGCTAAGGCCCTGGAGGACGTGAAGGCTGTTGTCACAAAGGGAGAGGACAAAGTGTGGATTGACGAGAGCAAAGGTACTTTTGAGTATCCTTATCAAACTTTTGTGGTCGTCGCGAGGAAGATATGAACTCCGGGAACGTATCTTGTGGATGAATAGATGGTTAGAAGTCTCAATGCATGGCATGTACACAGTGAAATGATCAATGCATCATACATAACACCGAAGCTCGACGAGGTCTAATTCACCCTCCAAAAAACATCTATAACCCTCCGAAGATCGTATACACTACCACTATATAGTACAACTATTATTTATTACTACGACATCAAATTCTCTTCTTCCTTCCTCTCCCCTTCTTCTCGGTCTTCGCAGCCAGCGCAGCCCTCTCCTGTTCCTGCTCCTCATCCATGAACCCAGGCGCCGAGATGTGATCAAACCGCTCCACCTCCTCCACCGCTTGATGTTCCTCCTCTCCCCATCGATGCCAAGTCTCCCCCTCGTCCCCCATAGGTCCAACAACTTCATCTACATCATCCAAAGGATGCGCACTAGTCGCAGGCGTAGAAGCCGACGGCCCGTTCGAAGTGTTCCTCGAGACAGACACAGACTCCTCCGAATCCTTCTTGTCGTTGATCATGAAATCCTCATCCTCCTCATCAAAACTCCAGAGGCACAGACGCAGACAACATGCTATCCGACGAACGAGGTCCGAACGAAGGCGACTTAATCTTATGACGACTGTGAATCTCTCGCCGGAACCGTCCCAGGCTCTCGGTCATCCCATCGACCGTCTGACGTATCGGGATTGAATTGGTGAAAAGCTTCGGTCCCTTGCTAGAAGTCCCATTGGGCAGCATAGGAAGGACTGCTGCGGGGACGTGGTACTCGAGATCACCACTGATAGCAGAGGCGAGAGGTTCGTCGAAGGAGGAAGACGCTCGGCGTATGTCGTGAGGGAGAGAATACCCTTCCACAAATGACTCCCCAGTGTGACCTCCTAGCGAATCCGGATACGCGCTGACTTCCACCTCCCTCCGCACATCAATCTTGACACCACCAAAGTCAAATTGATACCGTCGGATGAGTGCGTGGTAGTCTTCACCGAGGGTGTGGAAGGAGAATTGATGTGACAAGTAAATAGGGCGAGGCAGGATCCTGGTGGATTTCGAGAACGTAGATAGCTCCGCTTGCGCGAGCCAGCTGAGAAACGTCAGCTTAAGTTTAAGCATGTCACTAAGAAAGGTACTCACTCGTCTCGCTTCGCCCTTACCCGCCGAACATCATCTCCCTCACGGTCATCCGCACGGTCGTCGGTGATCACCCTCTTCAACTGACCCCAGTCCCTCCTCCGTTGCAAGTTCCATGTCGCAACATGAGATTCCTTCCCCGTAAGCTCCGTTGCCCCTTCCGTCATCATCTGCGAGAGCCCAGAAGACCTTGCACTACCACTGGCCATATGCGAATCTAGCCCCGAAGGAGAGTGGGGTGAAACGGACGAAGACACGCTCAGACGGGTTGTAGGGAGCGATATGCTCGTCGCTCCTGCACTCAGGGCTGCAGATACAGCATTGATTCCCTTACCTAGATTCCCACTGGAATGAGAGCCGTCAGTCTGACGCAATTCCAAGGTCACTCTTCTCAAGCTCAGTACTCCATCAGTGGGATCGAAGAACAGAATGTCCTGATAGTTCGTAGGTCGCTTGTAGTGATGAGGGGAATGAGGCGGGTCAGAGCGATTGGAAGGGGAAGATGAGACGAGAGCGGGGCTGGGCCCTAGATATGGTGAGGTTGTTGGAGGAAGAAGATTGGATGGTAACAGGTTCTTGGCAGCGGTCAGATAAGAAGAATCAAGGAAGGTAAACGCCAATGGAATCTTTGGCTTGTCTGGGGAAGGTGCCTTAGAAGCGCGAAGTCGCACAATGGGCGACACCTCCATCCCAAGGGAAGACTACAAGGAGTCCCATAAGTCACAACCTAAGCGTAACGAGAAAGACTGACCAGCTCGAAGGCTCCACATACTCTTCCCGAGACGTGGCTTCTACCGTCAGGTTTCCCTCCGTAAGGATTGGTGGTGAACAAATGGACCGTTCGTTTCTTGGTGCCAATCGCTATCCACCGCCCATCGTCTGCCCAACTTGCCCGTTCAACAACCGCAGACGTTCTTCCTCGACGAAGGGAATACGTATGCCACGGAGCTTCCTGCGTGCTTACCACCGCCTTACTAGCTGACAACTCCATCGCGCCTTGAGCACCAACAGGCCCCGGTGTAGGCCGAATCTGAAACGTCTTCGCTACCTGCCCGTCCTTAGGAACGACCAACAAGCTCGTCCCATCCCCAGACCAAGTGATCTTCGAGACAGGCTGATACTTGAATGCCAGAAACTCGGTCACCAGACGCGGCAAGCCAGCGGTGAGAGACGCCAAATCAACCACGCAGACATAGTACCCATTCTCCACCGAAGGTGCAATCCTCGGGGTGACAAACACTACTTCACCTCCTCCTCCCAACGACCCGTCCTGAGAGAACCGACGCCTTGAGTCCGACGTGGCAGCCGGTGCGCTCTTCGAGAACAGCCTCGACATTCCGCTCACCCCCGCGCCCACAATCCCTGTCCCCCCACCACCACCTCTGCTTGGAGGAGAAGTGGGAGCCTTGTTGGCCGAGTCGATATACTCCACACCTAGCTTCGCACCATACTTGTACGCTATCCCGCCCAGGGTCTTGATACCACTCAACACGCTCCCCCCCACCTTCATCGCCACTGCTTCCACCTCGTTCCTCCCTGCTCCCAACCCCACCAAATCCCCCGCCCTGCCCGAAGAAGAGGAACCTTCAGACGGCTTGGGCGGGGGCGCAGCGTACGCCAAAAGACGCCCGCGCAATGCAAAAATAGGCCATGAAATGTCCGATCGTGAAATAGAAGGTAGCTGAAATGAATGTACGTTGTTGTTGTTGTTGTTGTCTAATAAATGCTGAGTGCTTTCTAATAATACATTGTCGTTGGCGTTGTTGTTGGTGTTGTTATCGTTATACTGAGATGGGAAAATGCTACAAGCTGGGCAGCGGGAACGGTGTGCAGCAGCTCAAATGTCGCCGAGGAAAAGATATGTAGCGCAGGTGGGCGGGCGGTGCTCTACCGTTCTACATAAGTCTGTTCACTTGTGAGATGAAGGAAGCAGGTACTCACGACGACGAGCCACTCGTCTCCGACTGCAAACTCCCCGACCTCGACACCATCCGGTCCGGGAAGCGTCACTTGCTTGAGCACGCGATGGCTTGATAAAGAGTACACTGAAAAGAGAGTAGAATTATGACTGGCTCCGAGTCAGCGCAAGAAAGAAACGTGGGAGCCTGACGAAAGGGACAACACATACAGTACACCAATCAGAAGCCTATGCCCTTCGAACATGTCTCGCTTTCCTCTCGAACGAGGTATCACGCCAGCAAAGACCACACTTCCCTCAATCTCCTCCTCGTCGCCGCCAATGTTCAACACTTCACTTACGCAGCCAAGATCCGTACAGTCCCAGACCTGCAATCCGACGCTGTACCCGAGAAACAACAGGCGACGTGCCCGAAGAGTCGTGTCCCAACGTGCCCAAAGGATCGGGTCCGTCCCGTCAGGATTCTGCGGGTACGACAGCACGGCTTGTGAGAGACCGCTAGGCATGGGCTGATG
This sequence comes from Gloeostereum incarnatum, assembly GCA_004338095.1. NCBI lineage: Eukaryota > Fungi > Basidiomycota > Agaricomycetes > Agaricales > Cyphellaceae > Gloeostereum > Gloeostereum incarnatum. The sequence goes on along the minus strand of RZIO01000001.1, from coordinate 3,688,925 downwards.
CCCAAATGGACTGCCCTCGTCTGTATCGGTCGGCCGCCTCATGGGACGTATCGTACCCCCACCATGCTCGTCCGGATGCCCAGTCAGGAAACTTCCGAAACTAACGGGACGCGAGACGGTGGGCGGCGAAGGTGCTGCTGTCGGGATCGAGATCGAAGAGCGGACCGTGTGGATGGAAGACCGCACGGTCCTGGAGAGAGATTCGAGAGTGGTTGGATCCCTGAAACTCGGAGTTTGGTAAGTCGGTCGGTTGCGGAGAAAAGAAAACATGGAGAAGGAACGAAGGGAACGCGAGGTCCTCTGTAGTGCTTATATATTGGCAGCGTTAGTCCACGACACGCTAGCTAAGGCTGTTCCATAGCGCAGGCGAACACTGATCGAGGGTTGTGACCTTTCACGAATGAAGTTTCCCGATTAGGGCGAGGAATGCCTTTATTCCCAAAGTACCACCGCAGTCCAAGAAGTACGGAGTGTTCCTCAGCCACCCAAAGAAGGAGAGAAGACATGTGCGATAGCCAGTACCCAAACACAGTGCCGACAGCCACGCATATGTGCTTAACGAACTAATACTGACAGCAAGAACGGCAGGCTGAACGCAGATATCCTGGGTGGCCACTGATAGGGTCACCAAAGACGCCTCCGTCGGGCAGAGAGACATCATGAGCGGCTACTGATAAGGTCACCAATCGCAACCCGCATGGAACAAAGAAGGAAGCACACGGTCATGCGGACTCCTCAATGAGATCAAAGCTCACCTTGAAAGAATCGGAGAGCGCTGGTGCCCTGGATTGTACTCTTCCATGGGGGACTTGGGATTATTATCGAAAGATACAAGAGGAGAATCGTCATCGAGCAAGTTGGGACGCAATGAGACATTGAGCTCCAAGTCGCTGTGTGGCTGAATGCTGTCGGAATCCTCCTCGTCCGGCAACGGGGAAGGGTATGTAGATGGACTGGGACGGCTAGAAGGGGTTGGCTGCTGCTGAACATGAGAAGATTGTGAATATTGTTTGCGTGCATTTCGTCTCGAGGGCATTAAACCAGAAAGGCGTAAGATAAGTGCGATAAGAAGTTAAATAAAACCAGGATGTGCAAGAGCCTTGTAAGTTAATGCAAGGCTAGAAAGAAATACAATAGATTCCGGAAAGTTCGTTGAGTTTCACGCGCGGTATATGGTGGGTGGTAACAAGTCAAGCAGCAACAGCGCAGAGTCATTGGGGATGGATGATTGTAATGCCTGTACTAGCCAAAACAGGAAGTCTTCGAATTCGCGCCGCTACCCGATGCTTTCTCCCACATTGCATGGAGTGAATCTGTTGTGGGGCAACGCGCGTTGAGACCGTCGATGTTGATCATCTTTATCTAAGTCCTGTATCGTATGTGAGCTCAGAGTCTGGCTTACTGTGACACTGACAGGTACATAGTACTGCAAGACCTCGTACGCCGCAGCCACGATTACAGCTTCCGAACGAATTGGATCGATTTCTAAATCAACAAATATGTCTATTCGCAGCCCGTTAAAAGCACTAGAAAGCACTTTCGTACCATCCGAGTCGACTAAGTACTTCGAGCTCATTCGGAGTCCGAATCAAAACCGAATCGTCTTACACAAGGCGCAAATCACAGTATTTTTGGTGCTGAATATGCGAACAATACGCCAATCCTAAATAAGATATTCACGCAGTCAATATATTGAACATCATCAAAAGAATTTTTGAGTATTCACCATTTCTAGCGTACTATTTCAATATTTTTAGTGTATTTTCAACGGATTGAGCCACTGAATACCCGGATCTGGATTGGCGTATTGTTAAGGTTTTCAGAGCCACTAATACTCTATCATGCGTCTTGTGTTACTCAGTCACGCTAGCTGCTTCCTGTTGAATAAGGAAAGCTGGGACCGTGTTTGGACGTCCTTTGGGTGGCTCTTGTTCGACCTCACGTGGCACAACGTTAACCGTATAAATTCTCGTCAGTGTCGCCGCCCCCCAATCACTCAGGCGCAACCGCACAATCGCAACAAAAATGGCTGACAATGACGATGACACTATTGTCGTTGACGAGAATATCGCCATGGAATATCTCTGCTTCTTGAATGACAACCAGCGCCAGGAGCTGCTCAACCGAGCGAAATCCCGACGTGATATTGAGCACTATTACGCTCGTATTCCCGCCTGGATGCCACCAGCTCTCAGACAGCGCGTTGTTCCTGCAGAGCTAGTCACCTTGAAGAACGGCGAATCCAGAGAAGGTCGTGAAGGTTTTCATTACACTGGCTACGAGAACATCGCAAAACGGTTCTTCTTCGATGTGCACCCAGACCCAGAAGGCCGTCGATTTGACTCGCCCCGCCCTGTATCTTTGATGATCGAATTTCACGAGTGGTACACATCACTGTGCAGCACAATTGGTCCGCCACCATGACTTTGGACGTGACATACGGGGAGGCGCACAGGCAAGCCATCGCTAGTATTTCTGCCCAAGGCCCGAAATACCGAATGACGCAACTGAGACACGGAGATGCCATGACATTGATGGGTGTAGTCCTCGCCGAGATCGGAGTATCAAAGGAAGAGGTCTCTCCTCACGATTTCTTGAAGATGTTGGTGGGGGATGATCTCTACGCCCACATCGAGGCTCGCGTATGGGAGCATCAAATCAGGGGTGAACGCCGTTCCCAGGTGTACGGTTATCGTGACGTTAGTTTGCATGATATCATGTTGGAAGAAATATGGGAGCAGCGGGAAAGTGACTTGTAGGAAACTCGTCTACTAAGCACTTTTCTAATTTGAACTATACTTCCTAACTATTCTTCCTGTAAAGTTATTAAAGAATTTTGCCAAGGTTGATAGAAAAGTTTCTTTCAGGAGCTCGAGTGTTCGGATGCTTTTATGTTGCGTTCAGACTGATTGGTTCGTGAACGCCACCAAAACGCCACAATTGCAACACGATTGTTCCGGAAACCTGGGCCTGTCTGATATCCGACATGTTTAATTGGTTCTTCATACACGGTTTTGAACTACTTCTACAGCGATTTTGGCAGGCTCCTTTTTGCAGTTAGGAGGTTTTCCTGTTCGACCAGAGGCTAATACCCAATAGTCGTGCAAGTCCATCCTAACAGTGACACTGACAGCTTATGTTTTGGAACGTTATTATATTCAGGTGATCACAGACTCCATCGTGCCATTGATGCCGTGGATGTGATATCCCCGAACGTAGTACCGGCTCTTTTTGCTTCTTCCTCCAATGCCAATGGTTCTGTGATCTTGCGTTTGCCCATGGTTTACACAATGAGCCCCCTCCAATTTACATCCGTTGGTCCAAGATTTGGGCGGAATAATCGGTATCTTAAGTTTCAAACAGCTGACTCACATGTTCTCACACAACCGCGTCGCATGATCGCGGCTACGCGTAGTAGCGCCTCCTATCGTAAGGAATTTGTCCAAGGTCCTATGACCGAATTGCCCCTTACAACCCCTTACGACCCTTTCTTTTATATACCCCACAACAACCCCACATTCACGACAATGGAGAATGCGAACATCCCAAGGACGTACGGGGCTCTTCTCTTGGGTGGTCTCTTCTCCTCAGTGTACGCACATCCATATTTTGCTTCCACGGAGGTCATTTCATGACTGTACGTGCTCAGGTTCACGGGGACGCTGTTTATACAGTGCATAGCCTACACAAAATCGTTCCCCAAAGACACGTTGCGGACCAAGTTACTAGTAAGTCTGTTCTTTTTTCTTGGGCATCTTCTCTAGCCTAACGATTGCAATCCAGGTATTTGCCATTTGGTACATTCTGAGTGCCCTCTTCCTTGAAAAACAAACTGAGCTCGTTATTGCAGGGCTCAGGATACTCTACACACGTCTTTTATATGGGCAGGACTTTGGCAATACTTTATCCTGCATTTCGGCGACCGTCAGTATCTGGATACCATCCCTTTGTATGTTCGTTCTAGTACTTTGCCTACGATTAACCTCTAATGACTCGCACTTCGTTTAGGACACTCTCTGTAAGATGTTGCAATGAATCCGGGATTTGGCCTAACTTCCAAGCTCGCCAGCTTTCTATTCTTGTTACCGCAACGTTAACGCTATGTGTACATCTGTGCGTTGGTCTATCCCTCTTTTCTGTACCCAGTATCTCAAGTGTACCCCAGATTTTTTGCATGGCGGATATTCAAAAGTTAGCTCCAAATTTCTCCATCGTTCGAAGGTGTGATTGACGCGTCGTGCTGCTTTAGTGAGCAATAGCAATTATTTTGTCACTGTTCCGATTGTACGTTTCTTCATCTGACATCTTCTGGTCTCCCATTAAAGTTGTCTCAGGTCGTTCTCGCCGTCTGTAGACTAGGTGTGTCATAAAGTCTCCGTCTATTGGTCTAATAACAAATTTAACACGGCATATGCTCAGGTTCTGCGAGCTGTAAGTGGCATTATCGGGTCATCGGCCATCGCCTTCATGTCGTCTTACAACACTGGTTGTGACTAGTAACCGCTGCCCAAATGATCCACCTACGCTCATTTACCAGTTTTATTGCAAAATTTTCCGTGGGTTCCTTTTTATCCTTCTCCCGCTTTTCGTGCATGGCGATGACAATA
>RZIO01000001.1:3671707-3684255 GCA_004338095.1 Gloeostereum incarnatum | reverse complement strand
ATCGCTCGTTGTCATGCTGAATGAGAGCAAACGTAGGTCATTCAGGTATGGTCTTTTTTTTTTTACATGTGGAGACGAGTTTTATGGTCGTACCGCAGCTTGGACGAGGTACTCGACTCGTTAATTGCATACACGTTCAAAAATGGGGCCGTTACTACTGCCACCACCATCATTGCTATGATATGTGTGCGTTCTTCTCGCGTTTTACGGCTTGATGTATCCTCTGACCATGGTTGACATCAGTGGCTGTCCATGCAAGACAACTTGATCTTCCTTGGACTTCATTTTGTCATACTAAAGTGTATGTCCTGTCTTCCCTCTTTTCTCATTCACCTTTGAATGTGTTCGAATATGTACAGTCTACGCGAACTCTGTACTAGCCGTGTACGTCCTACTCTTGCGCTTTCTCTCCTGACGCCTTCGTTGACCTTCTTACAGGCTCAACTACCGCAGAACCCTCCGTCGACGACACGAGTCTTCCAATGATGTCCTCGATCTCGATACCGTGCATTTCAGACAAGGCTTGCATACTCAGCCTCCTGCAGCTGTCGCAGTGAGTTTCACTCGAAGTCAAGGGGCCGACGCTGAGCCTAGAGGCGCGTTGAGAGTGACTGTTGAGAAGAACGTTCAGCTTCACGTTGATGGAGAATCTTCTTACTCAGATAGCGAAAGAGAGCCTACCAGGATGTAATTTTTTACCGGGAACTTAGGATGTACCGATGGTTGTGCTACAAAATATCTTTATTTTCTACGTATGTTTTCATGTTGTTGGATGTACTGTATGCCATGTTTGTTGCTCGTTGAACTCAGTACATACCTGTTTCATACTTACTGAGGTCGCCATAACTCGCAGCTCTCATAAAAGTTGGATTGCGCGAAGGAGCCGTTACTCTAGAGACGAGTTATGACAAGTTGAGGACGCTCTGAGGCTCTCTGGAGGTCGAACTGCGGCTCGTGGGCTGAAGTCATTGCAGACGGGGCATCTTCCTCGATCGCCGACCTCACGAACGGCATCTGTGCTAAAAGCCTCCCGAGTCATATTCAACGCCACCTATACTCTCAACGCCGGATCTGTTTGAGCCTGACATATTCCGGACGAGGCACATAGGAAGGGAAATGATGTACACGTCGTCCTCTAGACGTCAACACAACCATTATTCTTGTCGGAATAATTTTGCGTGTCTGCCTCACGGTTGATAGCAAACTGCAAGCATAAATGGTACATGAAAGCAACAGATGTACAACGAAGAGGTGTTCAACGTCTGCTCGTCTTCCCTGCTTTTCGCTTCCCAGCGAAAAGATGTTTTGGCTACGAGTGGCGAAAGATTAGCGGAAGAAACGAAATAGGCGATAACGGCACCGACCATTTTGGTTTGGATAACACGATCTCCCTCTCCAGCCTTCGCCAGCATATTTCTTGGCCGCTGTCCAAGGTTCCGCAATTTGATGGCTTTTGACGATTGCTAGAACAACGCTGAGTTAAAAAATCCACAGGGACAGCGAGAGAACACACCGCTTCATCCCGCATACCAGCGAACTGCCTCTGTGATCTCGGCTCTCTCTTGAACACCGTGCCTGAATTCGTCTTGGCTCTCTTCGCAGGGGTGCCATCATCAGCATCATCCACATCCATCCACAAGTCCTCTCCTTCCTCAGCAGCCACATCGTCCATCTCGACGTCTCCATTTTCCTCACTAGTCCGCTTACGTTTCATGCCCTGCACCTTGGCCAGCATCTCCGCTCGCTCCTGAATCCTGCTTGGGTCAAGACCAGCCTTGGTCATCTCCGTCGTGAGCTCAGTCAGCGTGCGCAGTGTCGCTGAGCGAGGAAGTCGCGATTGGTTCTTCTTCGACTTTTTGATGCTTTGAGATTTGATCTTGTGGGAGAGCGCGATGGTGGCTTCCTTGGCTTCTCGCTCATCATCTGAATCGAACTGAGGCAAGCGATAATCAACTAGCATGACACGAGGTAATGAAGAAGCGCAACGCACAATATCCTCGTCACTGTTATAGAACCCTTCCGCTTCCAGCTTCTCCTCCTCACGCTCCAGAGCCTCCAGTTTCTCTGCAATGTCGGGATCGATGAAATCGGCAACGTTCTTGCCGTCCATGATTTCGGGGATGATGTCCATCTTCCACTCAGGATTGGCCAGCAAGTAGTTTTCTGCCGAGATATGAGAAAACGGGGGGAGGGCACAGGAAAGAGGACCACGCACCTCTAATATTGATGTTATACACACCCGCACCACCCTCTTCCAATTCGATATCTCTCTGTAGCCTCTTCCTCTCGGGATCATTCTTATCATACTTCTTCGTCTTCTCCTTCGCCGCCTCAGGAATGAACGGAGCCCTTACGACTTCGTCCCTCGCTTTAGGTTGCGAGACGTGTATCCGGTTGATGACAGAGTTGATCTTAGACCCCTTGAGCTTGTTATCCACTCTGTGCGCTAGGAGGGCATCACAGGCCTGGTTCTTCAAGTCCATGACTCCTTCCTCCGAGTAGCACGACACCTGGACGCACTTGACGTCCTCTGCGTCGATGATCTCTTGCACCATCGTTCGGGAGTCAGGGTGCAGGTCTTCAAGACGCATTACGTCGATTTTGTTGATGACCAACACGGTTGGCTTGCCAGCGAAGAGTGGCTTGATAGAGTGGAACAGCTTACACTGTATACGGCTTCAGCAAGGGAAAACAGGTACGGAGGAAGGAAGGACCCACTTGTGCTTCTACACTATACCCACACTGTTCACTGAGATCCATAAAATACAACACACAGCTCTTCAAGTGAGCCAAGGCGGTGATGCTCTGCATCTCTATCGTGTTCATGTCTTCTAGTGGGTGGTCGAGGATCCCGGGGGTGTCGATGACCTGCCATCGCAAGTACTTGTAATCCAAATGACCGACAAAGAGGGACTTTGTGGTGAATGCATAAGGTTGCACGTCCACGTCCGCTCGTGTCACCTTGTTGATGAATGACGATTTTCCGACGTTAGGGTAGCCGCAGATGAGTAGCGTCCGGGTGTTGGGGTCGATGGCAGGCAGACGAGAAATATGTTGGCGGACTTGCTCAAGGTAAGCGAGAGGGTCCTTTTGTCGGCGCATGATCGTCGCCATACTGCAGAATGAACGGTTAGCTTGGGAGCGATGGAGGATTTTTTTAACCAGGCACCTACCGACCAAGTGCAGCCTTCTTGAGTTGTTTGCAGCGATAAAGACTGTCGCCAAACTTTAGTAGACGAACATAGTCCTTTGCTACGTGATCTATGAGATGTCTGGCCGTCCTAAGTTGACCAAGGGCAAGCTTGTAGTGATTCTTGTCGTAAAGTACATTCATAAGCGAGGCAAGGAAGGGATGTAGATCCTGTCCCCCCGGATATCAGATAAATTTATAAAGAAGGAAGCGTCAGAACATACGTCTAGCATTGGGAATTCAGTAAGGATAGCTCCCAGCTTTTCGTCGAAAGAATCCTGAGTGAACTTGACTTTTCGCATGTAAAAGTTGCGTATCCGACTGATTTTGAAGTTTTTATGGATGACCTGGTTCAAAGGTGTGAATTCATCGTCTCGCCGTTCCAAAGAGACGTACTGTCGGTGTCTTCCTCTGCGTTTTCGACAGGACAATGTCCAGAAAATCTGCCGCGGTGGGCACCGGCGCAATCGCCTTCAAGCCGCTGGTAGACATTACGAAAAGATCCCGAGGTTATAGACAAAAAATAGAAAGATCTGATGGAGGCTTAAAGAGCCCCTGGTGAAAGTAAAAAGTCCAAGGATGGCGGACCGGGGTGCAAATTTTCAGATATCGATCCACGTGCGTAATAGATAGCGCCGCTGCGGCGCCACACTTCCTTCGTGCTTAGCTGAGAAATAGACGTCAAGTATCGTATATTCATAGAGGCAGCAAGTGCGATGGAGTCGTCATCTAGACAAGGTACAGTAGTAAAACCATCCCAGTGCGGTAGCGTAAATGTAAAGGGGAAAGGAGAAAGAGACGTAACAGGAGGAGAGAGCTGTACACACAAGAACGGACTGCGACGAGAAAACTACATACATCCACAAGAACGAAGAGGGGTACTGAAAAGGGAATAATAAGAGTTAAAAGCTTCAAAAGCAAGGGGAGGTACCGCAATCCGAACAGAATATATAGAGTAGTAGGTAGCAACTAGATCAAACGCAAAGCAAGAGTAAATAATCCACGGTGCAGAGTCCTACTGACGCGCACGTCATGGAAACAGAGACAGAAAAAAAAATCGAGAATAGAAGCGGAATGAGTAAGTACCTGGCGTCGGATTAATCCCACTCGACGGTGAGACCTCCAGCAACAGGCCCTGCGAGACCTACGCCTCGCTCAGCCTCCCGCTTCAGCCACTTGAGAGCTCGTTTATCATCTTTCAAATACGGAGCGAGCTTGTCGTAACAGCGGGAGTTGTGATCCTACGAAAGTCTTTAGTATGGAATAAAGTTGAGGCAGCCTAGCAGCAAGTCATACCTTCAGCCACGACTTTTCTTCCTTGGTGAGCATACTCTCCTTCACCATCCTGGTCTGGATCGGTACACACGTAAGGCGCTCAAACGCCAGCCAGATGGATCCGTTGAATTCATGTTTCGTCTATGGAGATAGCAAGTAAGTGACAGCCAGACTTCAAAAACGGCGACAGAGAGACGTACCGTGACACGGCGCACGACAAGGGCGGACTCGATGCGGACGCCCCACTTTCCAGGAACATCTAGTAGAAATCGCCTCAGTATCAACCGTGAATAATATTCATAAAGGAGGTACACACAATATCCAGGCTCGTTGGTGACCACATGCCCAGGAGCCAAGGCGACATCGCTGCTGAATCCATGAGAACCCTCGTGAACAGTAAGAAAAGATCCGAAGCCGTGTCCCGTTCCATGCTGAAAAAGAGTGGTCGGCGTTATGCAACTTACCAAAAGAAGGAGCATCATACCATGTAATTCATGCCTTCCTTCCAAAGAGCCTTGCGAGCAAGAACGTCCAGCTGCCGTCCAGACGTGCCTTCTGGGAACACGGCGGAATCAATGGCGATCTAGCAGAGCATGAGCCTTTAGAATCCATGCATACGAACCGAGGACAGAGAACGTACATGTCCTTGCAAGACTTTCGTGTACGCCTCGCACTGTTCGCCATTCGGTCTTCCGAAATGTACGGTCCGTGTCGTATCACATGTTCCATCACGATACTGGCCTCCGGAGTCGCTACAAAGAACATCAGCTGCATGGATCGTGCTCCGAAGAAGAGAACACATACTTGAGATAAGGAAGATCCCGGTCGATCATTCGGGCCGTAGACTTTCTGGGAGAGTAGTGAGGCAGAGCCGCGTTAGGCCCACTGGCGGAAATGTTCTCGTAGGCCAGCCCCATGAAATACTTCTGTTGCCGACGGAACTCCGTGAGTCGCTGGCCTGCCTCGTATTCAGTGATGTCGTATCCTTTGACGAGGAGCTTCTCCTCGAGCCACGCGAGGAACTGCACAAATGCAAACCCCATCCCGAAGGTATGCCCGCTTCAAACCCTCGATCTCGACCTCGTTCTTGATAGAAAGCATGGCATCGACGTGAGAGGGTAGAACCGTGGTGCGGAAATGTGACAGAACAAGGGATATCGTGTAAGATGTTTGCGGAGAGATGATGACCTGGCGTTCAGTAGAATCAGAACAAGATCTCCGCGCAGGTGGGCGACACTTACCTTGCCAACACCCCATTCTCGTCTTCTCAGGAAACTCCACACATCGCCGTACGGTTTCCTCTCTACGCCAAGCGAGTTCAGATAATCTTCGATCTCCTCGTTGACCTTGGACTGCTCCAGGAACAAGGTGGCGTTGTCAAGCCCAACAAACAGATACGCATGGAAGAGCGGGTTAAACGGGATGTCGGAGCCACGAAGATTCAACAAATAAGCTTAAAAAAGTAAATGAGCTACCCACACCAAAACATATCTTAGTCACGTACCGATACCATCCAGAGCCGCTAGCATGATCCCAACCTGATACTGTGCGGGCTTTGGCTCGGTTTTGGAATAAGACGGGACATCGGGAGGTTGGGCTCTGATCCATTCACGCAGTTTAGCCAACTTGGACGCAGCTTCCTCACCAGCAAACTGCCTAGGCTGGAAGAACACTGGTTGGGTCGATTTCGGCGGTTTATCTCGCCACACAAAATCAACCAGATTCTGTACCGGATAAATCATCTTCGAATTCAACGGGCCGAGCTTGGAATTGAGAAGGGAGGCTTTCTCGTACGAGAGCATTCGGCCATCTATGCCGATTCGTGAGCCATTGGCGCGGGCCTAGATGCGACATGCGTAAGTAGGAAGAAAGCCCAAAATGAGCATCAAAAGTTGCGCAACGTACCACGAGCCATTCAATCCAGTCTTTCGGTTCGCCAGGGGCGCCTGCCTTGACAAGACGCCAGTTGTTGTCTAGTTGTTGTTCGGCCTGGAGCCAGTATCGAGAATCGGTGATGAGATAGGCATTTGTCCGGGTGACAATAGCTACGCCTGCGGAGCCTGAGAATCTACGCCGCATCTGTCAAATTGGTGTACACGACCGCAACGCAAAGAAACTCACCCAGAAATGTATTCCCTCCGCTTATCACTGGCGGCGACGTACTCTGATCCATGCGCATCTTCGCTGGGGACGATACTAGAGGGTAGACATGGTCGTCAAGTAGAGTTCAATACTGAGAAACGTTGCCACGTACTAGTAATCCGCGTCCTCCTTAGCCATTAACTTGCGTAGCTCGTCCAACCGCTCTGTGGTGTCCACAACTTCCCTAATCGATTCCACATCATTGATCTTTCGTTCATAGGCTGAACCAATCAGGGTGCTGGAAGATTCGTTGGGACGAATGGGGGGACGATTGAGAACGGTGCCGGTATGTGAGCGATGGCTGCGATGGGTCGATCGGCTATGCTGGGTTGACTTTGAATGTTGCGTAGACTTGCTTGCCTGCGTCGACCGGGTGTTGCTTCGCGTAGGAGGACCGGAGGGAAGTTGATAAGTAGGCTCGTGGGGCTGCGACGGTGGGCTGGTTCCATCTTTGTATGACTTCTGCGACACACCCCTCTGCAAATCCTTCTTCCCAATACCCCATCCGTATCCCCACTTGCTCGAAAGAGTCGACTTCTTGGTCCCATTCACAGTGTTTGAGCGAGTGAGGTCAGCACCGGCACGATTCTTGGAAGAGCTTTTCTTGCTGTTACCACGATAGAGGTCGGGAAGTTCTTTGGGAACAGCATCGTAATTTTCCGAATCAGTTCGAAAACTAAGCTTCTCAGGAGCAGACGTGAGAGTAGAACTAGTCGAATAAGAGTCATTGCGCTTCAGTTTCTCCTGGAAAACGGGATACTGAGCGTCTGGAGGGGGCTGATTCCTATTTCCAGATCTGCTGTCGTAGGATGCTGAGTCCGTCGAATAGCTCGCTCGAGATTCGTCCGGGCGTAGATATCGTGGGTCAGCGCTGGAAAAAGAAAGCCTCTTCTTTGTCTTTGTCTTCTGGCCAAAAAACGGAAGACATATTGGGGGGGGAGGCGGTGGCGGAGGAGGAGGTGGCGCCATGGCGGTTGGAAGAGAAGAGGGAAGCGATTGGCCCCGTTGGTTGACAACTCGGTGGTGGTATCAACACGAGGCAAGAGACGGACGGGACGAGTCCAAAGTTTTTAGGATGACTAAGCATCACCTGTCGGAGTTGCCTTGATGGGGATCTTCCCCTCATTTTTGCCTCCGATCTCTTCCTCCGTAGATCCGTGGAAGATAGCCCACGGCTTGTAGCCAAGCCTATAGAAACGTTAAGTTCAATGGGAACTCACCCCTGAGGTATCATGCCATCTCACAATCTAGGGTCAGGCCATCGGAGACCCAGAAATGAATTTGTGAGAGTCCGGAGTTTGACAAAGTGCACCTGGAAATTCTCTCTCGTTCCAGAAGCATCTTGAAGATGCCATATTCACATGATGAGGATAGAATGGCGCAGCGTCTGCGAGGCGGTCGTTTTCTTTGAACTGTGGAGAGTCGAGACCTGCGCCAAGGGGCGGCGGGCTCGGTGGAGTCTCTTTCGCTGTCCCTTGCACCATTCGTCATTGAACGAAACCATAGGTCCGATGGTAGGGTCGCCACGCATTTGCCACATGTTCTAAGGCAAGGACAAGGCAGTCAAAAGCCTAGTCTCGAAAGAGAGAACAGATGTCTCTGATAGGAATCTCCAATGAACCAGCGACGGGCAGTTGGATGTGATCAGCTGGTCATACTTGATAGAGCGAGGAGAGGTGCGGAAATTTGCACGATCGAGAAGCCAGAGAAGTGGGAGCGCAGTCAGCAGTGAGAAGTCTCGCCAAGATCCTTTCTTCCCTGTACATGACCAGGCCTGGGTAAGGGTCCAGAAAGGGATATGAAAAAAAAATGTCGATTTTACGAGGAAGGTGGGAGTCCGGCATGTAAACGTCCTCTACGGGCTGACGTACTGGCTCAAGCTAGTTTTCATATTACGAGAGTAGATGTTAGACGAATGACGACAGGATGGGGAGGCTCGAGCTAGAAGGACAAACGAAATGAACACCGGGAGGATGACGACAGACGGATGTATGCGCTTTGCCTGCCGCAAGGCTGTAATATCTAAGCAACGTCCAGTTTCTAAGCCAATCCAAGAGCAAGGGACACTCCGTCCTTGAATTAATTTCTGCCGTGAGCATAAAGCAGATGGATTTGAATCTAATTTGATAAGTGGAGTGGCTAGTGCACACGGAAATGTAAATGTATACTTAGGCAGAAATAAGTGAGGACTTACATGGATATTCATACCAAGGATCGAAGTCCATTACACCTCTCCGACGGCTAAGCTCCCGCCTGTCCTTTTGACTCTAACTTATGCGCAACACTAACATTGCTAGGGATGTGCAACCGTCCGAACGAGTATGAAATTGTGCCACCCACGATGCTATCGTCTAGTCCTCGAATCTTTGATATTCCGCAGACAGTTGTAGTATTAAAGCACACATTGAATCAAGCCGAGATCATTCCAGTAGCTCGGGTGGAGAAAAAGCTGGAGTATAGAACCTTGAAAACGTTGAATACGACCCAGAAGTGCTTGATTCGGGGGTGGCCCTAACTCGACCTGTGTTTTCGGTTATCTTCAGGCATAATTTAAGTCTCGCAGCCAAATTACAGTGAAACTGGGGGACCGCCAGAGGTAAGACATGAAGGTAAAGACAGGATCGGTGCCGTGACCGCGCCGTATGGTCGTGTTTGGTGACGACTTTCACTGAGATTGCCGATCGTTTTCTTCCTTCTGCACGTTGCACGAAGGACCAAGGTGCTTCAGCACTTCTCCCTTCTCTAATAGAAGAAGGCTTCATATCTGATAGAGTCTGGATTAGGAAAGTAAATATAGCGTGTGCTGCGATGGCTCTAGTCTGCCCTACATTATAAATTACTTCGTGACTGTCGCGACCCACGGTAGCCTAGACCCAGGAGGAGGCTGGTACGGTATGATCTTGTATCCCCAGTTTGTACAGGAACGCCCCTTGAATTTCAGGGCGCTCTTAGATCCTCGTGTGGTCAAAAAACCGCTTGATTTTACCCAACACTTGCATCCAAAAAAAGTTGAAGGTCCGCTAGTCGCTGGTTGGGAAGCTCTGGTGGCTCCGCCTAGCTCGTCTCCACCGTCGGGCGTTGGTGGAAGGGCTACTCGTTGGCATGGTGTATCTGACATGCATACAGGATGTACAAAACTTACCTTCAAATTCCGATCCATACCTGGGACAAATGGGCTCTGGCAGAGACGGCGATTTTGGATACGTGCTCATGCTCACATATGGGCCACGGTCTCCCCTCCTCTGGGCCCGCACGGTTCATCCAATTCTCAAGAAAAAGACGCGTCTCCTAGTGGATTTATCGCATGTACGCAACTGTATCATCCCTGAAGAATCTTGATCGCAGTTACTGCTGTGTGTCAACGCTCGAAGTCGATGGCTTCATTATGGATTTAGTAATGTGTCCATCACCTCCTCATCAGTAAAGTTAGTTTTTTAAAGTGCCATTACATTGACTGATACATTTGAATCTTGCCACGAGGAACCATTGTCATGTTGAGACAAGATATTCTGTACGTTCAAGGCTGTAATCATCTTCTCTCAATGCCTTTGCTTACCATATTGGCAGTAAGTAACGAACGTCCCTTTATAGTGGCCGGCGAAAATGACGCTCCATGTCCTCAGTACATAGCTCTATGCGGTGCTCAGAGCCATTGTACGGACATTTCGGGAAAATCTCAAGAATTATGTATGATCATGATCCCCAGTGAGTCCAATCTTCATCTGTATTGCTTTGACCGTAACGCCCCTTTTCGCGGTTTATTTGATGGTAACTTTCCGCACCGCCGGTGGTACGACGTCATCTAGTCGATGCGCTTGAAGCCTCGAATTGCCCAATGCCTTCGATGAAGTCTTTTTGAGCTGGGAACTGCTCGAAACAAGGTCTTTCATTTTGGAAGAATTCAGAAGAATCCCTCAGAACCGATACACTTCTCGTCTTGGTCAGTGGATATCCTGTCTCCCGATGCACTCTTGTCTCTGAGCATTAAATGATTGACTCGTTGGGGGTCAGGGTATGACCGACTATGCGCTGTTGAATCAACGCGGGGTGCGAAGAAACTTTGATTGATGACGATAAGTATATGCCAGGTAGCGTCCTGTAGCGCCAGGTTCGATTGTATTTGCCGGGACATCACGTAGTTAAAATTTAAGGTACATGGGCATGATGGATGGTGGTGCAAGTCCTGCCACCTGGCGAGTCCATCTCGCCGGAATTCCTAAGAATAAATTTCGAAAACTACTTTCATAAATTCCTACAGACGAACGTTAGAAAAAAAAACACCAAATAGCGTTTATCAGTTTTCTGCTCCAAGAAACCAAGAGAGCCTAGAAGCAGCTGTCGAAAAATCATGACTTCAAACCGGTAACGGCACATGGTTATCGGGGATCAGAACAGGATGCTTCCGTCACCGCATGATCGCTCTATTTGTGGCAGTTCCCACAGCAGACCCTGCAATTACATAGTCTACACAACTCTTCCTCCCGGTCCACATTAACCGCCTGTACTATTATACAATCTACTATCCTTATGTGATGTTTCCTGGTCGTTTCTTATCCTTGGGACTCTATTTATTGTACCTCCATGGACTGGCTTTTGCCAGAGACGAAGATGTAAGCGGTCGATAAATTTCTTTAAATGCAAAATCACAAACTGACCGGTCGATCTCGGTACAGTTAACTATCGACTATGACTTGGTATTTTGTCACCTCCAGAGACTTCCTGAAAGACACGGCTCTTACTATTCTGTACATCCCAGTTAAATAACGATGACGGACAGACTCCTTGTGATATGGAGAATACGGTGCAAGCGCGTTGTTCTGTGAGCTCGAGGGATATTCGTGCGTGAATCGTGCTTCTCGTGTTTTCACAGGTCTGACAGCTTCTTCAGGTACGCCTCTTGTCGCGCGTCAGAACAGTCCAACACCGAATCCTTGTACCTGGTAAGCACGCCTCTGTCCTTGTAATCCTGTGGCAGCAGATGTGGCAACTTGATTGCACAGCTCGAATCTCTTCTTCAATCTATGGAGCGCATGCATTATGTCAAAGAAGGATAACTACACCGGTTTGGTAAGTTCTGACTCCTGGGAGGAGGAGTGTCGGGCAAGCTCTATCGAGATTTCCTCCGCCCTTTTCTCGGATGGCAGGTCTTCGTCCCCGTATCCAGCCTGGGCGTACGCAGACATGCCAAAAAACTCATCCTTCGACATTCTCCAAGCTGTCAACAGTGCGCGTCTTCTTTTGTTTCTGTGGAACTACAGCTCACCCACATATAGTGGCTCTTCCGGAGAATGATAAGGGCTCGACATGGGGAACTATTCAAATAGTTCTCCCCATTATCATAGGTATCTCTGTTATGGGTATCTGCGCCGCAGTCCTGCTGTGGTATCGCAGAAGGATCGTACGTAAACGACTTGGACCGTACAGCTCGGGCACTCGTAAGAAGGAGCACTCTGGCAGCTCCTTCCCCCTTTCGCTCCTCCCTAACATGCGGACTAAAGTCCGGGAAGCTCGCCGAGACGGAAGCTGGGTTATTGACCGGCATGACGAAGACAGCGAAGATTTGGTCTCTTCGTCCTTTACCAAGGGTACCACGTCATCAACATCCCGAGGTCATGTCCGATTACCGTCGTCCCCTTCGCCGCCGGTGTTCTTAGATTTCTCAGCCGAGGACGGACGAGCATCACGGCAATCGCTGGCAAAAGAGCATCCCAAACTTGTCCGGAACTGGTACAAGCTCATGTCTTTTCTGACTCCCTGGAAGTCCAAGCCAGTCAAGGTGCGGTCTAGCTCGCCAGACCGACGTTTCGATATCGATGCCACCAATCGGAGCACAAAAACTGACTCCACCTTGGAGAACTACCGATTTGGTGGGTTCGGTGGATTCCGCAAGCAGGGCCGTTCGCAGTCCTCTACTGCAGGCCCGAGTCGGTGGAAGGCTCGG
>RZIO01000001.1:3657705-3671634 GCA_004338095.1 Gloeostereum incarnatum | reverse complement strand
GACCTGTCATGGGAATCGACGACGAAAATGGACCGCTCATTGGGTTGCCATCCCCTCGGACACCCCCAGACCAGTCGTCGGTTTTGATCATCTCCCGTGGTGGGCGCGACTTCACTATTGAGTCCGGAGACACATCTGAGCAACAACACTCGATGGAAGTCGTCCCACCGACTCCATCCCACAACGACGAGAGCCTTCATTGGCGGGAGGAGGTAGAGGTGCGTTCACTACACACTGCTTTTTCAAGCCATGATTGATTTTCTTCGCAGCAACCGCGATCACCAAAGCCACAGCATATACGGAACATACGGACACCTCCTGCCCCTCAGTATCCCGCGCCACTTCCTCCCGTCTCCCCTTCTCGTTCTCCGCGAATGCTTCCTAGACCATCGATTGAGAACATGCTTGATCCTTCCTACTCAACAGAACTGTCTTCTCCTCCATCACGGAGGCAATCGCCGTTTTCCTCTCGAACACCAACGCCACACAACGATGGATTCCCCATCTCTCCAGCTTCTCCTCAATTTTCGGTCTCTTCTCAGGCGCAGTCAGTCGATGCCTACAGAAACTCGCCAAGAGCGTCGTCGTCAATCCTCCCTTTAACACCTCCGCCCCCATGGCAGGCGCATAGTAGAGCCCCCTCATATGACATATATCCTCCTCCCCGACCCCTGCCTCCCTCGCCGAGAAGACCACCAGAGAATCTCCCTGGACCCTCTCGGCGTCCCTCCTCCCCATCTTCCGATTTCGACCAGCAACCATACATAGCTTCTCCACCATATCGTGCGTCGCCCTTACCGGACGAAAACCAGCCGATAAGGTTAGAGAGGGTTGCGAGTCCAGATCCGTCTTCGTTCTTTCCTGGACCAGTCCGGGCGGCAGGATACCTGGGGCACGAGGAGTCCTTTTCGCCTTCACGTCCACAGTCGCCGAATGTTTATCCCAGGTATTCATAACCTTTGAAGAAGCCTACCTAGTCGTGGGCATGTTCGTATGTAGCTTTACACTCCTTTTTTGTTTGTTTTTTTCCTGCTGAATGGACAATATGCGGCATCCCGGGAATGTTTTATTGACATACACATATTACTTTCATTCTTTGTGACCCATCCTTTCGTACCTTGATCTCCGAGACGACAATTGATTCTGTATCTTTTAGTTTTGATGGCAGAGTCCTGTGGCCGGAATAAAAGCATGCTTCCACTCTCATCCGGGTTCTGAACTGTACGCTACGTGCTAACTTAGCGGTCTCTCACCTTGGAACGAGTCTCGATTACCATTCAGTCTGAATGCTGCGTCTTGAAGGCGCTGTGCTGTACGTACTCTGTGAAAGTAACTATTCATATATATAGCATCAGGTAGTACATCCCAGTGTTCGTTCCAGGTACCACACATGTAAAATGAGTACATTGCCTAGCAAAATAGAAGCCAGAGTGAGTCTATCGTTTATACGTGTATAGAGGTGTGCATGTCACTCTGATAGTTCCGTTATCGTGTCCGGAGAATACTCGTCCTGTACCGGTGGGTACCTCCTGTATCACCCGAGCGCTTCCACAGACGAGTGCTTTCCACTCGGCGCTCTCCTTTACATCTACCGAGGCGTCTGACCTCCTCACAAGCTGGATCGTCCGCATAGCCCCATCCAACCGTGCATTCACAGGCTCTAAGTCTGACTTATATCGAAGTTGTGTTCGACGTTCTAAGATACGTTCCGCGTATCCGACTAAAGAGAACTTGGCCACTTCCCTCCTTGGTCTGGCCAGGCCGGCCAATAGCCACTGCTTCAGGCTCTGGCCCGCTGGTCGTTGAAGTTCATCCTCAAGAAGGCCGACCAAGGTGCTGCAGCTTTCGATAAAGCTGAGGATCTCAATGATCAGGCGGTAGACCTCGTGATTGTCCAACCAGACGCTGGCAGGCTGGCGTAACGTGGTATGAACGAACGTAGGAAGCATAGAGAATGTCAAAAGCCATCGGACGGACGGGTGTTGACTTGTACTTTGTACGCTCGCAGCAGGATGTCCGGCGAGTAGAATACTAAGAACGAACTGTAATGGCGCTACCAATATATTGAGATTGGTCAAAGAAGATGCGTTCGGGTTCGAGTGGACGGCAAGGAACTGCTCATCAAACCATTCGAGGGACTCGAGAAGTCCCAAGACTCGGACCAGGGGACAGTGCAGGATAATCCCACAACGGGTTGCGTCACAGGGTACAGACTTGACGCAATACAGAAGAGTCTTGCAGCCACGGCATATCCTCCGAGTACATGTAGCTGTTTGACATTCAGCATGTAGGAAAGATAAATCAACCGTCTGATTCATGCTGGCGCTCTTTCTGATAGTGCCCTACCTCAAATGAGCAATGCGCTATACTTTAAAGCAAAGGTGCAGGACCTACCGGGATAGCGTCGACGTAGCTGAGAGGTTTAAGACTGCGAGCACAGCTAGGGCACTCAAACTCGCCCTCAATGAGTGCAGATAACGATCCTTTTGAGGTCATCATTGTAGGAGCTTTCGATGGCGCCGATCGTCTCGAGCCAACCCCGCTAGCGAGAGGATCCTCAGAGCGACCCGATGATTCCTTGCGTCGTCGATGCATGACTTTGGACCTTCGTTTCAGTGACTTTACTAGCTTCGCACGATGCACGATGTGTAGGAAGTGGTAAAGGCCAAGCATGGACTGCTTATCGCCCTGGGAAGATAAACTCCGAAGCATGAGTATATAAACCCGGTCCATAAAACCTGCTCGTATTGAACAAAGCGTTACGCTGGGAGTGTATTAGATCTTTCTCAAGCCTGGAGAGCCTGAGCATCAACAGAACACGGTGGACTAAGAGGAGCATGTGATTGAATAAAGCCTTTGAAGGAGCCGGATTTGGTTCATGTTTCTCAAGGCGCATAAACCGAGTTTGAACCTGAAGGTAGAGGTTAAGCTGAACAGTGGGTGGCGTTCTACTATCAGGCTGATAGAAGAGACGTTCAGCCGATGTCGATATTTCCATTGCAATATCTCATGCTTTTACCTTCAAGCAGCCAGAAGAGCACTGCAAGAAGTTTTCTGGGAATAGCAAACCTTGTATCCATTTTCGCAGTGGGAGGAAGAGCTGGAGCTGGGAAGAGTGCACCGTCACCGCCGTCGCCCGCCGAGTTGTGCCTCGGTGATAATTTTGATTGCCGCCTTAAGTCACGATCTGTCACGAGTCAGGTGTATTGCTGTCACGAAACGTTACATTCTGTTTTACTTCCTCCCACTGGCAGAGAGATGGGTAGCCTCATCGACGCCTCAGCTCTGACGTTGTGCTCTTGCTCCAAAAACTATAGGATCTCACAAAAATTCCGCTCCTACTGTATTTCTCCCGTCAGCTAGATCATCTGGGATTAACGACCTCGTTCTTGATTTGTGTCTGCGTAGTTCATCTCATGTTATAATTTGAACCCCTCAGGCCTACTCACATGTACTATTCATTTGACTTATAACGGAGCTTTATTTAGCTATGAAGCTGTATAGATCTATAATGCCCTTTCTGTCGGTATAGAATAGGCAAAGGTAAATCGATCATCAAATTCATCTGTAACAGCTTTACATCCACGTATGTCCATTCTAAACGCTCTAGCCACTTTCTTTGCGCTAACTGGTCACTGGTTCCTTGAAGCCTTCTTTATCCGTTTTTTTTAGCTGCTTTGCCGGGATTTTTGGCTCTAATCGGTGCCCACGCAGATGTTTCACTCCGACAAGCGTATATGAGCCTCACTCCCGAGTTTAGACTGGTATTTCTGCTATGAACTCTTAGGGAACTCTCCGTGCACTCCTCAGACGCTATCCTTCTGCGAGCCCCTCTTCGCGAGTAGTTACACGCCGCTACCGGTATCTTCGATTTGTCAAATATCTCCCCGAAGTTCCTGGATTGCTAGAGATTTTCGAGGGGTAGATTTCCGCATACTAATCGATCAAGAGACTGGGGGGCCTACAGACAGTTTAACAACTATTTTGAACGGCGTTCGGAACGGGAGCCCGAACATACAACGAATGAACCGACATGGTAATATCATCGAAGGATGGCTTTTCGCGAAGCTTTCTGCGTGAAATTACAAGCGGAGCGGCGCCGTTACGGTTCTGTTATTGTGGTCGGGCTCAGCCCTCTTGCGGCAGAGAAATACTATCTGTATCTGTAATAGAGACTTCTCCAACGGCGAGCTTCGGAAGTGGATCACTTTTCTTCCTGCAAATGAATTCTTCGCTACCCGTCCCCCGAGTCTCTCTTTCGAGGGCGGAATTCGTGGCCCTTCTGAGCATTCATCTTTCCGAGCCTGTGCCACTTTCGGCATACTTTCTCCAAGAATCAATCTGTAGGTCTCGTGTAAAGCATAGAAGCGTTCCAGGCCTCGCCAGAAGAATGTCTTGAGGGATCCATTACTTTGCTGATTTATAGTGAACTCACTCTGACTCTTGGTTTACGCCACGCGGCGCCACAAACGCAAGGGCGATCCTAGGGTATGGCTTATCTCCCCGCATTCACAATTCGTGGGGTGGGCGGGGAAAGCTCCTTATTGAAGTACGATCCCAGATTTCGGGCGGAATCCTACGATGGAATCCCGTTCCTGGCTCTACAGCTTTCGAGGAGTCAAACAGGCCGCTTCTGACGTACCTTTGGCAAATTTCAAGTGACCCAGGAGATTTATTGTCCCGTAGGTTAGATCACACGATATAATTTTGAGACGCTACTTATCTGGTATATGAGGTTCCTTCCTCACCCTCAAGGTTCTTGGATGAAAATAGTGGGCGAGTGGCGCAAAGCTTCAACCATGTCTATTTTTAGATCCGTTTTCGGAGTGATAGGCTAACCGCCGCTAGCGGATGCAGATTCTGATATTATTGCTGGTCTGAATTCACTGTTTTCTTCGCAAGTTCAGCAAGGGAAGGCACAACTTGAGGCCAAGTCTTGCTAGTGTTCCATCTAGGCCTTCTTACGCTCGATATGAACTCCGTTGTGCCGGGTAGATTTCTACGAAACCCGATCGGCAAAAGATTTTCCCACGTGTTACGGTCTGTTACGGTTACAGCTTTGCCCTCAAATTTGGCAATAACCGTCTGCATTTTGGAATTCGTAAATGCCAAGTTCTCCCCACTTGCTCCCCTTTGATCCCCCATCCAGTTCCCCGCATCATGTGCGCTCTCCTTTTCGCCACCTGATATAGTGCGCACTATAT
This sequence comes from Gloeostereum incarnatum, assembly GCA_004338095.1. Classification (NCBI taxonomy): domain Eukaryota; kingdom Fungi; phylum Basidiomycota; class Agaricomycetes; order Agaricales; family Cyphellaceae; genus Gloeostereum; species Gloeostereum incarnatum. The sequence continues at coordinate 3,666,430 of RZIO01000001.1, read as the reverse complement.
TGAACGTTTTGTGATATCCTGCTCCCATGACCCTTTTGGATCTATAAAACCTTCCGGCAGTCCTGTGGGTTTCTTTCAGTTGTCTCTTCTCCTTCTCCCAAAGAGACGGCCTAGTCAAGATGGTGTTATCTCGAGCCTCGACGTCCGATTTGTCCTCTCTTCAAAAGGATCATGCGCCTCAGCCTATCAAGAAGAGCTTCACCATGAAATCGTCCGTATCGGATTCTCATGCGAAGACGTTTGCCGCCGTCAAGTCTGGCGCTCCACCCACGCCGAAGGAGGTGGAAAACTTCAGGACGTACGCCATCGCCATCACTATCTGCATGGGAGCGGCTGCATACGGTGAGCTGTCATTATGTTTATTCAAATAATAGATTGACAACTGTTTACTAGGATACGACACGGGTTTCTTTGGTGGTACGATTGCCCTGCACAGTTTCCAGCGCGATTTCGGACTGCTCGACATGAGCAAGACCGAGCAGGACAACATGAGCGCCAATCTCGTCTCGCTCTTCCAAGGCGGAAGTTTCTTTGGCGCCGCTCTCCAGTTGCCTTTCACTCAAGCTTTCGGAAGGAAATGGTCCATCGTCGTTTCCAACATCATCTTCATCGCGTCCGGATTCATGCAGGTCTTTGCAGATGGGTCTATCCCTCTGATGAGTGCGTGTGTCGCGTGTTTATGTTGTTTATTAAAACTGATTAATCTTTCCTAGTGGGAGGACGCTTCCTTGGTGGTCTGGCGATCGGTAAGCCAAATAGTACCGGCCCGTTTCCTCCATATACATTGACATCTTTTTTTAGGTATCTCGTCGCTTGTCATCCCGGTTTATCTCTCCGAATATGCTCCTGCACATATCCGTGAGTACCCTTTCGACTTTCACTTCAGTCATAGGATGACAGGTCTTGGATTTAGGTGGACGATTGGTTGGATTCTACGACATCTTCATTCAAGTCGGCACTATTTTTGGGTTTTGGTACGTTATCAGTACCGTACGATTGCGCTTCTTACCTCCGCACTCAGGGCGAACTATATTATTCTTAACACCGTCTCCTCCGAGAACAAGTTTCAATGGCAGTTCCCAGTTGCTGTTCAGCTTTTCCCTGCCGGGATTCTCTTAGTCGGGATGTTCTTCATTCCTGGTAAGTTCCAGCGAGATGCTCCAAATGCTTTGTCTAACATTCCGTAACAGAGACACCTCGTTTCCTCATGATGAAGAAGGTAGATAACCATCCATCTTACGTTCTTCTACAGCTTTTGACACGTCCTACTCTAGCGTTACGAAGCGGCAGAGGAGAATCTCTCCCGCATTCGCAAGCTTCCCAGAAGTCACGAATATCTCCAATGGGAGCTTGGCCAGATGCGTGAACAGATCGAGCTCGAAGAACGTGTTCGCGGAGACAGCACATTCTTTGATCTCTTCAAGCAGCTCTTCACGAGCCGGGACCATCTCAAACGTCTTGGCCTTGGTCTTTGTCTGTTGGTGAGTCGCCTTCGCGTCAAAGCAAAATAGGGAGTCGGTTCAAGTAATATTACTCTACAGTTCTTCAAAACCTTCAGCGGGGTTCAGGCGGTGAACTATTATAGCCCTCGAATATTCCAGCAACTTGGTTTCCGTGGCCAACAGAATTCACTGTATGTGGTCCCTGGTTGACGTCATGACAGAATTTTGCTAACCTTCCGGAATTGATAGGTTTGCCACTGGAATCTACGGCACTGTGAAGGTCGTCTGCACTCTGATCTTTGGCCTCTTCATTGTCGACAGGGTTGGTCGACGGAAGCCGCTCTTGGTCGGCTCCACCGTAGGCAGTTTGTGCCTTTTCTTCATCGGTGGTTATCTGTATGTGGTTCTTCCATTTCTGCACTCCTTTTTCCTGATGTATCTGCTCGGAAGTGCTGGTGTTGGTCCTCGAGATGGAAGCGCCCCTCGCACGACTGGTGATTACTTTGCCATCATCGCCATCTTTTGTATGCTGCAATCTACTGCTTTGGGGTCAGTCCTTGGATTCCTTCCGTCCGTGGAGCTCGCATACTGAAAATAGATCTAGTACAACTCCGTACCTCTAACACTCGTTTCGGAGATCTTCACGATGAGATTCCGCGCCCTTAGTATGACCTTCTGCCTGATGTGGCAATGGTTATGCACCTTGTACGCCAGTTTATCCTGTCCCGTGGAGAGGTTGTTTTGACCTTTCTTCCATTGTAGCTCCGTCGTCCGCATCATGCCAGTCTCTTTGACGAATATATCCGAACGCACATACTTCGTCGTACGTCCCCTTTCCCAAACTTTATCCCCGCTCTTTGTGACTGAGTGTCATCCAGTTCGGATCCATCTTCATCTGTGCCGGACCCTTTGTCTACTTCTTCATTCCCGAGACGAAGAAGCTCCCCCTCGAGGCCATGGACCACCTCTTTGGAAGCGCGCTCGCTCAGGCGTCTATCGACAACCCCGCCCTGATAACGGAGACGCTGGAGAAGGACGGGACTGCCACGCAACTCGTCGAGAATCAGACCCCCGTTTTGACGACCATCAAGGAGCGTGAGGTCTGAGAGTATGTAGTACTTAATTTACAAGTGTCTTTTGTAGATTTTGGTTTTCTTCTTTTTTCCCTAAGTAGCTGTTGTCTGTACCAACTTTTCATGGGTTTTAAAGGCTCTTGTACCATTAGATCCACGCTTTTTACTGCTTTTATGAATATCTGACCATGCGAATGCGTCAGGCTAACGTCTCATGTACAACTCGCTGGCACTGGCCACTCCAATCCAATGATTGAACGTCACCATGCAGTTGGGAAGAAACACACATCCCCAAGACGCCCATTATCTCTATCCCTAGAATAAGTAATAGGCAGTCATATACATTTCTAGCTAAATGATACAACGAAGGAAAAGAAAAGACGATGAATGTGATGCGAGTGACTAGTAAGATAAAATGCTATGAATGTGTGCACGACGAAAACCAAACAAGTCAGCTGTCGCTGTCACTGTCACGACCAAGGATTAGCACTAAACCCCTTCTTCCTCCCATCTCCCGGGGCAGACCAAGGATCAGGGTCTAGTGGCAGAGACGTGATGGATCCGTCCGCTGCTCCGAAGGATAAACCACCACCTCCTCCTAACCCGACACCGAACGAAGGATTTGGGTTAGTGAATGGGTTCCCCGCTAAAGAGGAGGAGGCGAACGGGTTGCTAGTTAATGACGAGGACGAGATACCACCGCCACCACCGAACGTATTGCTGTTGTTCAAAGACGCGCTAGACGCTCCAAACGAAGGAATCGCATACGGATCTTTCCCCAGCCCCGACGACGCAGACCAAAGGCTTCCATCGCTGTTCCCAAACGAAAGAGCACTAGCCTGCGGTTTGGGCGGAGGTGGAGGAGGCGCCTCCCATTCCTCCGCACTCAACGACAACGACCGAGTCATCTTTGGCGTTAAATGGGTCTCATCCTCAACAGGAGGAGGGGGAACGGATATGGATCGAGAAGGCGTAGAGACGGATCGATTCGCAGGCGGAGGGTTTGGGATCGGTAGTGTTTCAACAGCGGGAACAGTAACTTCTCGCTGTGCGGGTTCTTCTTCGGCTTTACCCAACACGTCTTTGATAGCTCCAAAATCAAAGCCAGCATGGGCGGGGATCTCTCCTGGCGCCGGTTTGGATTGAGGTTGTTGTGGCTGGGGTGTACCGGGGGCGGAAGGAGGAAGTTTGACGGAAGTGGGCGAGGCTGGTTCCATCCTGGGCGGAAGATCATCGTCGTCATTCTGCTCCGTAGACTTCTTGGAAGCGGAAGAAGAGAAAGAAGACGCCGTTGGGGGCCGACTGACAGGTCTTGTAGAAGGTGGCGGTGTAGCTTTATCACCCCTCGAGAACCACCCCTTCTTCTTCGGCGCCTCCGCCTCAGTCACCACAATCCTCTCTCCCTCGAAATCCGGATCCTACGAAACCCGTCAGCAAGCAGCCAAAGAGAGAAAAGACAAACCTACCTCGGGCTCATCGAAGTAATCCGCAAATACCGGAAACCCCAGCTGATCCAAGATGAGCGGCATAAACGTCCTATAGCTCATATGGCCCGAAATCTTATCCGTCACGTCTACGTTCTCCAGCCCCGGCACACCCTCCACGGGCCTCAACCCAGCCACAGTCCCCACCCCGCCACCCGTGGCGCGAAACAGATAGTTGAGCACCCAATCATTCCTCGCGTAGCAGTTGACGTATCTGCCCGAGACGACGGCCCGGGTCTCGCACCACATGGTCTGGGACACGCTCAGGGTGGTTCCGAGCAGGAAAACGTCTTGGACGATCCCGAAGGCTTTGTTTCTGGCGAGCTCCAGGAGGGCGTAGAAGATGACGCGCGCGCCCAGGGAGAAGCCGATGAGGGTGATCGGGCGGACACCCAGTTGGCGGTGCATGAGGACGTCGGCGAGGACGCTCCCGGCGGCTTTGGCGCGGTCGAGAGCGTTGTTCCACGGGTTGTCGATGAGATAGCCAAGTTTCGTTAGGACTGTGGGTAGGTTCAGCTTGGCAAGGGAGCGCATGATGGAGGAGGAACTCACTGATGGGCCATTGGAGTGCACTCATCAAGGCTGTCATCACTGTCGCAGCAAGCACGGTCTGCCCGATCTGGGTTAAGACCTCGCCAGTAAGGATTTGTAATGCGCTTCCGGTCTCCCTAATCATCTCCGGCTCCCACAGCACGCTAAACACATCACCCACAATCGGGTCCAAAACACTGAACGGCAGTCTCGGGTCGTCTTGCACTCCATTCAAGAACCTGACCTAACGATTTCAGCAGCGGCTGAAAAATCAGAGCGGAGATCTTACCCCGGAACAGTGAGAATCGAATTGACGCGCTTGTTGTTGTGTAGAGGAAGGATATCGAACGTCCTAACCTGCTGCGTCCGTTTGATCATCCCCTTGACAGCGATCCCCGACCCGGTTAGAACACCACCTGTCGTGATCACCGCGGCACCACCTGCACCGGCCAAGAACCCAGTTGTACCGGTAATCCCCACAGTGCCCAACGCTGCACCGAGCCCGGCGCCAATGACCGGTGCTAATAAACCGGCAGAAAGACCGATGACCAGTCCTCCTCCAAGGGTAGCCAAACCCAACATAACGATCCTCTTCTTTCTCGCACGTTTCCCTCGATCCTCTACGACGTCGCCACTCTCCATCTTCTCGACGTCTTCCTGGATTTCCAAGGCTTCGGTAACGCGAGACTCGAATTTGACGACGTCGAGCCAGCCGAGGCCGAGCTTCCGAGCGACGTTCTCGAGTAGGACGCGTGATCGGGCGTCGTAGACGGAGTCTGCGATAAGGATGAGGAAGAGGTCGCAGAGGACTGTCCAGCGGATGTCCAGCGTGACCTTTTCATCCGAAGACGAAAGCGAGGTGGATACACCGGGGATTGCGGTTGTGGATGTTTCGTCGAGAACTCTGGCGGTGGTTTGGTATGGCTTGTCGTCGTCGTTTCCTGGAGACGAGACGAGGGTTTTGCCAGAGAGGGATTCTAGCTCAGCCGCCGCGGCCACTGCTGCCTCCTCGTCTTCTTTCTCTTTGGCTGCGACTGGGTCGTATTCGGGATTTGCGACGGTGTGAGTGGTCATGAGAGCAGGCACAAGGTCCATGGCCTGGACGCCGTGTTCTCCAAGGCTTTCGATCATCTTCTGTTCTGCACAAAGTCAGTTAAATGTAATAAGAATTAGAAAAGATTACTACCTTGCGTTTCCAATTCCATATGATAATATAACCTGCCCATAATCTTCATCGCCCAGAGATCCATATTCGCCGCACTCGCCTTGAGCTCCTTCCTCCTCGCCGCCTTCAAGCCGAAGCTCATCTCCCGACTCACCAACGAGCACAGCCCCACATATGCGATCCTCTGTGCCTCGGTGAGCAGATTCTTTGTCGCCTGCATCTGGCTGAGCGGCGTCATCGCCTTGTCCTCATCAAACAAGTACCTCGTGCGCAGATGCACCTCATCCGTCTCATCCTCCTCGTTCATCCGCAGCCTCGTATACTCGCTCTCATTTTCATTCTCGTTCTTTGCCCTCCACTCGTTCCCCCGCTCGTCAAAGTCGAGGACGGTTCCGATGGCGTTGGCGGCAGTCGTACCTTTGGCCGAAGATACGTAGTGGTATTTCTTTTGATCTTCCTCATCTAATCCGCCAGCGAACTCGTCCTGGCGGACCACCGGCATTTCTTGCCATCCTTCTTCATCATCGTCGCCAATGTCGTCGTCAAAGACGGTCTTATTCTTCGAGGGGCCAGCGGCGCCTGGAGGAGGCATGAATGAAGGAAGAGCCTGAGCGATTAAAAATGATCGGGTCATCAATATTTGAAATCCCACTGTTATCACGTGTCTCTATATATATATGAGGGTGGCGTTAACATGATGTGGCGCCAAATTCCAATTACATGTTATCATATCCTTAACAGGACGCGGCGGAAAATCTGTTAGAGAAACATCGGTCAAGTGAGAGCCAATAAGTGTGCATCATGACAGAACGGGAGCCCATTGACCAGACCGCTTTCGATGTGGTGCCGCTTGGACACCAGACGATAGATTGGTAGCACTTGAAAACCAGACACGCACAATCGTATTTGATGAGACTTGGAAAGTATATGAATGTTGAACTGGGCCTTTGGGGGGAGAACGATGAACAAAACTTCTAAGTATCAAAGAATCAATGGTCTTGTGCAAGCCTCAAGGCAAGAAAGTTGATTTGAAAGAACCTATGCCTAGTTTTAAATCTTCTTCATCAATAGTATGTCTGACCTGAAAGAAAAAATGAAAAGACGACGACGAATCTTGAGCAAGGTAGCACGGCGCTGACAGGGATGCTCTATTCAGAGGATATGATAGAATTCGAGCCTAAAATATAGCAGCCATTAAAACCAATCGGACCCGTATAGCACAGCAATCAAAACAGGAAGAATCCTATGGATATATGCGTATCGAAATTGTCGTATTCGTCCTCGCAGCCTGTTCTTCGGCGGGCCGAATTCAAAGATCAACCCTACAGCATCATGATTCTAAAGACTAATAGAGGAGGCAATGGAATTGGTGAGCCAGCAGATGAGGGAAGGAAAGAAGGACGTGGAAATTGACGCGTCGTCGTGATTTAAATGATCCACGCACGGACCTGGTCCAGATTGGGCCGTCACGTGGTTCGCGTTTGATCGAACCGCCTCTCGAGCCTGTACTTAAACTTTCCAGCCACATGCTGGCGTACGACTCTCACAAAGAACCTTTTCCAACAGCTCTATCACGCGCGGAGTCCTTTTCTTCATGCCAGCCCAGACGCTCGAAAGACCGATCTCAGTTCACGGTCTTTCTCAGCCAACTTGCGTTGAAGGTTCAACGTCCAACTCGCGGAAGAAAAGCGGGCTGATGATTACGATGATAGTGGCCTCGAGAACTTGTCTCTCGCTCTTTGCTTTACATGCTGTCAGCAGTAATAGAATGACAGACATGGAGATGTGATAAATTCGAAGCTCACAGTCCAACACAGACATTTACCCCAATCACCATAAGTTGTCAATCTACGGGCGCAAAAAATGGGATAGCGTTGAAATGATAGAACCATAGCAGAATATTTCAATGGCTACAGCTATGGACGAGATGGCAATTTAAAATGTCGTACAGCAGAGCTACTATCAAAGGTCTCCTCTGAAGTAGCCTCCTTTTAGAGCGCGTTCATAATACGATACCATGTGCCTTCTATCAGGATCGCAATGCGATGGATCAGTCTTGCGAGATCGGTCAAAGTCAATCACTCGCCAACAGTGTTTGCAGTTGTGCCGAGGACATGTCCTGGTAGTCTCCAGAGGCGCTTTCAGAACGTTGTTGAACCGCACATCTCGATGGATTATCGACGACGTCCCTAGATCTCGCAAAACATTACGAAGATCTTCGCTTTAGGAGGAAAGCACGTAAGTGATACAAATCGAAATCAAAGCCGAGGAAATCTGACACGCACTAGTCTTCATCCTGTATGCTGAAATCCCTAGGAAAGCAGTCTCCAAGATGTTCCAGGATGAGAAGGCTAAGCAGAGGCGAGTCAGGCTGCTCGCGCCAAGCATTCCACGGGGAATTTGTCTTGCTCCCGCAGGCGTCGTCAGCAAAATACTTGAGGTCTCGATCGTCATCCAACCAGTCTGCAGCTGTGTCATCGTCGTCAGAAGCCCGAATAGGACTCTCGTCATCAGGTTTCCTCTCATTCCAAGGTCGAATAGACGCTGGTGGCTCGCCGGAGTCATCAGTGCAGTCATTGGCAGGAACCGTGAAGAAGCCGAAGCAGCGTGGCACGACGACTCCTTGATAGCCATCCTTTTCAGGAAGCTGCTCGTAGAACCACGCCTCTCGCGCTAAGCTTCGACAATGCTCAGGCTTTGCCACCTTCAGACACAACTCCGAAGGGATGCTTAACCGGGAGGGTGGTATCTCTTCGCCACTTGCTGCCGTTACCCGAGAGACGTGGGCTTCGTAGACAAGACCGATTCTTCCGTTCGCGACGCATTTGCCGAGCGTGAGCTCTAGGTGTGCGTTGTCCTTGGGCAGCGCGGCTGCAGGCCAAGTCTTGGGGTATGGAGGAGTGTGTTTTATACCGAAACTGAATCGACATGGGGGAAAGGACTCCGCACGCGATAAGATTATCGGAAAAGTGTCTTTGTGAGAATTGTACGCCAGCATGTGGATGGTAAGGAGCGATATAACAGACATGG
>RZIO01000001.1:3628945-3639354 GCA_004338095.1 Gloeostereum incarnatum | reverse complement strand
AGACATCCGTTATGGCTCTGGGGAGGTAGCAGGAGACATCCTGTCAGAGACTGTGGAGATGGGTGGATTCACTGTCAATGAGCAGATCTTCCGTATGTCACACTTTTCTCTCTGGCCCTAAATCCATAGCTAAATCTATTTGTAGTGTCTGTGGATTCGACTTCAGAAGGCCTGCTTGATGGTTCCGTCTCGGGAATCATGGGTCTTGCATTTAGCACCATCTCATCTACTCGCTCAATTCCCTTCTGGCAGTCTCTTTCACGGACCAATCAGTTGTCTTCATCTGAGATGGGTTTCTGGCTCACACGGTTCCGAGGAGAGCGGAACGTGCAGGAGGAAGAGGAGGGTGGTGTGTTCACTCTTGGAGGGACAAACAGCTCCCTGTTCACTGGTGAGATTGAGTGGCTCGATCTGCCAGTGAACACACCATCATTCTGGCTCTTGGGTGTTTCTCGTGAGTGGTTTCTCGTGATATAGCTTTATACGCGCTGAGGCAGGCGATGCACAGAAATTACTGTAGATGGTTCTCCGGTGAACGTCGCCACAGGAAACAACGCGCTCGCTGCTATCGACACGGGCACAACTCTCATTGGAGGACCTTCAGATGATGTTGCGGCGATTTGGGACGCTGTCCCTGGGTCGCAACCGGTACAGGGCAGAAATGGGTTCTACTCCTTCCGTGCGTGAACGACAATCATTTATGCTTACATATGAGCTCACTTTTCCCGCCTTGTAGCTTGTGACACCGATGTGGTGGTGACAATGTCCTACGAAGGGGGGCAATCGTGGCCCATCGACCCGCAGGACATGAACCTCGGACCCGTGAGGCAAGGCTCCAGGCAATGCCTCGGCGGGATCTTCGACTTGACATTGGGAAGCAACATCGTTGCGGGATCGGGTAACCCCAGCTGGGTCGTCGGAGCTACGTTCCTGGTGAGTATATATATTTCCTGTCCGTTCTGCCCTCCTGCAACTGACGCCCCGGCGTGTGTGACAGAAAAAACGTGTACTCGGTGTTCCGTGCGGACCCACCCTCGATAGGCTTTGCGCGGCTCTCTGACGCAGCTGGTGGTTCCGGTGCGCCTTCTCCTGCTCCCTCTGGCTTTGGGCCTACTACGCTCACCACTTCTTCCTCGGCGGATTCCACAGGTACTCCCGGCCCTGCTACTGGTACCGGTAACAACTCGAATAGCAACGCGGCGGCTTCGAATAGCCTACGGACGACGAGCGTCTTTGCGGTGGTGGCTGGCGTGTTGGTTTCGGTGGTAATGATGATTTAAATAATGACATGAGGAGAGGAAGATACAATAGTATAATACTTTTCACGCTAACAATTCTTTGGACTGGACCATCATTTGTTTCGTCGTTTGCTATCTAGATATTTGATAGTTACTTGCATTTATTGTTCTGTATCGGCAAAACGCAACGATTCGATTCGGCATAGGCGCCTGCGCGCCGTTCCCATACGTATACGTCATGGCCCGGCACCTACCATAGTTAAAACGTCGATGGACTAGAAACGAAACATCTTGTCTTCCCACTATCACGATGTTCAGCAACAAACTCTCCACCGTCCGTGCATCCAACGCGTCCTTCTCCCCACCCTACCTCCCCGTCGCGGTCTTCATCGGAGGCACCTCGGGAGTCGGCCAGGGCTTCCTAGAAGCATTCGCCGCGCACACCAAAGGAAACGCGCGCATCATCATTGTCGGTCGGAATCGCACCGCCGCTGAATTGATCTTGTCCAAGATACCTAACTACGATGCGGAGAGACACGAGTTTGTGTCGTGTGACGCGACGTTGATGCGGAATGTGCGTGAGACGGCGGCGAAGGAGATTCTGCAGCGGGTGGATAAGATTAATTATCTAGTGATGTCGCAAGGGTATCTGGCTTTTGGGAATGATAGGGAGGATACGGTGGAGGGAATTCCGAGGAGGTTTGCATTGCATTATTATGGGAGGTGGAGGTTTATTAAGGATCTGTTGCCGGCGCTTTTGAAGGCGAAGGAGAAAGGGGAGGATGCGAAGGTGTGTTCTGTGCTCGTTGCGGGGAGGGGGAAGGCGATAGACGTGGAGGATCTTGGATTGAAGAAGACGTTTAGTTTTTCGAAGGCGTATCCGACGGAAGTTGCGTATAATGATCTTATGATGGAGGTGTGTCTCTCTGTCTGTCTTGTTCGCTATCATGTCATAGACGTCTGATATCTTGCTTCCGCTATGTGTATAGGAGCTGGCCACAAGATATCCCACCATCTCTTGGATCCACTCCTTCCCCGGCACAGTCGTTCGAACACCTATCATGAACGCGTCAGGCTCTGCCGTAATGAAAGCCCTCTCACCAGTCGTTTTTGCGCTCACTTATCCCATATCCATCTCCTCCAGTGAGTGTGGGGAGTACCAGCTGTACGGGATGCTTCACACCGCTCGGGAGCCTGGGGCGTATAGAATTGGATCTCGGGGAGAGAATTTGGGTAAGATGGGGTATGTCGGGACGGAGGAGGAACGAAGGAAGCTTTGGGAGCATAGTGAGGAAGTTACGAAGGTAGTTTGAGCTAATTCCATGGCTATAGCTTGTAATGTAATCTGTTTCACTGGGCAATGTCATCTTGGAACGAATGTGGCGCGCACCGAGAAGTCTAAATAACCCGACAATCTTAACTGGGGAAAGCGAACCATTTGGAAGAGTGCGTATTTCTGAGAGCCTGCGATAAGTTGACCCCATTAGTAGCAAATTAGTGATACTATTGGATGCTGCAGCGAATTCCAAACGAATTCTCATGGTGAGCTTGAAATTGAACGACGTTCTTATTACAAGATAGCGTGCGCGAGGAAGTTCAAGTTGTTCCAACGCCTCAGGTGGCCCTACAAGACTTTTTGGTACAGCAGTTCTTGATGAAGGTCATGGAGTTTCGAGTCAGAGAACGTTCAGTTACGTTCAGTTGTTCAGGCCCAGGACCTGGCAATCCCAGTCCAGTTGGCTGAATTAGGGGAGGAATCAGGAAGATACCGCCATAGTGTACGGAAATAAGTAGTAGTTTTGAGAAAGTTTTTGAATAAGCACTAGCAGTACACTGTGGCGGTTACAGTCCAAAGCGAGAATGTGGCGTATTTGTAGGCCTTTGTTTGTTCTGCCTTGATTGGGAATTCGAACACCCGTCATCGTCCGACGTCCCAGTTGGAGTATTCTTTCTTTCGACCTCGTCATACATGCTCTTTTGGCACGATCGTCAGTACCATCGGGAAGTCTCCGACGACATAAGATGACAATCTGTCTGTTCAGGGAGGGCCCTAGAACCCTTCATCTTTTATCAATGGCCTGGGTTCTGGTTTGGTTCGAACTTCGAATCAGAATCTGTACGTAGTTCCTGAACCTTCACGGCGCACGCTATCCCTCCGCTCTCTTTCTCTGGTTGCCCTGAATACCCTGACGACCGACCACTGTCAGCGAAGCGATGGCGGGCTGCTTTCTCCGTCTTCGTCACCTAGGGGTCAAGGCCTGAAACGCGAGCGCTGATAGAGAGCAAGTAGTATTACCCTTGGGAAGACTGGCTTCGTTGGCTCCTTCGAGACGGTACCGGTGCTCTCTCAGCTTTGTACGAGCGCACTATCATCCGGAATGATCGCCTCTTTCCAGTGCACGACCTTTGTGGAGGTCCGAACACAGGAAGGCTGTGCGCGTTTTGTTCCAGCATAGTTGTCGCTCTAGACCGCTCATCTCCCCCTAGCGGGCGACGTATGGGCCCACCGTCGGGAATTGTCACCGGGGCCGGTATGTACTGGGCAGGAATATCCCACAATGTAGATCGTGATGGTTGCGAAGGATCCCTTTAGGACAGTTGTTTAGCCAATCCCATAGCTGGACTCGGTCCCGCCTTTCGATGGAAAGATCCGAGGTAATGATAGAGGCAGAAGATGGACCGTGTGCGTCTATCATAACTTGAATGTGGACTGCGGGCAATGGGGCATTCCCCTGTCCGATCCTCAATTTCTTGTAGGTGGACATTGCATATGAACGTCTTGTACAGTGCTCAACTTGCAGTTGTAGGTGTGTGTATGTAGTTGCTGTGTTTGATCGCTGACCGTTGTAGAGAACGCCGCATACATATCATGGACGATCAAAGCCTTTCGATGGAGATCTCCCGCGGTGACTGCGGAGCGTCGATATTAGAGGGGACGCATTGGACGGGTTGAGCTTCCAAATGACTCGCGCACTCGCCCTTTTCTTGGTCCCTTTATGCTGGTGGCCTGGTGCTGCACTGTGTCGGAATAATCAACAAAGAGGCCGTGCAAGAACTTATGTTGGACACGTTCAATCAGCTGCGGGCCTGCTATTATGTACGTGTTTTCTTCTGTAATATGTTACAATGCTCCTCTTGAATCTTGACTAGGGTCTTTCAGTTGGTTTTTGATGCGAATTCGCTGCTATTGATGGACCAATCAAGATTCAAAACTGGTCTCGGAACTCTTTTCGAGTACTAGAGACTCCACAAGTCGTTGGTCTACTCAAATTGATCGTGATATGGGATCTGAACAGCTCTAATCAGGCGGATGCACAGGTAGTCTGTTGCCTGTGGCGTGTTCGTGTGTATTCGACTTCGCATGAATAGAAGGCATGTCCGCCATCTGGATCATGCACAGACTCGCTCACAGGCCTGTAACCTCAATACCCTTCTGGTTCTGTGCTTAGCTGTCGACGCACTTCAAGGCGCTCCACTCGAAGCCGTTGGTTCATGTCAGGGTGTCTGTGCGCTGTCATACGAATAATTGGCTCTCAGTACTATTCGTGCTGAGATGGGATTTCTATAGGCTGTGGCGTTACCTTGAAATGCCGTTCCGAACTTGCAACTCGTTGCTCGATGTAGGCCTGTGCTCTCGTCCAGCCGTTATTATTTCACGTTTTGTACGCGTCATTTGTTGGGCTGTCCACTTGAATCTGTACCGACTCTCGCTGACTCTCTTCTTAACGTTAACGGATGGCACCTGGAGTAACACCCGCACGGCGCATCATACACTTATCGACAGGGCCTTCTTACAAAAGAAAATCCTGCTTCTCTCACTTCCTGGCCCCACTCCGGCACGGATATCTACTCATATTTGCATTCGGCGTTCGCATATCGCTTGAGGATTGCTCTTGGAAGTATACTTGCGCCTACTTCCAAGGGTCCCAAGGCGGGAGTCGGGATGATTTATTTTTATCCATCCGAGCCGGTCCCCACCAGTTTGAAAATCCTTCCGGTGAACGAATTTGTTCCGGTGCCCCACATGGAGCCGTTTCAATTTATCGGTTGATCTTCCGATCAGGATGGGCTGACTATCGTCTTCCTCGAGGATTTCTGTAGTGGAATATTGCGCCACATATGAGCTCCACACCGTTCATTGACTGCTATATATGGTGATGGAAAGTCTACTTTTGGGATGCTAGAACCCCTTGAGAGCTGTTGGTGAACGCAATGACCTCTTGGACTGAGATACGTTCTCACATTACAACCGTTAAGACGATGATACGAGCATTGCCTCGAATCGGTTAAATGCCTACTACTTTGATGTGGGATGATTGAGCCGTCATACCAATGTCTTCATCATGATGAGCGAGCTCGAGGATCCAGCCGACCTGCCGTAAACTCCAGCCCGAGAGGTACATCGTCTGTTCTTTGGCCTCATCGCGGCACTCCCGACGTAGCCATGGTTTACGATTCATTTGAGGTGAGCACTGGTATTGTATGGTTATTTCCCTCCTCAAGCTTGTGAAAAATAGGGTCAAGTTGTAGTAGGCAAACCCAGTCATCCTTTAACATGAAGCGCCCCACCGGACTGATCGGTTACTGGTACGCCACAGGCTTCTCTACAACTTCTATACTTACGAAAAAGGAAGGCCCTTGAGCTTGCTCTTCCAGAGGTTATACCAACTCGGATTCAGAGCCACACGGAGCACTCTGAGACACTCATTTGTAACTACGACAACTTCGGAATCCGAAAGGAAAGTACTGGCCCACTGGGTGCCGTAGCGCAACGTATGTGGGTCGACCGATGCACTACGTGACTCAGAGTCAAGCGACTCAAGGCTAAGCGAGTCCTTGATGTCGAACATACCGAAGGGTCCTCGAAACTCTTCGAAACTTCTCCCCCTTTGGACAACAAAGCGAGGTACGGAAGTGCTCGGTAAAAGAAACGACCCTACTGAGAGGGATATCGCTCTAATAAATGGCAAGTGTTGTAATTACCTTTTAGGTAGTTTCATAGAGAGGGTTTTAGGAGTCAAAGGATGGACCTTTTTTGAGTACCCGATGTAAATACAGGCACTGGCCGCACTCTTGACGCTCGCGGAACGAAACTCTTGAGGTCTCTCCACAAGGTCTCCTGCAAGAAGAACCTTTTGGATGATCCCCAACGATTACAAAACAAAGATAACCGAGAAAATCATCTGCAATTTTTTGTTTGAACCAGTCGCGATCGGACGGACCGAGCCTGAGCTGGTACGGCTATCTGGTAACGGGCTAAAATGCCCGATGTGGGACTTGGGTTCGACAGAATGAACTGGAAGAAAAAGCGGAAAAGAAAAGAGGAATATATTTTGCGAATGGATACACGAAGGTCTACAAAGGCTCCTGTCTAACTGTGGCGCCTGGTCATGGGCGGAAGAGGTCGGTAGAATGGTTTCTGTCAACATACGGTTGACATACGGTCCGGAATTCGTCCAGATCGAAACCTAACGGCAGATTGCCGATTGCCCCTGAAATAGAGATCTTTAGTCCCGTGCCACACGCGCCGGCTGTGTCAGTTCAAAACATTGATCTTTCCTTTTAATACAGGCTCGAGGCGGCATGTAGGGTCTGCTTTCTTCTGTTCGCCCTAAGTGCCATTTGGTACATTTCATGTTTACTTCCAGCAATTTACACTAGTTTTCTGGTCAGGCCCCTCCTCTTTCGCTTTCTTGCCTGTCCTTTGCCTGTCCTTGTTTTCGTCAAGGTCTTAACGGCTTTTCTTCGCCACTCTTATACTTCCCTGCACTGCCGCTATCTATTTTACACATCTCAATGGCCAATAAGACCGCCACAGTCGAAGGACGGGCTCAAGCTGCCTTACAACGGGGAAAGGCGTGCTTGCGATGCAGGTGCGTATACGCGTCCTTCCGGATCTCCAGATCCCCCCGCTGATTATCGTGTTCCCTCAAAGAAAGCGAAAAATGGTGCGTACAGCCGTCCCCGACGTTTCCCCCGTACTGACGGACATTTACAGAGATGTGATGGTACCAAGCCGTCGTGTCAGCAGTGTACTCGCGCCAAGAAAGGTGATGCCTGCGAGTACGATGATGGCAAAGGAAAGACTAGGACTCAAATACTTCGGGAGACGATCTTTCGTCTCGAGTCACGGATTCGGGAGTTGGAGGATCCGGAGTATGTTTCCCCAGCTATAACTCTCCATGATCCTCACCTGCCACACCACCACTCCGAATCCTCATCTTCTTCCTACGGTTCCCCTAGTAGTACATCCATCTCAGCTTCCCATTCTCCCTTTACTTCCGGTGCGCCAATGTA
Source organism: Gloeostereum incarnatum (assembly GCA_004338095.1). Taxonomy (NCBI): domain Eukaryota; kingdom Fungi; phylum Basidiomycota; class Agaricomycetes; order Agaricales; family Cyphellaceae; genus Gloeostereum; species Gloeostereum incarnatum. The sequence continues at coordinate 3,631,819 of RZIO01000001.1, read as the reverse complement.
TGCGAATCCCCCTTCACAGCTAATTCATGGCCCTTCAGAGACGACGAGTTCTCCTCAGGGAACATGGGCACCCCCTAATGTGAGTATCCCAGGGGTTTTGTGTAAGCGTGATACCAATTACCCTCATTGTTAGAGCATCCCGTCTCCGACGACCGCTTTTACGTCTGATATGTTTTTTGACGAACCCTCAGCTCAGTTCTCGTCCTACGAGCTCGAGCCTGTACTGTGAGTGGTGAACTCGTGTCTCTTTTCTCTCTCATCGTTGATATCGTTCAGTCTGGACATATTCGCTCCCCATCGCCATCAATGTGGTCTCGAGATCCATATGGGCCACCTCCGCGAGAGTCTGTCGTTACCTCTCGCTGAGCAACGCCATCCTGCATTAATGAACTCCATTTACCTGTGGGCGTGCTTCGTCTCGCGGCCAGAACCATTGTGTCAACACGAGGAGCATTTCCTAACCCAGGCTCTTGAAGCTCATCGGGACGGACTTCGCGTGGGTGACAAGGTCGTCGACATCATTCAGGCCTCTAGTATTCTGTCCATGTATTTCCTGGCAAATGGGAGGTTTCTGGAAGGCAGCTATCATGCCAGTGCAGCTTCTGCGATGGCCGTTCAATGCCGACTCCAAACCGGCTTGTCGCATGATGCCAGCTACCCTCGGTCAGACTTCACGGACGTCTTTGATGATGACATGAAGCCGCTGAAGAGTGACTACCGGGAGGGAGAGAAAATACTTGCGTTCTGGCAAGTGTTTAATCTCGACCGATGCTGGTCCGTTGCTCTACGGAAACCTTGTATCATTCCTGATGGCCTCGACGCTTGGAACTCGATCAACTGTCCTTGGCCAAAGACCATGGCTGAGTACGAGACGGTTCGTCTCTTTTGTCTGTATGCGTCGTCGTCACTCTCTGACTGCGTAGTTTTAGGGCCCAGCAAGCACTGGTCAGTCCTTCCGGACCGTAAGGTCCTTCCTCTCGGGCGACGTGTCTTCAGATGGGTTCTCGACGCTTGCCTTCCGCGCAAAAGCTTCAGCCCTATTCGCTAGTGCAGACCATATGTCGACAATTATGGGTGACCGTGAGTTAACACTTTCCTTTCTCTTTTCCCCTATTTTTACCTTAGCACAGGTATGGAAGTCTCAAGACCCTATCAAGATGAAATGCAGTCATTGGAACTTACGATTACGCGCTTCATGACGACTTTGATACCAGTGCACCAGCTAGATGCCACCATGCCTGAAGACCGATCCATACTTTTCGCTACGCACACGCTTGCTCACGCTGCTTTAATACACTTGTATCAGCGGTTAGCTCAAACCAATGTTTTGGCTTATGAGAAGTGTGCACAGGCTGCCAGGGCATGCGTTAACATCGTTAAGCACATTGGGGACTCTTGTTACGATTTCCTTGACCCCATCGTTGGCGTACGTAGAATTTCCACTTCCTTACGGCGGCTTCTCATTCTTACCGGTTGCCTGTTTACAGACCTGCTGGACTTTCCGCTGCCGACATCTTGATACGTGAGCTGAACAATATTGAAACTACGTGGCCACTTATGAGTACCACGGACGTGCGGACTGAGATCGGTACACTCCTCTACGCAATGACGAGTCTTAGTCGTCGCTTTCCCGTATTGGGTTTGTCTATCCTTCTTTTCTCAAAGCGCATTCCCTAGTATTGACAATCTTTCCATAGCTGTCTCAGCGTCCAAAATCCAGAAGCGGCTGGCCGAGTTATAGACAGCACCCCTTGCAGTGTCAGTTATCCTCCGTGCACTCTTTTCATTTTTTATCTTCCCCTTCACAAGCACGGATAATCTCTTCGGGCGTCTTTCTTTTCCTTTCTTTCCTTCGTTGCCCACCATTCTTTCCAACGACACTCGCTCTCATCAGACATTTTCTTCACCCTGGACTTAAATGGACTTCCTGCTTTACTTTATCTTCCCGCCGGCCGAATTGCACCACCGAACACATCTTCTACGGAGGGACTTCACATTTGTAGCTTCAGCTTTCGACCACGCTCCTTCACGATTTATCTCTTTTTACGCATAAATCTCGCACGATCCTTACGACACATTTGGACTTCTTTCTACCTAGAGACACTTACACACGGACTTGACATTACTGGACAAAGTGACTAATTCTTCATCGGACTTTTGTACTACCATTCAGCATTCTTAATCACGGAGAACTCAAAAATTCAAAAAGACTAGCGCCGTACATTTATATTGTAGTTTATTATTACCTATCGTCACCCCCTTTACTTTGATACCTTGGCCCATTTTTGTTGGACTATCATGTACTTAGCACTTGAAGGACGTTAGCGAAGAGAAGCTAGATCAGAAGAGAAGAATAAAAATTGAAGTTCCACGTTTCATTCCTATCATACGACCGCCACTATTTTCTGATCAAAATTAGGAGGCTTCTAGCTTCGTCGCTTAAAACAAAGGCGGCCTCGGCGGGTAAGGAATTTTATAAACCTGTTCAACCGTTGCCATGATGCCCCAGGAGAGAGAGAAAAGTCCGATGGAAAGGATAAGATCTTAAGAATCCATCCGAACTTTGTATTGATTCTGCAAAACATGTACCTGTACAGCACTGGATAATACATTGCTCGCATTATTGATTTATGCTTGACTATTGTGGAAAGCGGAATGTAAGAGTACTAATGTGCCCCAAGGACCTAACTGGAATAATCGAGAGCCAGCCCTATCCGGGCGATATCCGGGTCGGACTAATCTCCCTGAGGTCGGAAAACCGGAGCGGGGACAATGGAGCAGTAGTAGATCCGGCCATGTGGCTCGTTTTGCAGCTTCTGATACATTGGGGGGGATTGCTTTGTTTTTTGAATCGGCGCGGTGGCAGCTGTGGGG
>RZIO01000001.1:3598490-3626751 GCA_004338095.1 Gloeostereum incarnatum | reverse complement strand
CGCAGCCGATTCCTCCATTAATGACGAGAGGGAGAAGCTTTCAGAACCAGGGGGTTACTTCTTCTTGGTCAGAGGAAGACGGTTTGTATCCGGGACATACATCGTTTGCTACCACAGTTCGCTGATAGACTTCCTCGTTGTTGACGTCTGGTCCAAACGCCAGGTCGGAAGCATACTCCTTATGGGTGAGCGTCGGGCCTGTCCACTGCGAGACAATGAGCAGGTGTCGCGTCGACGACCAACGTGTGGAACCATACCTTCATTCCGGGAACATGTGCAACAAACTTGCCAGGCTCGGCGCTGGCGACTGTGATTCCTGGACAAAACTCGACAGGAGGAGCAGTCCCCTCACTCTCTTCCCCATGGAATTTCTCAGAAGCCTCATCTGGTAGAGGAGGACGCGTCCGAAACGCGACAATCACGTCCTTCAACAGGCCTTCTTTCGTTCGTGCAGTGGCATCTGATGGGAGCTCAGCAAAAGGCTTCGCTGGTGGTTGAGCTTCTCGCCACTCCTCCAAGATAGCCTTGAGCTTCGGAAGATTCGTGGTCGTCAGAGTAGCTGAGGATGCCATAGTAGGGGATTAAGAATCAGGATATTGAAGTCAGGAGGAGCTTGAAACAAGGCTTTCTGATGTTGCCTGACAATGTCATAAGCGGCAAGCGGCACCGATACGTAGACCACCGGGGCCACTGAGTTGGCGTTGAAGTCTGAACCGGACCGGTTTTTGAGGTAGATAACGGTCGACCCACTCAATCATGCTGCTCTGTGTCGATTTAAAATTATATCATGGAAGGTTTGATCTGATCCGAGTCATATCACATCACACGAATTCGGCCTTCTTCCCACTGGCAACTTCTGCCAGACCTTTCAAGTTGAACAGTATCTCCTTGGTTTCCACCACTCTACATCTAATGAACGATACGGCCAGCTCCAAATAAAAAGGCACCTATACATATCACAAATGGAACATCGAATGAAAGCCTCCGTCAACGAAAGGTTTGGTTTCCGGAGCGACGTATTAAATTTACTATACACAAGAGATGGGTGTCAAGAGGTTGCTGAGCTACACTAAGTATCGTGACATTAAGTCCAATAAATAATTAAGAGACAAAAGGGGGAAGAAACAAACCCATCCAAAGGATGTACTGCCCATCACCACCCACTATCAGTACTGATAGCTCAATCTACTCTCGCTATCCACAAACAGCGCCTCGAATTCTTCGGGGGACTGCCCAATGACACCAAACGCATCTTGCAGCGTCCGCCCCAGGCTCTCAAGCTCATCCGTGACACCCTTCATGGTGAGCGCGTAGGCAAAGAACAAGAGCTGCCTCGACCCTTTGACGTCCCGATTGCGCACGACATCCAGCTTTCTTATAGCTTCCACCTGTACCAATTGCGCGGTCAACAACTACAGGAGGCGGGTATCAGAAGAGGATAGTTACCAAATGCTGTCGCGATCGCTCCGCAGGAGGCAAGTAAGGCGGTAACGGAGCCTTGAGACGGAATGCGGAAGAAAGAACCGAGAAATACAAAATGATGTTGCCGACCATGTCCCGCCGCTCCCGGTTCACAGGTATGATGAAGTCTTGCCTTACGCTCTGTAGAAGAGATCAACCATTTCGGTCATTGTGTTCCTTGGAAAGCAAACTTGCCGTATACCTATCACACCATCAGCTGCCGGAAAATAAAGAAGAGATGTGATCACACTCACCATTCCTCACGCGTCGTGACGCACCGCATACTATGTAGGCGATCCAGAATTGTTTGCAGGCTCGTCAAGATCCCACGATAGAGTTTTATAGGGAACGGTCCCTTTAACCGAGGTTCATTCTGTGTCTGAGCTAACAAGCCCTGCAGCTCGATCAACTTGATCTGCAAGTGTAGCTCCCTGCCGGCGTGAAAAGTGTCAGTGGTGGAGGGCGGAGAGATATGCGGATAACCTACATAGCCATAAACTCCTGGATGGAATTGTGCAATCTCGTGTTAGCAGGCGAGAGCAGTGGCGTCCGGTCCGTAGGGGCCGATTCTTCTTCATCATGGAATACAGGAGAGAACGAATTGGATGCCACAAGTCGAGTGTAAAGCCAGCCAATGTTCAAGCAGAACCTAAATCATGTCAGAGAAGCAGGGAAGGTGGAAATCGCAGACTTACTCGCTCAAGACTTTGCTCAGCTCTCTTCTGGCCTCTGCTGGCCACCAAAACCTAGAGACGATAGCAGCCCAAGCGACTCCGACAATGACTGCGGCAGAACGATGGTATGCTACATAGATCACAGGGAGATCTAGTTGCCGCTTGTTGTAGCTGAAACGAGAGTTATCGTTAGATCGTTCTTGGATCTTCTACACCGGAGTGGAACGAACCAAAAAAGACAAGTAAGGTTGTAGGCCAAGAGAATGAAACGTCCGGGCGATGCATACTTGGGATTGCCGACGATTAGGTAGAAACAAGGGAAAGAAAAGAAAAATCCGAAAACAGAAAGAACGACAGCATTTTCGGGGAAGAGAGTATAGACACCAGCAGCCACCGCTGCTCCTAGGCTGTACACAGATACTTTGAATTAGAAACTACAGCTACCAAGGAGAAAATTGCTCACAGGGTTCCCAAAACCCGGTGTGCTGCCATCCAATTCGTCTATCGTAGCAGGTTCACTTCAGACTTCTCTCTTCGAACCGTCAACTGAAAGAAACGTACTGCGCCAATAGTTGGTGACATCACCACAAAAAACTGGCCGACATCATCGTCAGGAAAGAAGGAGGGTAAGGGAGGAGGCCACATACAGATATCAACGCCCAATCACCCCACCACTTCATGAAGTACTCCCTTGTTCCATCGAAGAACGCTGGGGCAGCCAACATAGCCAACCCCATACCGGTGCGTATTGCATGTTTGGCATCCCGTTCGGAGAGTCGCTTCCCCACCGTCCAAAGCGTTTGTTTCAACCTCCCGATGGACGTCAGGTTACTACGAGACGGCGTCTGTATCGTATCAGGTGCATGTGGTCGGACTTTGGGGAAGAAGGGCCGAGGGCGATTGGGAGATTCTTGTTTCATGTACGCCGCTGGATGAAAAAAAGAGTTTGGCACGGCACGGTGCGGTGAGGGAGTTGAGTATGCTTACAAAGTTTCCGGGGTAAACTGGGTTTGGGACGGGTAGGTAGGGTCTCGTTTTTCTGCCACCACTTCCATTTCCATGACCAGCCCTTCCTCCAACTGGACCAACGCTCAGTAAACGAGCACTTCACCTGGTGCCAAAATCCACTCCAGCCGACACTCTGTTGTTCAATTGTATAGATACGCTCCATTGCATCAATAAGGAGCGTGAGTTCCCTTGAGAATTCTTGGAGTGTGAAGATGAAGCTGGCACGAGAGTTAAACACGTTATCGAAGAAGAGTCGAAAATCAACCTACAAATACACTAGAAAGACGTGCTCGTTTTCAGCTGCTAACAATATAGCATTGTCAGCCTGAGAAGCAATTGAAGGGGCGGTGTCGCTTGGTCTCAGTCCATAGACATGGGACATGCTGTCCATGGATTCACCCATGGGCGTTGACGGGACAATACTCTTGCGATAAAGTCTCAGAACGGCGTGATTGGAGGTACTCTCGAACTGTAGCAGAGCTTTCTCGATGCCTCGGACAAGTTGATGAAATTCCTCCGGCTGCATGAGATTTTGCTTCCGGCCTCTTCGCTGCTGAGACTGGACGAACGACTCTCTGAGTCGCTTTAGAGATGATGTACACGTCACCTATATACATGAATGAGAGACAAGATAACATGACTAGGCATTGCGAGCCACGTACACTTAGAGCCTTGAGCGGGGGACCGAGATCATCCACCAAATCGCCGAACATTGAGGCTGCAGCTTTGACGATGACAGCCTCGTCGTCCACATTATCGATATCCACGAGAGGACTCTTCCCATTCGCCTTCCTGTGTGCTCTCCTGGTGTTCCTCCCCACCACCCCTGCTCTCGTGAGTTCGTACTGCAGCCTGGTCCCGCTCCGGAGCCCATTCAGGTGCTGTCCGAGACGGTTTAAGCTATCCACAGCGTCTTCATACGCCGTATCTCGGTCCCCAGCACTTCTCGGCCAGAAGTACCACTCCCTCTTCGCCTCCTTCAAATTCTTCTTCAAACCGGTAAAGCTGTTCTGATGGCTTTCCGTGGCACGCTGGATCTTCTCCAAGCTCGGCTGATGCGGACCCTCCTCCAACAGAAACGTCTGTGTGATGAGGGTCAACAGCGTCGAGAACGAGTCGAGGGTTTTTGTCATGTTCGTCTGCAAATTCGCAGTCGCCGTCTGCGGCCACACGACATAGCACACCACGTTCGAGACGGACGATCCAACGATGACGATGAACGTCACTTCGAGAAGAGTCAGTAGACCTCCTTCTCTGACAATCACCACAAAGATAATGATGGAGATCATGCTGCAGGCGGTGCTGAACTGGGGGTTCGCCATCCAGATCTTCATCCACGCTAGCCAGCTCATGCAGAGACCGAGCCAGAAAATAACAAGCACATCACCGAACCATTCGAGTCCCGGATGCAGTTCCAGCCAGCGATAGACGGCAATGCAAGAGAGGGAGGTGAACGCGGCGTAGAAGAGGCCAAAGAAGCAGAACAGGTCCGCTTCTACCATCGCTCCCATCGTCTTGGCGGGTTGGTAATAAACGGCACTGCGAGTAAGTGAGTAACGTATGACAAACATAGGAACACACAAGACTCACACTGTCGCCACCATATGACCACTACCACTGGGAAGGGAAACGTGCTCTCCAGGACCGTAAGTGGTGAGGTCGCTGATGAAACTGGACAGGTACTCGTTGTATGTGAACAGTGAGGCAATAAAGTAAGCTAGCGCGCATTTGAACAAGTTCCTGTACAGCACAGGAATAGAGGCAATTTTGTCGGGGATATAATTCCACCGCGAACGACTCGTGGTAGCAGTGGAAGGGAACATAAGAGTATCAGTGCTCGAGGAAGAGCTTTCTTCTGATTCAGTCTCAGAATCATCGGAAGAGTGCTCAATAGGTGCGGGATTTAGAAAGGGATCCTGCTCTTGCTGCATGGGAGACTGAACATCGGATGTCAATGCGGAGTCAAAAACACTCGACCTAGCGCTTATGTTTTCGGAATCGTCGGGAACAAGTTGACTCTTACGAGTAGAGCGTCGATAGGCTGATATCGTAGGTGATCTCAGCTGTCCCTCATTCTCCATCAACTGGCCGAAGAGCGACCACTGCTGTTCGCGTGGTGTATGTGCCTGAGTACGACTAAACTTGCTGGTACGGTGAGAGGTTGTATTTGCCCTTCTACGGGTTGGCAGATGGTGGGGAGTAGAAACGCTACGGCTGCCCAAAGACGGACGTATGTCCGTAGCGCCTCTAGAATGAATAGCGGAATTTGAGCCGAACAGAGCAGTGTGAGGACCGGGAGTTTGCTCATAATCGACATTTCCGGGGGAACTGACAAAGTTCCAACTAGAAACGGTTCCATACGTAGCGGTGGCAGGTAGGCGTTGTGTCGGAATATCAATCGCAGAAGCTGGACGCGAAGGTTGACGACTCGACGAAGGAGTTGTATTGTCCATGCCAGAAGTCAATGTGCCAAGTCCGGGTATCAAAAAGTATCGGGGTATAAGAGTCAGTGGCACTTTTCTAGAGATTTCCAAGCCGGTCCGTCTGTCAGTAATTTGGTGAGAATGTCATGGGTGTAAATGATCAAGTTGCGTCACGACCTACCCCGGTCCAGATATACTTTTCTCGATATTTGTACACCATATGTGCACTCATGTGTCCATCGTAAACCATTTCTACAGAATCTCCGATGACGGCAGACACCCCTCTCACTACATTTGAGTCCTTAGGTCTCTGCAAGCCACTTCTTGAGGCAGTAGAAAAGCTCAATTACAAGACACCAACGGACATCCAACGTGAATGCATACCATCAGCTCTGAGCGGTCGAGATATAATTGGGCTTGCACCCACAGGTTCCGGCAAGACTGCAGCCTTTCGCACTATCAATTCTCCAAAAACTCTGGGACGCGCCACAAGGATCTTTTGCACTCGGTCTATCGCCGACGCGCGAACTGGCTCACCAAATCTCTGCCCAGTTTGAAGCTCTCGGAAGTGCCATCGGGGTTCGGTCATTGGCTATTGTCGGGGGTGATTCAGATGCTGTGGCGCAAGCGGTCGCATTGGCGAAACGTCCTCATGTTATCGTTGCTACTCCCGGCAAAATAGCTGATCATCACTTGCGCTCAACAAAGGGATTTCATTTGCGGTCACTTAAGTTTCTGGTGAGCAAGTTCACATTACATCACATCAACATACATGTTCAGGCGAATGTTAGATTTTAGACGAGGCTGATTGACTCTTGGACTTGGATTTTGGGAAGGAAATAGATGAGATATTGAAGTCCGTTCCAGCCGAGCGCACAACCTATCTTTTCTCCGCCACGATGACCACCAAGGTCTCAAAGCTGGAACGAGCCAGTCTGGCGAGCCCGGTCCCCATTGAAACCTCTTCCTCGTATCACACGGTATCGTCACTCCAGCAATACTACCTCCTATGTCCACTCCTTCAAAAAGAGGTCCATCTGGCGTACCTGGTCAATTCTCTTGCCCATCATTCCATTATTATCTACGCAGACGATTAATAACGCTCAACGGTACGGTCCTGATCAAACTTGCTATGCATCTCGTCTCACCTTTCCTCACAGCATAAGTATCATTCTGCAAACACTGGGCTTCTCCGCCGTGTCCCTCCACGGTGATCTAACACAGAGCCAACGTCAGGGAGCCCTTGGCAAGTTCAAGAGCGGAGAACGGAAGATTCTCGTCGCCACCGACATCGCCAGCAGGTACGTGGGCTCCGTGCCGTTAAGAATACAAATAACTGCTCACTCCCATACAGAGGCTTAGACATCCCACACGTCGACATTGTCATCAACTACGACATGCCCACGCATTCGAAGGACTACATTCATCGCGTCGGGCGCACAGCACGTGCAGCTCGAGATGGCAAAGCTATCCTCGCAGTAACCCAGTACGACGTTGAACTCCTACAACGTCTCGAGAGCGTCATTCGGAAGGAACTCGACCTGTGGCCCGCAGACAAAGAGGAAGTTCTACTCATGCATCAGACTGTTGACGAAGCTGGTCGCACTGCCGCCAACGAGATGAGGGACCAGAGCAAGGGGATGGGCAAAAGTCCAAGCGAGGGCATGTGGACGATCGGGACAGAGACGACGATACTGTTGAGGCTGGCATGCCTTCGGTGAAGCGGCGGAAAAGGAGGCGGCCTTGAGGGAGATGTTGTACGTGCCATATTCCCTTATGCTCAGCTTTGTTTAGAAGCATCATCCGCTGTCAGAGCTGTTGGATTATGACCGGGAGGACTGAGCAGGACAACCGCCACCAGAATACAGTGAAGATGGTGGCTTGCCCTTCTGTTATTCAATGCGAAGACGAGGGTCTCGCCGATGTGCTATGAAGTCTCAATGGACCACCAGGCTGTCCCGGGAGAAGTCGCAAGTTTGGAGGCAAGATTACTCTTTGTATGTCGCAAAGCTACGGTGTGCAAATACAATGTACATCATCTAAATCATGCAGTCTACCCGGATGGTTATTGGGTCTCGCATTCAGACAAGACAAGATATGGGGTTGGAAACCCAGGTCGAGAGGTACCTAGGACTCGACGGAAGTTACTACGAGAGTCAACGTGAGCCCGAAAACTAGTCGCTTAGCAGGTAAGGCTCACAACAAGTCATCCTCGCCACGATTCTCCAGCACTGCATTATGTCTCTAAAGGAACGTTTCATCAGTTCAAAATCAACTAAGTCCAAAGAGAGGGACCGGCCTCCTTCCCGTCCTTCCCGGAAAACACCTGCACAACCATCACGGTCTCATCTGCTCGCTTTTTTGCGCTGTACACGTGAAACTCAGGTGTACTGTCTATTTCCCTTCCCACTTCAAATTCATCCGCATCGTAGATCTTCAATACAGCAGTACTTGAGCGGAGGCGGGAGCCGAAAAAGCCGCAAGAAAGCACTCACCCGTAGGTCATTCACATATGCGCCCGCACTTGAGCTCAAGAGACTCATCTCCATAGTGTTGAGGACGCGGCGCTGTTCTTGAAGGCTCTTGTCAATGAAAATTATGATGATATTCTATGCACGATAATAAGCATCCAGCAAGGAAAACTAGACGGGGCCGGCCTTACATGGAGCAGTTGATGAGCACTGCCTAGCTTCCTCTCCAGCTCAGCAATATCTCGTCCAACTCTGGACGAACGAAACGCCTGACTGAGAAACCTTCGCTTGCCGTTCTTATTCACATAATCCAGGATCTCCTTGAGGGCACTGTGATAGGCCATCATTAGAAGCGCAATCACAAGAGACGCACAGTCCAAGAAACGTACTCCTCAAGAGGCGTCACGCAAGCTTGCCAATTCTCCTTCAACCCAGGATCAGGATCCTGCAGCTCAGGTCGCTGCTGGAGCGTCGAAAGTGTGTTGATCGCTCTGTTCGTGAGACTAACAAGCGCGTCCTGGTTTGCCCGAGCAGCTTGGACCGACTTGAGCACCCTCATAAGGATCTCGGACGCGCCAATGAGAGGTTCACTGGATATCCCCGTCGCAGCTGACTATGCTCGCGTTCAGTACCAGGAGTATCGGCAGCAGATATCAGCCACAAGCACCTTAAGCGCCGAGGTGGACGTAATCGCAGTATCGATAGCAAAATCCACTTTGCGCTGTCTCTTGGATGGGCCCGGGACATCGGGAGTAGGCGACGGTGTTGAGGGGCGGCTCATGGAGAAAGAGAAAGAGACGATGATGGTAAGGGTTCAAGAAGCCGTGGAAGCTAAATGATCTATATCTCGTGGAATCTGCGGGCGCCCACAGAAGGACAAAACTGCAACACACGTGGCAGGACCGTTTGACGAAGGGAATGACTATACAGGCGTCCGAGCAGTGCGTGCTTACAACGTCTTAACGCCCAATTTCTTGTCAACGGCTCTCATCTCCCACTTGTCTTCAACCCGGAATATCTTGTACTGTTCTGCCTGCTCTCCCCTTGAGGAGATCAATAGCGCATCAGCGATGATGCCCACTTTGTTGATGAGCACATAGCCATTGACGCTGACATCTTTGAACCCAATGTCCCCCGTCGAAGAAGACCGAGGGGATACTATGAAGGCCGGCGAAGTGGACGAAGAGGACGCGAATGTAACGTCGAGTCCGTCAACATCAGGATCGATCTGGATGACTTCAGGAGGGTCGGAGAGAATTTCAATAGAGACTTTGGCACAGTTGGAAAGCTCTAGAGTCGAGGATAAGATGCGTGAATGAAGCTTCAACTGAACATCCGTGACATTATCTACCATATTTCAAGGGTTGTGAGCGACGTGACGGGAAAGAAATCCAATATGGACGCGCTAACACAGTGAGACCTTTGCTACTGCATTGCTTATTTCAAGCTTTCTTGAGGACATGCTTTGGATTTGTATCAGATGTCGAGGTGTAATCCCAGCAGATTCGCTGTCAATGACTTCGGGGCTGTCGTCGGTCTGCATAAAAACTCAATTTACGAGATTATCCTATTACAACGACACTTACAACACGGTACATCTGACGCTGGAGTAGCAGCATACTTTCTGGCACTGAAGCAAGAGAACTGGTATAAGATGGAGGTTATGTGGATGTCTGTAGATGTTCCGAGTATGGATTCAGGAAGATCGCGTTCGGGAGGATTTTAGCTGAATCCATCTTTTGAACACCTCTAGTCCTTCAAGGCGTCATAGCCAAGTGGTTACGGCGACAGATTTGAATTCTAATGTTCAAATATCTGTTACTCTTTGAGTGCGTAGGTTCAAATCCTGCTGGCGTCGGGTTCTTTTTTGCCCGAATAAAAAGTTCCCGTGAACTTTCGAGCAAAGGCCGCAGGTGGTTTTGCCGCTATGACGGGCGATGGATGTGTGTAGTACTGGTTCTCTTGTTTCCATGGTTGCGTCGCTTCTAATCTAATGACCTTACTGAGAGAGAGTTGCAAATTCAATGCCTGACACTGTCCGGCGGATCCACCGGGACTGCCAATCTAATAGCACAGATTAACCGTCGAAGCTCACTCATAGCTCGTTCACTACTCCAATAAGTAGGGTTTCGAAGCCAGACTGGTGACGATATCGTTCTTTGATAGAGTGGTTTTGTGTGGTGACATATAGTAGGCCGTCCGATAAGTCTTGTTAGCATTCGTTTTCGTGACAGCGTAAGCTGATTGCGTGCGGTCAATGTGATGAGTTCCCTCGACGAATAAGTTTCAGTATCACAATGACCAAACGTTTCAATGATATGTGGCGCCGAAGCGTAAACGCCACAAGTTCACGTGCACGTGATCGACGCGACCCTTGAACTTCGACCAACCAGTTTATTTACCTTTTTAAGCTTCTGAGACTGTGCTCAGTACACGCTATTATTTTTCAGGGCCCTATAAGAGTGAGCTCTTTCTTGGCATTGTGCTTCATTCACTGATCCTCTCTACCAATGGATAGAACTGCAGATACCAGCAATCTTCCAAGGCCAAAGACCCCAGAACACACTTCGTCTTCCCCCAGTGCCCTCGTTCCTGCATTGTATCACGGAACTCCTCGAGTGGCTTCTTACACGTACAGTGCCACTATGCAAAAATTCGGTCTTGAGCCAAGTCGAGCAGCTTATCTGAAAGATCTGGGCGGCACGATCCCTTGTGTCAGCTTGGAGTTCTTCCAGAACTCAGTCCTACCCTCACTCAGTGCCGGAGATCTTACCAGTATTGTGGACAAACTCAAATCGTCCGGAGTCTTGACGCCAGAGCGTTGGTCAGTTTTTCCCGTGGATCCCTGCGATACGGGTAGGAACGAAGAGGACACTTATGCTGAGTTCGATGTCGTATGTGGTAACATCATCAAGGTGGCGCAGGAGGTGCTTGATCGTCATCCAACCCTACGATTCGAGTCAAAGCCCCGCCAGACACTTCTCTCCGAGATTCGTAACTCGTCTTTCAAAATCGATGCTCAAGGTGTTTTGCTTCAAACAACTGCCGCGCTCACAAAAAACGGCACCCTTGACCGTGCGGGTGGTACCTACGTATCTGATGTGTCGTGCAATTGCGAGTTTAAATTGGAAAAGGGCAGCGAGAAAGGAGACGACGTGAGTTGTATATTTGCCATATTTAATTTTGTTGCTCTACTCACCGTCATATTCCCTCCAGAACATCAAAAAAGTCATCGGATGCGCCTCACACATACTTTTTGAGGACCCATGTCGCCGTTTCATGTTTAGCGTCACGATCGAAAACACGGCTACACGACTTTGGTTTCATTCGAGATCTCTTGTCATGGTCACGGAGGAATTCGATTTTATAAAGGTATTTCTTAGCAACTTTAGAAGCTGAGCGGCGTTTTTATTGTCCCCTGGTAGGAACACGAGCATTTGATCCGATTCGTTGTCACTATGGCATTCGCGTCTAAAGAGGAGCTAGGATACGATCCGTCTGTCGAGCGACTTCGTGATGCAGGCGGAAATATCCAATACAGGTTTCGAGGAGGAGATACCTGGTATCGCTCTACTCGTTGGCTTAGCTCCTTTCGTGCTTCGAAGATGATTGGGCGGGCTACCAGGGTACTCGAAGTGTACGACGAAGCTTACCCCGATGGCCCTCGTTTCGCTCTCAAAGATGTGTGGCTTGACAACGATGCCCAGACAGAGTCAGAGATCCAAAGGGCGATTTTTGACCAGATGAATAAGGTAAACTTCGTCCCCGACCTGGAGACTGACTTTCGGAAGTACTTTATGGAAATTGAACACGACGAGATCGTGATGATTGGTTCCCAGGAAGATCGCGTCCGAGAGCTTATCATGCGCGGGAATGATTTGCCTCCCGACTATGCTCTCTTCAATCTTCAACTGGGAACTGCGGCACAGCGCCTCGCTACTCAGCTTCGAGGCAGTATGCAAAAGGAGCCGACAGGCGGTACAGTACACGGAGAGGACGCAGCTAAAGCGACACCGGAACGCCGGCTGCAATACTATCTCCCGAAGAAACACTATCGCATCGTGTTTAAGCATGTTGGTCAGCCTCTTGACGAGCTTACCGATCACAAAAAGGTTTTTGGTGCGTTGATTGATGCTTTGCATGGTAAGTACGGTATGTTTTATGTCGCCCGAATGGCTTTTGACATTGTCGGTCCCACAGGTCTCCGTTGCATGTATAGCGCGGGATACGTTCATCGCGATATCAGCGCAGGGAATCTGCTTCTTTGTGGCGACATCTGCAAGATCTCTGATCTCGAGTACGCGAAGCCTTACAAGGCGTTCGTTACCCCTGGTTTTCAGTATGAGATGTCGTCTCCTCGTGACCACAAAACGGTAGGCGTTGTGTCTGTACTTTCTCGCGCAATGGGCTCATGTTCATTTCTCCAGGGAACACCTGCCTTCATGGCCATCGAGGTTCAGTTGAACCAGTTTTGCTTCCAGTCGCGCGTCAAGAAACAGCGAGTTTCCGTTCGCGCCATCCGAGAGCAAAAAGGACCTTCCAAGACGGGCACACTAAACTACAACTATCTTCACGACATCGAATCTGTCTGGTGGATCGCTGTCTATTTGCTCTTGTACTATACTCCGGCCACCTCCTGGCCACCCAATCCTGACCATCACATCGACGAAGTCGACCCTCTATTCCCCCAGGATGTCAATGGTTCCCACCGAAGAAGGGATTTTTTCATCCATGAGGTGATCTGTATCAAACGCCTCCAGGAGTTGGTAGCTCCGAGTTATCAAGAAATCATAGATCCCGTCGGGACCGCACGGCAAGACCTCGTCGAAACATATGAAGAATTCGAGAACGATATGGTCGCCTTCCTTCAAAGCAAACGTTTCGTGGAAGTGTATCAGCCGCTTTTTCAGTCTTTTGAGGATGCGAGAACTCTTGCGGCAGAGGTCGTGACTGCTATCAAATCATGGAGGCCGTCTGGCAAAAAAACGGGAGAGAGTCGAGGAACGAATGCAGGTTGCGGGAACTGCTGCCCCTCCTAACCCAAAGCGTCAGAAGACAGAGGTCAACTCAGTTTGATTCTTTTTACTACCGGTGGCATCCCTTGTTTCGTCATGTAAGAAATGCAATGTACAGTAGATCATAAGAACACGCGACGCGACGACCGTGACTCGGAATAGTAAGGGCCGTTGCCGGACAAATTTGCTCTCATTTCCTCTTCCATTCTTCCATCATGTCGCTGTCAAGCAAGTTCGTCAACCTAACGCATACATTAAACGCCGATATATCGATATACCCTGGTGATCCTCCATTCTGCAGTCACCCTCATGCAACTGTGGACAAGGATGGCTTCAGCGTTCTAGAGCTGAAGATGGGAACGCACTCTGGCACACACGTCGACGCGCCCTCTCACTTCTTTGCGGATGGAAAGACCATCGATCAGATCCCCATCTCCTGTTTTGTCGGACCGGCCCTCGTCGTCGACGTCTCTCACAAGCAAGCTCGAGAGCAAATTACATGGGACGATCTGCAGCCGTATTCCAGCGAGATGAAGAGCGGTGTGATGCTTCTGATTCACACCGGATGGTCTAAATATTGGGGAGAACCAAACTATATCGACCATCCTTTCATCACTCGCGATGCGGCTGAGAAGATACTTGCCGCAGGGATCACCTTCCTTGGGGTCGATTCCTTGAATCCTGATCAGACTGGTAATGGGAGTGTTGACTTTGGCGTTCACGAGGTGCTTTTGGGTGCAGGAGCTATCATCGCTGAGAACTTGAATAATCTGGATCTTTTGAAAGATGGACGGTTCATGGTGAGCGTCGTGCCCCTTCTTGTCGGTGCAGGAGATGGAGCGCCAGCGAGAGCATACGCCTGGCAATGATTCATGACGGTAGGGGATGATCAAACAGGGCCACCGTCACTTATTTAACCTGACAATACTGTAGGCTAGAATGAGAAATACTATGGTAGGTCAGGATGAGTAGAATGTCGGGAAGCATATGTGGCGTCGTCGACAAGTCATACAAAATCGTTGTTCTATGAGTTAGTTGTACACTACTGCACACGAACGGACACGTCATGAGTACACGGAGCACATAAATTCTACTTTATTCATGCCCATTTCCCAATGAGCGACATAGCAAACAGCCCGAGGAACATGGACACCAAGCCCAACGTTAGCTTCGCCGTGCCCAAGGATGGATTGCGCATCTCTGAGCCCATACTGAGCCAGTCGCCGACTAAGAGCTGGCACAAACCGGCGTAGAGCAGAATACCAGCGGAGATGGAGTCAAGGACGCCGATGGAGATAATAGCGGCGTGTGAGTTCAGGTTGAAGGTTGAGTGAACGCCGATTCCCTGAGGGGGAGGTCAGTGAAACGATGGAGGAAGCTGGGAGACTAGAACTGACGATGACAATCCCGATAGGCGTCACTAAGGTGTAACCCAAGCACATTATCCACTTTTTCCAATGTGTAGTCATGTTTTCGGGCCATTCAAGAACGGCAATACGAGAGCCAAGACCGAGACCTTCGAAGAGCTGATGAAATATGATCGCTACAGAAAATAGTTCCTCGGTTTGCGGTCAAAGGGAACGAAGCCGATAGACCTACCGCAGAATGTTGGTATGAATCCAGTCCCAGCTTGGGCACCCAGCGTAACACCAATCATGATAGAATGGAAGATGACACCCATCTCCAGCAGCTGGACATCCCATAACTTCTGCTGGCCGACCACAACAGCGGAGTGATCATGACCCATTGCTTTGAGACCGTCGTCGTCGGGTTTCATGTCAGCGGAAGAGGCGTTCTCCTGTGTATCACGAACATGTTCGTGGCGGGCAGTGATCCATCGTCCTGCGAAGAAGTCGACTAGGAAGATGACCATTACTGCGGCCATAGCGATGGCGGGAGCTACGGCTTCGTAGATCAGTTCACCAAGGCACTCACTTGGAAAGGGATGTCAGGGCATAGAGACTCGGTGAAGGATTAGCACTTACTTTGCAAACATGACAAAGGCGTGCATGAGAAGATGGATGAACCTGTTTCAAACAATTAAAGCGACGACACGTCGTATAGTCAAGAGAAACACGCACGCAGTAGAGATAATGATACCGGTTCCAAAGTGTTTCAGCGTGAACAGACCAGTGCTAAACCATTTCTTCCTTGCTAGGCGAGCATGGGAGAAGAGCACTGGGGTGAAAACACCAAGGCCTGAGGCGATCAGAAGTATGAAGACGGCAACAATATGAAGTGGCTAAATCAGAAGCAGCATAAATCTACAGGAACAAGAGAGCGAGGGGATCAAGTACCATGTCATAGTTCCCGAGATCAACCATGTCACAGCTAGCTTCCACTCCAGCTGGACAGTGGAAGTGTGTCCCGTGCTGAACACACCCTTCCCCACCCTCTTCTGTGATAGTTTCGCTTTCTCCCGTTGCTGACTCTTCGCAGTCCCAATGATCTTCGTGTGCTGAATGGTCGCTCAGTGGATGAAAGATGGATCAGCTTATAAAGCCGACATACCTACACAGTCCCCTCGTCCAGTAGGTTCAGGACCACGAGCGGAAGACCATGAGGCTTCCCTGGCAGGATATAAGTTACCCTAGCAAAGGGGAAAGAAAGACATACTGGGCAGCAGAGTCCGCCTCTGTTGCTGTACCTTCACAGTGCCAGTGGTCATCGTGAAGGGACTGTAAAGTATGCTTGTTAGAGAGCTGAAAGGCCAAATGAAACTAGATAATAACGTACGCATACACCAGAGTTGGTTGGACTGGCTGGTATACTCTCACTAGCGTCAGGAGCACTCGTTGTTGTTGGCGTCGTCGTCTCCGAAGCCTCTGATGACGCGGACGCAGTGGCAGACGTAGGGACAATTTGCGCTTGCCGTTTCACCGGCGTCGGTGGGAGAGCATGGGTCTGCAAGATCAACAGTGCTAGAGGCAGCAAGAACCGGTGGAGATGCATCGCGTTGAAAAGAGCACAACCCTCGCAACTTTTCCGTCGAGTCCATTATGAAGTCAGTCTTTCACTTGGCTAATAAAGCCGAGAATGCCAGCCAAGGACTGCGGGGGTACTCAACAAATTGGGATATTGTGGAGACCAATGATATCGATGAGGTTTCAGCGTCAACATTCGGAGGAGTTCCATATGATACAGGAATGAATTTGAATGGTAAAGCGTTACAGTGGCAAGTGTCACCCGGCATCATGCATCCAAGTTCGACTGGATATTTACAATAGATATACGAGGATTGTGAACTGCAGTAGCTGAGCCTCAGAATAAGCTTTGAATCTTTAGAAGTGTAGGCTAGTGTAGGTCGTTGATGACGGTGATCGGGAAGTATGAGAGGAACCCGAACTTACACAGCCACCACTTGTGTTCCTTTTGACCGCCACAAGATCCTAAGTTTCTGAGTTCCTGCACGGTCACGACCCATTAACTATATTCAAAACACAGTCATCCAACCTATAATTCTTCCCATGTATAACCCTGTCAGTGCCTGCCTCTGAGGTGGTTGATGCGCCGTAATCCCTCCGGACCTGAAATGCACCGGGACTGCGAAGGTACACTGGCCTGGCCGACGTTCATCTACCCAATCACAACTCTTGTTTTTATCCGATGGCCTTTTCTGTGATCCCGCATCATTTGGGTACCTCTCCAGTCGACTGTGCTTGGCTTCAAGAATCAAAGCTCCTGAACATGCCCTCGAATCTTGGCAAGAGTGCCCACTATATAACGCGCCACGATGTTACTCGACGTTCCTCGTCTCATCCCGAGCACCGACGCTTTACGCTCCAAGTTCACTGTAACGTGTCTCTACGACCTTCGTCATGATGTTCTCGGCTTTTGTTCTTCTCGCAACGATATCCGCCTCATTGGCCAGCCCTGTCACCGTCAACCTCGTCGGCAGAAACAATGTTGCTTCCAGGGAGCTCACGAACACGCTCTCGACTGTTACCATTCACGAGTCTTGCAATGCCACGGAGCGTCGTCAGCTCACAAAGGCGCTCGAGGATACATATGAAGTTGCTACCGTCGCACGAGACTGTGAGTATCTCAACAGCTGATGGGACCTCGTTTCTGACACCCTACCCAGACGTCCTTGCCCACGGCCTGAGCGACCCGGTTTACCAGACGTACTTTGGGCTTGCCGATCCGTTCTCTGTCATCGGGGTATGTGTACCGGCGTCTCTTCTTTCCTAGTGTGTTCCTGACTTCACCGTTTTGTTTAGGCCTTCGAGAACCTCATCAGCGGAAACAAGGACGGTGTTCTCCTCCGGTGCGACAACATCGACGGAAAGTGAGTCATTCCCCATCTTAACATTCGAAACCTCACTCTAATCGGCTGCTGTGCGCTCAGCTGTGCCAACGAAGGTTGGGCCGGCCATTGGCGCAACGAAAACGCCACTCTCGAGACCGTCATCTGCCCTCTCTCCTACGAGGCCAGGAGAACCAACGAGCAGTGGTGCGGCTTTGGGTACACCGTCGCAGAAGGCGCTGTAGCGTATTACTTCGCGACCGATCTCATGTACGCTCCTTCCATTCCATTCCCTTAAACGGACTAACACTTAAGACTATGCTAGTCATCGTTTCTTCCACATCCCAACGATATCTAACAATCTCGTTGGTCACCACGCTGATACTTATGCACAAGTTTTGGAGCTGGCGGAACATAATGCCACCTATGCGCCATTCAATACGCACACGCTCCAGGTATGGTCTCAATTCTCGTGTTCTTCTATTGTCAACCTGTACTGATTGGTACGAGTAGTACTTCGCCTCTGATGTGTACGCCCGTGAGGTGGCCGTCCCTGGAATAGGATGCACTGGTACCGTTCCGGAAGAGGAGGAGCACGATCACGATCATTCGTCTGAGGCGACCGCGGTTTCTTCCACTGTTGCTGCCACCTCAGATGTCTCTGCCACATCGGTGGCCCAGGCTACGACCACGGAGGTCTCTGCGACCACCACCGCCGCGAGCGCATGCCGTCAGTGTTCCCTTTGCTAGCTGGAGTCGAAGACTGTTACTGACTGTTATTAGACACGCACTCTGACGGAGAGGTGCACTGCGAGTGATGATGATGCTAAAATCCTGCGCTTCACCTCCTTGAGCGCAACGAACGGACATATTTTTATCTTATGATATAGATACGACCTAAAATGAAATGAGAATTAATCTGCGCCGCCTTTTTTCGACTGATGGCATAGTGTGGCGTCCGGAAGTTCCGGAAGTTCAATATGACTGGGACGGTACTCCCTCTTCCTATTTTGGAAGACTGATTGCCGTCGGCTCATCGTGCCGTGCCGCTGTGAAGTTGTCGCGCCATTCGAAAATTACAGAATCGAGACCATGTTTCTTGATTCCTTTCTCCCGTGTCTGACGAACAGGGATCCACGATGAGTGTTAACAGGCGGCTCTACGTCTCGCATTTTCTCTCGACCTGGAACTCTCGTGCGTTCGAATTTGGCGCGGTGCTATTTATCGCGTCCATATTCCCTGGATCTCTGTTGCCGACGTCGGTATACGCTCTTGCCAGAGCTCTCTCTGTGATTCTGTTCTCTCCTTCCGTTGGAAAGTACATCGACCAAAATGATCGTCTACATGTTGTTAGATTGTCCATCCGTGAGCTTCTCGAAAGAAGCGACAGTCGTATGTGTGCTGACCGCAAGATACAGTTGCGCAAAGGATGGTCGTGGCTGCGTCTTGTGCTATCTTCTATCTTCTACTGATAAACCCAGCATGGAAACCCGCTATAAAATGGACGTGTCTCAGTGCCACAGCATTCCTCGCATGTATCGAGAAGCTCTGTTCGATCATGAACCTAATCTCAGTTGAACGTGACTGGGTTCGTCTTATCTGGCTTCCTCGTAATCCGCCTCCGGCTCACATTCTCCTCTTAGGTTGTAGTTGTAGCAGGCGAAGACGAGGACTCTCTGCGCAAGCTTAACTCCCAGATGAGGCGCATTGATCTCGTTTGTAAGCTCGCTGGTCCTTTGGCGATATCCGTTATCGCAGGGTTCTCGATCAACATTGCTATCTTGGTGACGTTGGGATGGAACCTCGTCTCTGTAATTGTTGAGTACGGAGCCATTGCCAAGGTAAGCGTGGTACCATCTAATAGGTTTGTTCCAAACATCTTAGTTCACATACCTAGGTGTACATTCTTATCCCAGCTCTTCAAGTAAAAAATGCGCCATCCACAATATCAGAAGGGGAAGCTCGTGCTGAGGAGGCCCCGTTGCTTGGATCGGAGAGGCTTGAACCCACTTCGTCTTCTCATTTAGACAGCCTACAAACATACTTTCAGTCTCCCATGGTTCTTCCATCGTTGGCACTCTCTTTCCTCTATCTGACAGTCCTCAACTTCAGCGGGCAAATGGTCACTTACTTGCTCGCTCTTCCACCCTTGCCCAATACTTCGTTCTTCTTTGACGCCACCACCATCGGTCTTCTGCGCACGCTCAGCATCATCTCTGAGATAAGCGCCACGTTTTTATCTCCTTTCCTCATGTCGCGCATCGGGCCCATTCGCAGCGGTCTTTGGGCTATCAACGAACAGATGATATCCCTCCTTATTGGAATGAGCTTCTTCATACATTACTCCAACTCCAACTCCCCATCCATCGCTTCCATCCCCCTCGTCGTATCCGTTATTCTCTCCCGCATGGGCCTCTGGTCATTCGACCTCAGCGTCCAGCTCCAGATCCAACAGGGCGTCCCGAAGAGCCAGATGGGCAAGTTCTCCACCGTCGAGACATCTCTCCAGAACTTCTTTGAGCTGCTCTCGTACGCCTCAACGATTGTCTTCTCTCGCCCGGATCAGTTCAGGTGGCCGGTATTGATGAGCTGTGGAGGTGTTTTTCGTAGGAGGGATGCTTTACGCGCGGTTCGTGCGGCTTAGAAGAGGTCATTTGTTGCATCTCGGCCCTTGCCTGGAGGTCAAGATGGATGTTTTGTCAGACCAGGCTTCTGAAAGGTCGTTACGCTTCTCGCGAGATTAGAATTATCATGGGCTTCACTAATGTATTCAACTATGATCTTAGATATAGAATGGGCTATTGTGTTAAAGGGTGAACTAAGGTCTATTGGTGCAAGTCATCCCTCGTCATACAGCATTTCTTCATCCTGTTCAACCTTCACATGCTTCACAGCTGGGCTCGTTAACACCAGCATCGGAGAATGCTCATCCGGCAACGCAACCCCCATCCTGGCCAAACACCCGAACACCGCCCTTCCCTCTTTCTCCCTCTCCTTCGCAACAATCCCACGCAAAACATGCCCGGGCGTCAACACTCGGCTCTTCCTCCCTCTCTTGAACGAGACCCCATACGCTAACGCCAGCTCTTTATCGCGTACACTCACATCCGCCGCCCCTTTGACGAGCACGCGCAGAAATCGTTTCGCTGCGATTGCGAGGATTGCGAATGATGCAACGCTGGCGTCTACAGCGGAATAAGTGGATCCGAGAGTGTCGAGAGGGTACTGGTGTGCGGGGGAGGGGTCTGGGCGGAAGGCGGGCAACTGCACGAAATCCATGATGCTTTTTATGAACAGTGGATCGGTCGCATCTATGATCTCCCGGTGTGTCCACGAACGTCGCGAAAGTGTCAAGGTTCCGTCCCCTCGCTGGGGTGGCACTGGCCGCACAATCTCGGGTTCACCATGGCCAGACGAAAGGGGTACAGAGACATCCAAGATGGGCATCCTATCAATCTGCAACACCTTCGGGACGATGTCGCATTCGAAGGTACCGCTCAAAAGGGCAACAGCTTCGGCCTCTGCTTTCACAGCGTCGGATTTGATCGAGGGAAGAGACTTCGTAGCGACGCTAGGGTGACAACCGACTGGAAGCCCACAAACGGGACACCATGTCGTGGGATCCTTTGGCTTTTGTCTTCTCGTAGAGTTGGTGATTGTCTGCAGGAGGACTTGAGGCTGCACATCGCGGACGAAGTGACCTTCGTCTTCGAGCCAGCAGTAGACGTCTCCTGTGGTGAGAGGTATCCGTGCGATGGCTTCGGCGGTGTATGCTTCACGGAGAGCATTGGCACGGCTCCACTGAAGATGGACATAAGAGAATGCCAAGTGTCTAATGAATGAGATGAACACTCGCCTCAATGGCTTTTCGCCGGCCCATGACCAAACCGCTTAATTCAGCAGGCGAATTCATGAGTTTGTACGGAACGCGTGGGGTCCTTCCTTTTACATCTGCAGGAGAATCCGGATTAGCTATTGCATCATGGTCATGGCTAGTAACAACGGCATACCCTTTAGCGTCATAGGGAACTTGGGAAGCAGCTCTGTCAAGATCTTTACATATCCTGCAAGGAAAAACTTGTCAGCTCGTCCATCGAGCGGTGTCAGATAGAAAAGAGGCTACCATCGACACTGCCATCCCCTAAGTCCCCTAAGCCACGATCTGTTTCTCCACCAAAAACAGCGTCTCCTTTCTCCCAATGAGACCTCGCAGTGATAGGTATGTATCCTGTCTTGACTGGTAATAGAACCGTACCCTTATCAAGCTCGACGTCCACTATCTGCTCCTCGCCAACGGAGACGTTTTTTGACCTTAAGTTATCCAGCTGGAAGCCCGTTCATCAGACCTTGGACGGAAGCAAACGATGACGAGAGACATACCTCCACCCAATGTTCCAATACCATCTTCTGTTCATTATCCTGGCGGGAACGACTGAAAGTAAGCTCGACGCGTGATAAGAATGGCTTGCTAGCTGTTCCAATCACGAGAAACGGCGGCTCAGTTGTGACGAGAGGTGGAAAGGCGGAGGGTTGTGAGGCGGAGGAGACTTCTAACCGTGTGAGGACGGACGTGATATCATAGCTCTTACAGATGTATCCGAAGTAAGCAGTTGTACAAGGGATATAGAATGGAAACTAACATATGAAGGCGCGTCGACGGAGATCATCCATTTGTGTGTGTGGTCAGAATTTCTGCGGTCTGAAAACGTGTGAGAGAGAGTTTAGACGCCAATAACACAGAAAATTTACCTGATGGAAGGAAAAGACTGCGGTCTGTGATGATGACGCGGCTGGAGATATGAAATCGGCTGGAAGGTGTCGGAGTGACGTCCGCATGGGATGGAGGAACAAGTGGCAGTTTCTCGTCCATGTTGTCCACGTCTGCTGCCATAGTTACTTCAGGCTGTGCGCCAGGTTGGGTGTCGCGGATCTTGTACCGCATATGCCACGAAGGACGATCGACGTCCATTGAGTCGAGGCTGAAAACGTCAACTTCCTCGTCCTCATTCTCAAGCACCCGGATTTCCCTCCGTTTCGCTTCTTTACCCAAGAAAGGGGCGAGAGCGGGCGTGTCACCATGAAATCCCAAAGTACGTGTGAGATGCTGAGAGCGCTCGACAGCGCCCTCAAAAAGACTTCTCAAAGCAGGAAGAGAACGATCTCGAAGAATAGCAGTCCCTTTGGAGAGATCCCAGTCTCCCACGTCCTCGGACGACGCACACGCCTTGATGCATTCCTCGTGGTTGCCCCACTCTATGTTGTGGACAGTGCGAGCGTGGTTGTACAGTCCTTGGAGATTAGAGAAAGATGTCCGGAGACATTCGGGGCACTTCAGAACGAGAAAGATGTCGTCGTCTGTAGTAAGTTCGGCCGGCTGGATGTAGAGAAAGCTGGGTTTGACGTTTACTGAGCGGGTCAGAGGCCTGTCCCTTACAGGAGAAGGCCCCGGAGGAGGAGGCGGATCCTCACGGGTAAATAGTACCTCGGAGGGCGCTTCTATAGCTTTCAGAGCGTCCGAAGCTGCGTCTTGAAATGACCAGTTCGAGGGGTCGGATGCCAGAAGATTTTGAGTCAACGATTCTCGAAGCAAAAGCGCCCATTTGATCCTGCCTTCAGTAGTCTCCGCTAGACGCTCCCTCAGGCCTATTTCTAACTTTATTTCTGATACCAAAGCGGCGCATAGTCTTCTGTTTGGACTGAAGTCTGCCAGTGGAACTTGTGGTCGAGGCGGAGAACCCGACATCACTTTGATCACCTCCACGTGATTTTGATGTCCCTTCACACCGAATCCCGAGTCGTCCCTTCTCTTCCGCCGCTAAAAGCTAATGAATCATTTTCCATCTGCATAATGTACTAGAACCTCCGTCAAGCGCGTTATCGTCACCTCATCCGTTGCCGCCGTCTTGCAGGACGAAAAGGCCCGAGTTTACACTGACAAGGACTGGAATAACAAGTCGATCGCGAATGTCGAGAAATTAGGCAAGAACACTTTTCCCATTGACACGACCTCGCCTCGAAAGCTCTCGCTGAGAGAGGTACTCCACTGTGTCTCCCACCTAGTTTCCTTTGCTCTTTGACGCTCAACTACTTGAAAAAAAGCCGCATGGGAGTTTGTCGAGAAGAACAAGGATAAGATTCAGTGGGATCTTGCCACGATTAACCCTCCGAGTGGCATTTTATTTTGACGAATCAGATACAACTCGCGGAGATGAGATCATGAATAATGCCGTCGTCCAGAAACGCAGGAGAGAACGTCTGAAGAAAGGAGGGTAGGCGTTGCGAATGGATACAAGCGAACCCTCCAAACTGACTGGCGAAGGCCGCGCTATGCTCGAGGCACTGTCTGGTACTAGAGGCTCTCCTAATCATGTCGAACGACGAGGTCTGGATGGGTTCTTTGAAGGTTTGCATCTCTGTGACAAGGGAAAGAGGAATCAGAACCGAACTCTGAGATAACAAGAAGGGAAAGATGGGGCAAGAATTTGGAATCCTCTGTCAGCAATTCTGCCAAATGATCCATGTAATATACATGAAGTTCGTCTTGTAGACAACGAATCCCGAGAGTCTGCAGCTGTCGACAGTCCGCTAGAAAAGAGGATAGGTCCTCCTTGTAGGAGGTATCCAATTCTAGGATCTCTAGTTTCTCCAGCGAGAGCGTCATTTCTAGAATGTCGAGGTCGTTCGGCTTATTCAAGTACAAATACTTGAGGGAGGGCATCCACAGACGGTCGAGCAAGGGAGAGATTTTAGAGTAGCTATAATCAAGCACTAACTTCCGTAGTTGGCGAAGATCGACAGTCTCTTCCTCCGGGTCTCCGTCCGGTGTCGAAGCACCGCAAACTTGTAGGGACAGTTCTTGGAGATTTGGCATACGAGCTAGAACATCGAGATGTTCGTGTACTTCCCCAGACAACGACGACCCACGGGATGGCCCATCAAAGATAGTAATGTTCTCAAAATTCACAGTGCATTTGGACAGCAATGAGGAGTCGACTGACAGTTTCTGTAACACAGGCATACGTTCGAACAGGCCATCGAGGAAATCAGGGTCCGGCTCGGAAACCCCAGCATAGACGTAACACATGAAGATCAGAGGATGAGGGAATTGGAGAGAAAATCTCCTCCATAAGGCTAAAATCCAAGTCGATATCTACTTCTGGTGCACGATGAAGAAGAGGTCGCGTCAAATCTGCCATCTGCAGGAATCGAGCTGAAGCCTTTTTATCGTGTTCCTGGCAGGGACAGATTGTGGGAGATATGAGAAATGAACGCTTGATCTAGAGCTCAAGAAGATTCTGGGGGCCCTCTCCAAGAGACCTTGGGAGGTAGTATTCAACGACACCTATATCGGACCAAAGGCGGGGGAGGGCCAACGCTGACTGCCTCCACAATCTACAGACATATGAAAGCGACCATGGGTCACGCTTCACGTCGAGCGAATGGCATAACCACTCTTGGTCTACCGCATAGGTATGAAAAAATATCTCCTGGAGGACATCGGTTGGGATTCTCCGCACTA
The DNA here is from genome assembly GCA_004338095.1 of Gloeostereum incarnatum. Classification (NCBI taxonomy): domain Eukaryota; kingdom Fungi; phylum Basidiomycota; class Agaricomycetes; order Agaricales; family Cyphellaceae; genus Gloeostereum; species Gloeostereum incarnatum. Next base: position 3,601,934 of record RZIO01000001.1, on the reverse strand, counting down.
CGGAAGCGATGGACAAGAGACGCGTTCGGTGAGCCTGGACAGCTTCCTTCTCACTTTGAAGTCGCGCAATCTGCTCGTCAAGGCATCTGATTCGCTTGTCATCGGCTGCTATGACATTGTTGACGAGGCTAGTGTCAGACGGAAGTGGTGCCTCGTTCGTTGATAGCAGTTGTTGCAAACGCGTGGAATCCATACTGTGGCAGACCTACAAACATTGATCGTATAACTGGACGCGTTAAGCGCGCGTTTAGAATAGGAATAACGTTGCATAACATACCTGGTCAGTGAAGAAGAGAGAAACTTCTTGATGCGGGCCAAACAATTGTAAATTTCCGACTCGGCAGTTCTGACCGCCGCCTCATAAAAGTCAAGGAGCAGCCTAGTGTTCCTCGTCACCGGCCAGCACCGGCCATCTTGAACTTGAAGCATTCCAAAATCATTTCAACAGATTCAGGACAGATTTTGACTGTGAGAGACGGAGAGTCGCAACGTATTTACATAACGAAAAGGGGAAACTATGTATGTACTACACAAATATAATACTGGATACGTAGTAGTACTTAGAGTGGGAACAAGGTGTGAACGTTATGGTGAATGCAAGATGTTGAGGGGACGTCTGTGGCGATTTTCCTTTCACCGTCAGGCAGCCTCGATCTACTCTGAGTATGGCTACCGTAGGAAAGTCATGGATTTCACCACGGCAGAATTTTGGTCTGACCCAGAATGTACACGTTGACCCTCGAAGAACATTGTGGATACTGTGGCGTTGGACCGGGGTAATCGCGTTTGATGGCTGTGGCGGGTGGCTTTGGTGCCCAGTTTCATTCTTGCCACCATCTCAATATACGTTTTGAGATGAAACGCTCCCAAATACCATCCCCCACATCTTCAGGATCTCCGCATCATAAAAAGGCCAAACTGGCGCAAGATAACGACAATGGATGGACCAAGGTCGAAAAAAGAAAGTCAAAAAAGATGAAGAAACATGAGGTTGGACACGAGGTGCGCTTAATCTTTCTCTTATAGTTCACAAAATCTGAGCAAGATGCAGCCCCGGTTCATGTATAACCAGGCAGAAATAAAAAAGAGACATCGTGCCGTCGGTATCGAGGTACGTCTATCGAAAAATACGGTGTGGATTACATCCAACTCGTAAACAGGAACTTCGCGATCTCGCGCTGCATTTGGTTTCAGATGTGCCTCCTCCGAATTGGATACGAATCGACGTGAGTTTACTCTACTTTTGTTTAAACCCAACCTAACCATACACAGAACGCTGAGCGCATCCAAAAAGTTGTAGCCATACTTGTACCTGGACTGACCAACGAACTCCTGCGTATGCCTCCCCCTCCGACATCTGCAACAGCGAACCCCAACATACCTGTCCAAGTACCCATCGTACAAAACCCGAGGACGGAGGATGGGCATTTGACCACCGTACCTTTTATCGCCTCGCTCTTCAGCCATGCCTGCCCAACCCGCGCTCCTGGGGATCAGACGCGCATGCACAGTATCATCAGCTCGTTCTGCTCTGGCCCTATCAGCAGTGGCGAGAAGAAGAGACGCATGGAGCAGCAAGAAGTATGTATGTATCCCTCTGGATGTAAGCTCCGTCCAACGCTAAGGCTTTCTCTTTCTCAGCAGAACGAAAGCACGGAAGAGGTCCAGCGCAGTTCTTACTCACGCTCGAGCAGATGATCGAGAACGAATACCCCATCCCGTCATACATGGCCGACATCTTTACCAAACCAGAAGGGTGGGTGGAAACACCGCAACTATTGACGACCGGAGATCCAAACTCCCAAAAGATCTATGCCATTGATTGTGAAATGGTGAGTGACTGCGTGGGCGATGTTAATATACGCCTCATGTTTTTACTTTTCCAGTGCTTGACAGAAGACGGCAAGGAACTCACGAGAGTCTGCTTGGTCGACTATCACTCCGGCCTTGTTGTGTACGACCAGCTAGTGAAGCCTACGAAGCCTATCATAGATTACTTGACGAGGTACGTGTATAAAAAAGACATCTCTGCGCGCGCTCAACGATCCTAGATGGTCCGGAATAACCGCAGAAGCACTGGCACCAGTGACAACAACACTTGCTGACGTGCAAGCCCACATCCTCCGCATCCTTGGCCCACCTGCGGCCAACCCGTTTGCGACATCCTCTTCAACAACGCCACCTCCCCCAACCCCAATTCTTCTTGGCCACTCCCTCGAGTCCGACCTGAAAGCACTGAAACTCTGTCACCCGAACTGCATCGACACTGCGGTCATGTACCACCACACTCGAGGGCGTCCACTAAAGCCTGGTCTCGCATGGCTTACCAACAAGTGGTGTGGGCGGGAGATTCAGACAAAGGGGGTAGGCGGACATGACCCCGAGGAGGATGCCAGGGCGTGCTTGGAACTGTTGAGGAAGAAGGTGGAGTACGGGAAGGAGTTTGGAGAGTTCAAGGTGGACTATGAGTCGATCTTTGAACGAATGACGAGATCTGGTGTCAAGAGCGCCGTCGTGGACATAGGAAATCCGACGGCTATGCACGGAAATAAGGCGACTGCGAGTATCGGGTGCAAGGACGACGACGAAGTCCTAGAAAAACTCATAGAGGTCATTCCATCTCATAGTTTCGTCGTCTTCACCCGGTTCACTGGCCTTGCAAATGCTTTGGGATGTGAGTGGACCTTTTGCTTCCTCTTCAATCTCATAGGAACACGATGATCTAGGGATTACACCAAAAGAAACGCCTATACCGCTTGCTCCGACTTCCTCGCCCTCGCCTGAGAGCATGTCAAAAACACTGACATCGCTTGACAATCACCTACGAAAACTGCACGCGGCATTGCCCCCGCGGACTGCTATCATCCTATTCTCAGGCCATTCAGATCCCCGCAAGATGTCGGCTCTCAATGCACGCAAGAACGCGTTCGAGACCGCGATTCGGAGCGGGAGACCGAGCACTGACCTGAGCCCTGAGGAGCGGTGGACGTCTGGGCATGTCAGAGAGCTCGAGGAGGCGGCGGAGTTGGCTAAACGAGGACTGGTATTTGTTGGCATGAAGGCGTAGGTGGCTGGTGTGGGCATGTGTGGGCGTATGTATGTGGTCTATTCTTTTCTGTACTCGTCGCTCTTCATTGTGGAGTGAGACAGGCTCCTGTTCAATCCTCGAAGAATGATTTTCATTTGCATATGGGAGCAAAAGATTACCGGGAATACAAGAAGCGAGACCCGGGAGCGGAACTCGAATGGAAGCCCATGGGGCGACTTGTAAACCTGATGTCATCAAGGAAGATATCACTGCATCAGCTCACAAAATCAACTCTTTCTCACACCTCTACCTCCTTTGGAACCGCCACTTCTCTCATCACAAAGCCTGCCGACACTGCGGACAACATCCCAAAACAGCTGAACATATGCAGGTCCATGACATGACTGTGTCGATGA
>RZIO01000001.1:3578795-3598452 GCA_004338095.1 Gloeostereum incarnatum | reverse complement strand
CTGACTGAACCTTGAATGACATAGACTCTTGACTGATTTATCATCATTATTATTATGATCCTTACGCCACCATTGTACTGCTGACTGTCGGTGTGGTCCTGCAGTGCCGAAGGCGGTACCCCGTTGCGTAATCCTATCGTATCCTAATCGTATCCTACTAAAAGGTAATCTCTGATCGGTCACCATGACCGCATGGATCTTCGTTCTGGGATCTTCGTCGAAATGGCGTGATCGTCCCGAGATCGCCAGCCGACAAAGTTTTCTTCGATCCCACTGGCGACGGATTGGTAAAACGGCGGAGCCGAGACGCGGAACGGCTGGACTAGAAAAGGCGACGATTCTTACACATATATTTTCATCTTTCTTCCACCTCCCACATACACACTGTCACCTATGCCTGCTGTTCAACCTCCCGCAAAAGTTCTCGTCTCTGGAGCGAACGGATACATCGCCACCTGGGTCGTCCAGACGCTCCTTCAGAAGGGGTACAGTGTTAGGGCGACAGTCCGCTCGGAGGCAAAGGCTGCGCACTTGATCAAGATCTTCAAGGAGTACGGAGACAAGTTTGAGTTTGTCGTCGTTGCAGATATCACTGAGGCTCGTCTCGCTGCTACACCCGCCGTCGTTTGTGGGACTAACTAGATGATAGGAAGGCGCTTTCGACGAAGCCGTCAAAGGCGTCGATGCCATCGAACACACCGCTTCGCCTTTCCACTTTGCTGTAACGGATCCCGATGGTACGCATCGGGGCTCGTGTTATCAAACTCCAGTTTATTTATAACATCTCGGCTTTAGAGCTCATCAAGCCCGCTGTCGAGGGAACGATCGGCATTCTGAAGAGCGCCTTGAAAAATGGGTATGCCTGTTTTCTTCCTCCAAGAATAATTTACCCGTCGATCAACTATTTGCAATCTCCACAGATCCTCCGTGAAGCGCGTCATCGTTACCTCGTCCGTCGCCGCCATCCTCGAGCTGGACCCCAGCGAGGCTCGAGTGTTTACCGACAAGGACTGGAACAACAAATCAATCGCCAACGTCGAGAAGCAAGGAAAGAGCTCTCATCCTGTTGACATGTATCTGGCATCCAAAACCCTCGCTGAAAAAGGTACATATGCCATTTCTAATCTCTCCCTTGTGATGTGTTGTTTAGCTCCTTTCAAATATAGCCGCGTGGGAGTTTGTCGAGAAGAACAAGGGCAAGATCCAGTGGGACCTTACTACGATTAACCCTCCTTATGTTTTTGGTGTACGTCCTAGTTTCCGGTGCCCCGTCTCTCGCACTGACACTCGCGATTAGCCCGTCATTTCGGACGTCTCATCACCAGATGGCCTGGGTACGTCTGCTGGAATGTGGTACCAGACCCTGTTGACCCCCGACGCTGGCGGAAAGTCCTCCGAAGAGCTCGTTGCGGCTTTTGGAAGCTGGGCTGATGTCCGGGACGTTGCTGAGGCTCATGTTCTGGCTCTGCAGAAGCAGGAGGCCGCTGGAGAGAGGTTCATCGTCACCCCTAGAGAGTTCACGTGGCAGGATTGGCGTAGGTTCCCTTGAAAACCCCGCTATCTTTCGCTCTAACTGATGATTTCTAGTTGATGTTGCAAACTCCCTCTCGCCATCGCCATACCCTGGAAAGACGTTCCCCAAGGGCACGCCAGGTGCTGGGAAGGACGCGAAGTTCTTGACCGCGTACGACACTAGTAAGACGGAAAAGATTCTTGACCTCAACTATCACACCAAGGAGGAGACGACAAGGGACACGTTGGCGGACTTTGCTGCCAAGGGATGGTAAAAGCACTACTAAGTCTGCGGATTGCATTGAATGTAGGAATATATTGTAGAGCATAGATAACACATGCTGCATATATTTTCGCGGTCCTGAGCCCGTGGAAGGCCCGCTTCGGTTGCGTCGTGCGCGTGAGCATCGGCTCCTGCTCAAGATTCGCGCGATCGATCACGAAGTATACATCTTATCTTTGATACTCATACAACCCGCCGACACCAAAGCATTTGGGATCCTGGATCCTACAGCTTCCCTGGCAGCCTCCCCGCCCCACTCAACCGAATCGTCTCCCCATTCACAAACGGACACTCCAATATCCACTTCACGGTGTGAGCAAATTCTTCGGGGTAACCAAAGCGTGGGGGATAGACCGTCCCGACCGTTTGTAGATTCTTTCGCGTCTTGGGAGGCATCACGGCTGTCATGTTGCTCTCGAATACGCCTGGAGCGATGGATATTACGCGGATGCCATACCGTGCGAGGTCGCGGGACATTGGGAGGGTCATGGAGCGGAGAGCTCCTTTGGTTGCGGCGTAAGCTGTCTGGCCGGGCTGGCCTTCAAACTAATAGGAATTGATGGAATGGTTAGCGGGAGTTTCGGGGGAGTAACTAGTAAAGACTTACGGCAGCTGCACTTGACACCATGATCACAACTCCTCGCTCACCGTCTGGATCTTGGGGAGCGATGTTGGAGAGTCGATTGACGACGAGTCGGGTGAGGTTGAATGTTCCTGTCAGGTTGACGGCGATCGTAAAGTTCCAGAGGTCGAGAGAGTGTGGGGCGTTGTCGTTGCTCCAATCGAGCATTTTAGAGACAGTTCCTACTCCGGCGCAGTTTACTACTCCTCCGAGAGGTGCTCCGGTTTCGTTAGCCCATGCGACTGTGGCGTCAACGGCGGACTCCACGGCTTCGGTGTTCATGATGTCTGTTTCAAAGTATTTTGTTTGAGAGCTTAGGAGATGCTCTGGTGGTGGGGATCTGTCGAGGATGGACACGTTGGCCTTGTTCTTGAGTAGTTCTTCGACAGTTGCTCGACCTAACCCTGAAGATCTGTAGACTTTAAACTTGGAATATCATGATACAACCAGGAAGTGTTACCCTCCAGAGACTATAAAAGTTCTATGCTCGATCTTCATCGTAGTTAGTTTCGGCCCTTGGGGGATGTCGATGAGAGTTGGATGTAACTTAAATACATACTACATGCATTTCGAACGTGATTTTCTCGACCGGATTTAGTTGCGGACCGATACCCTGATGAGCGGAGCGCTTGAGCTCTGATGTCATTATGTAACACATGGCTTGAAGCTTGACCTTCACCATCATCCAGGAATGTCGACTTCCTCTGCAACATCGAGTTCTCAGCCTGGCAGAATAAATCGCACCTTCAAATATCTATTTTCCACAGCTTTATCCGCCTTTCACGCTCTCAACGATGCCCAAGGCTCTCATATTCCTGGCTCCCCTTTTTCTGTTGTAAGACATACACGCTCCTGGGTATACTATCAGGGCGTAAACACCATAGTTCCTATCACTCTTCTTGGGTCAAAATCATCCTCAGTAGACAATCTAAAAGTCACTCTTCAGCGTCGGGGCTGGCGGACGGGGCTGTTTGGCTGGTCGTTCGGCGCATGGTTGGGTGGAACTCTAGGCAAAGAGGTAGATGTTACTCCTGAAAAAAGGGGTTCTTGGGACGCGGAGGTGAATAAAAAGGCCCGTAGAAAGTGCGACGAAGAGGTTTCTTTCTTTTTGTCCAGTTACGGGTTGGAGAAAAAGCACGATGTCATAGGGACACTCTTCATCCACATCCCTGTATCCTCCGGGGATGGATACTTTCGCCTCCTCGTTTACCGCTCTGCTTCCTCGTCCAAAGTAATAGCGTCAACAGCATCCTTCCGTGTTGGATCTCTCTCACTAAGATCAGCACACCCGAGGGGATCGACCTTCCTCACGCTCATCCCTGAAGTTCTACTTCGTACAGTGTCACTCACCCTGACTACCGCAGCATGGACCGCATTCTTTGCTGCATTCCCCTTCCTTAGACTTGCTCAGATGTTCCCGCAGACCCATCGGTGGGGGACGTGGGCTTTGAGACGCCTCGGAGGTGAGGGCTTTGTGGTCGGATTGAAGGAAAAATACAAGGTCGAAGAGCGGAGACAACAAGCAGAGCATACTGTTTATCGCAAGGTTTGGCAGATCTCCATTGTATACTGTAGCAAATCGGACTGATTTTTATCGTCTGGCAGGTTCCGTTCGGCTCCATGGGAATGAGAACAGCCTACGATCTTGCTGAAGACGAGAGACTAGGAAAGGGCGGGATATCATTTCCGCGCTAAGTGTACAAGTCCGGGTATATATAGAAGCCTGAATACACGTCGCTTCTCTTTTGACGTTTGTGGCGTAAATGTACGCATATATACGGACCTACAATTGCGTCAACTGACGTAGTGGATTTGAAGGCATTATGATTATCCTTGGATTATCAATCCTTCCCACTTCCATTTTCTATTCACTATCACCATCATGCCAGCCATCCAACCTCCTGCCAAAATTCTCGTCACCGGTGCTAATGGCTACATCGCCGCCTGGCTTGTGCGAACTCTCATCGAGAAAGGGTATACCGTTCGTGGGACAGTTCGTTCGGCCGAGAAGGGAAAGATCTTTGACAAGTATGGCGACAAGTTCGAGCTCGTCGTTGTACCCGATATCACCAAGGTTCGTCTTCACCGCGTAGTAGAGATTGATGCTTCGTGAGTTGAACTGGGTTGATTTAGGAAGGAGCATTTGATGAGGCTGTGAAAGGTGTCGACGCGATTGAGCATACGGCCTCGCCTTTCCATTTCAATGCGGATGATCCTGAAGGTATGACACAGTCGCATTTCCTTCGAGTATGATCTGATACCTGATGCGACCGCTGTCTCAGAGCTCATCACTCCTGCTGTGAAAGGCACTGTTGGCATACTTCAAAGTGCTTTCAAGAACGGGTCAGTAGATCCTTCCTCCTCGTTCCTCACCATTCCGCGATCTTCTCATATCTGTCATCTTTAAATAAAGAACCAACGTGAAACGCGTCGTCGTCACGTCCTCCTGCGCATCCGTCCTCCAAGACCTTCCCGAGGCAAAGGTGCTAACAGAAGCCGACTGGAACGAACAGGCTATCGAAACGATAGAGAAGCTTGGTCGCAAAGCGCCTGCTGGTGCCAAATACAGGGCTTCCAAGACACTTGCTGAAAAAGGTCGGCTCATGCGCTGTCTGTTCAGAAGTATGCTGACATGGTCCACGCGCGGCGACACTAGCTGCTTGGAAGTTTGTAGAAGAGAACAAGGGTAGTATCAAGTGGGACCTCGTGTGTCTCAACCCACCTTTCGTCTTTGGTGTACGTCCTTCTCTCCCTATGGCGCATTGAAGTCTTCGGCTCAAAGTCCGTGTTACAGCCCGCGATCCACGACGTGTCTGAGCCGACTTCGTTGGGCACTTCCGCCAAGAACTGGTACGAGACGGTAGTCACGCCGACGTCTGGTGGGAAGTCTGCTGAAGATCTGGCTGCGCCTGCGGGGAGCTGGATTGACGTTCGGGACGTTGCTGAAGCCCATGCGGTCGCACTGGAGAAGGAGGCTGCTGGTGGAGAGAGAATTATCATTACTCCTGGTGTGTTATCTCCATATTTGTCGTTTGAGAGCGGGCACTGATAAGAACTAGAGGAGTTTGTTTGGCAGGAATGGCGTAAGTTTTCTTCTGCGGAGTTTTCGGAGGTTTGGGTTTACTGACTTGTTGAGCGGCGCAGTTGACATTGCGAACTCCATTACGCCGACTCTTCTTCCTAACCATACGCTTCCCAAGGGCGTCCCCGGAGCTGGGAGGGACGCCAAGTTTTTGATTAAGTACGATACCAGTAAGGCTGCGAAGATTCTGGGGTTGAAGTATAAGACAAAGGAGGAGACGACCCGGGACACTTTGGCTGACTTTGCGGAGAAGGGCTGGTAGTCGTGGTAGACTTCGAGATGCAATGGAATACTAGGAGCATGTCCGTAAATATGTACGTGTAAAACATGATATCTGAGATACTGACGATTGAATCTATTGGAAGTAAGTATTATAGCGAAGCTCCTAAACCGTATAGTCTGGACCCAGCAGGTCATGTTATGTTAAGCCGGCACACAAGGTCCCATTGAGGGTTGCTAAAAAATACCATCCTTGAGGCGCTATAGCCAAGTGGTTACGGCGACAGATTAGAATTGGTTATATTGAATTCATTCGTCAAATATCTGTTACTCTTTGAGTGCGCAGGTTCAAATCCTGCTGGCGTCGTTAATCCTGTATAAGACGAAGACTTTTTTCATGGTCTCTTAAAGTCAACTGGAAAGATCATCGGTAGAATTCGAGGTATAGGGACTATATTGCACCAATGTTTGGGGACTTAATAATATATTATACATGCATCTAGTATTCATATTCCTACTACATTATACGCATTTCGCGTCAACCATCCCTTGGCAGCAAAGTCTGCTAGTGTGTCCCTTCTTGCCGTCTCCTCCTTGGTGTGAACCGTGCAATACTTGAGGCCAAGAATCCTCCCCATCTTAGCTTCGTACGTGACCAAGAACTTAATGTCCCTCCCTGCACCTGGCGTTCCCTTGGGTTAGTTCTTCCCATTGTATAGCGATGGCGAGAGGGAGTTCGCAACATCGACTGCAGTTAGATTGTCGGAAAAAGGAGGAGGGACTTACGCCAGTCCTGCCACGTATACTCTCCAGAGACAATAATGAGCCTCTCTCCAGCGACTTCCTCCTGCAGAGCTAAAGGATGAGCCTCGGCAACGTCTCGAACGACAAGCCAACTCCCAAAAGGTGCACCGAGCCGCGTCGGGAGTCATGAGGGTCTGGTACCATAGCCCAGCAGACAGACCCAAACCGGCTGGAGATGAGACGTCCGAGATGACGGGCTACTAGTTGCAGATATTAATGAAGGGCCCAGGGCACTGGCACCACTGGAAGAGGACGTACGCCGAAGGCATAAGGAGGGCCTTATTCTACTCGACAAACTCCCAAGCGGCTTTTTTTCAAAGGAGTTGAGCGTCAGAGTGCAAAGGAAACCAGGTGGGGAACACAGTGGCATACCTTTCTCAGCGAGAGCTTTGGAGGCCAGGTACATGTCGATGGGACGAGCGTTCTTGCCTAATTCTTCGACATGCGTGATTGATTTGTTATTCCAGTCCTTGTCAGTCTACATTCGAGCCTTTTCGTCTTGCTGCATGACGGCGGCGACAGATGAGGTGACGACGACGACGCGCTTAACGGAGGTTCTGTTTCAAATGTAAAACAAAGCAGTGATTGGTTGAAGCAGAGGCGGAATAGAATTGACGTACCCATTTTTCAAGGCACTCTTCAGAACACCGATCGTTCCTCCGACGGCAGACTTGATGAAGTCTAATGCCGCCACATTTCTTAGGTTTTAAGGTAATTGCAATTACACAACCCAGAAGCGTAGTGTCTGGAATGGTGAAACGGTGTGCTCAATAGCGTCAACGCCTTTGACGGCTTCGTCGAATGCACCCTCCTACGGGTGAAGATTGTTCAGTCAGTATCTGCGACGTAGATGAAAAACGACAATAAGCCATAATAATATCTGCAACGCCGACAAGCTCAAACTTGTCTCCATACTCGTTGAAGATCCTGATCAAGTGCGTGGCTGTTGCTTCTGAGCGCTGTCGCCTTAACGCTATGCCCCTTTTAAAGGAGCGTCTGGACGACCCAGGTAGCGACGTATCTGTTCGCTCCAGAGACAAGAACTTTGACGGGAGGCCGAGCAGCAGGCAGGAAAAGGACAGCTGAGTAGGAGTAAGAAAAATCAAACAAACGATGCCGCGGCTTATAGTCAGAGAATTTTCATCCATCTTTAGCGAATAAACCACACTTGTCGACCTTCAGTACTTGAATACTTGAGTACTTCCAGCTGGTACGGGGACAAAAACGATGGCGAGTTTGCGTTTATTTGTTCGGCGGCGCGTCGGCTGTTTTTGTCGTCACGGTACCTAGTTTCTTTCCCACTAATTTAATAGTACGTAATTTAGTTCAAGTACAGTAAGTCTAACCAAACTTCAAGTGCTTAAACGCTTGTACCCTATCAGGCGTCTGTCAACTTATTTATCTGAAAACAGATATTCAACGCGGCAACGCCAGCTCCCAGCAGCCTCCGTTGTTCTTCCTATCATCTTCTACACCTGCACACCATGGATGCCACGCGTCTACAACGCTTATTGACAACAAACGAGATACCACTTTCCCTCGAGACCGCGCATGTCAACGCTATTATAATAGCTGATGATGAGCGACTCAATAGTATCGATAAGCAAATTGCCCAACTCCAGCGCGAGAGAGAATCCGTACAAACCCACCGAGCTCGTCACCTCTCCATCGTTTCTGCAGCACGGAGGATTCCGATGGACGTACTTCAGGAGATCTTTCTTCACATTCACGCCGTAGACCGACAGTCCCCGTGGCATTCTCTCGACGTGAAGCACGAGCCGTGGACAATTTCGCATGTCTCCAGACTATGGAGGCTCAGCGTGTTGTCTCTATCCTGCCTTTGGTCGAATATCGGCGTGAACGAGAATTTTCTCCCAGAGTCTCTTGGTGGAGGACCCCAGCAGCTTCTTGAGCTCCAAATCAGCCGTTCACTCGCAGCACCTCCTTCATTGTTTATTCACCAGACATACAAAGGGACAGCTTCTGCGAGGTTCAGGCAGATGTTGGATACAATGGCCACTCTTATTCCTCGCGCAGAGCGTCTCGATATTTATTTGGAGCGCCAGCTTGCGGAAGGTATCCTTCCTCAGACCTCTTTCCCACACCTTCGGGTCTTCCACCTAAGTAGTCCCAAAGATCTCGGCATTGATGGCAAACTACTTGACACCTTACTCCAAAATATGCCAGTGTTGCGGGAGATATACATGAACTCCTCGCTTCTCCAAAAATCCACCGTGGGTTTGGATAATATCACTCTTCTGGACGGACCGAACCCTGCTTTCTGTTCATCCGGACAGGTCCATGAGCATGTCAATGTTCTGTCTCGGATGCAGAACGTCGAAGAACTCTACCTTTCTGTGTCCGAAGGACCAAGGTCGCTTGACCCTGCTCTGGATGATGGACCAGTGGAACTCAATGAACTGCGGAAGCTGAGCCTTAACTTTTTCATCGCACCATGGGGACGAACGTCGTCTCTCCTGGACCACTTATTCATGCCGCACCTCGAGGATTTACACTTGCTTGAACCCGATCTCCAGTTCGGCGAACTCGAAGAACACATATGCTTGGAGAATCTGGAAACGTTGACCATGGACGTCACTACGCAAGTAGATCCAAAGGATTTTCTTGAAGAGTGTCCCAAATTGCATACTCTTTGTATCAATTGTGCGGAGGAGGGTATCCATAGGTATTACATGAACCGTTTGGGGGAGCTATTCGCCATGAGGGATTCTACATTCCTTCCTGAGCTTCGTGCCGTTACTGTCAGCGCGCATCACCATTCCAACCCTTTCAGCTTAGATCAAATTGAAAAAGCTCCCCCTAACGTTGTTTTCCGATTAACATAGCCTTCATCCTACATTCATTCACCATAACCTTTACACCTTGTTCCTAGTGTTTCCTAGGTACTACTACTATGTAAACAGTATGCTTATCTACTTTCCCCTTTGCCTACATATTACAGTCTCCATCTCTCAAAAAGTGATATTGTCCGAAGTCTGGCTTCGAGAGACTGCCTTTTGCCTTAAATGTGTTGCTCTAATATTATGACCCTGCTGTTCCTCACCGCCAGAATGTGTTAGAATGATTTTGGGAATGCTTCAAGAATCAAGTTCAAGATGGTCAGTCTCCAAGACTGATGAGGATCACTTCGGGCAGTAAGGACCCCTCGGGCGTGTAGGCGATTTCCATTAAAATGCCAGGCTGCTCCTTGAAATTCATGAGGCGGCGGTCAAAAATGCGTGGCGCAGCCTGCCGAGCCGGAAGTTTACATCTGTTTGGTCTACATCAAGAAGCTTCTCTTCACTGACCAGGTATGCTATGCAACGCTACTCCTATTCTAAACGCGCGCTTAGCGCGTCTAGTTATACGACCAGTGTTTGCAGATTTGCCCCAATATGGATTCCACGCGTTTGCAACAACTGGTGTCAACGAACGAGGCGCCACTTCCGTCCGACACTAGCCTCGTCGACGATGCCATAGCAGCCGACCAGAGGCCTCGACAAGCAAATTGTTCGACTTCACAGTGAGAAAGAAGCTGTTCAAGCTCACCGAACGTGTCTCTTGTCCTCCGCTTCCGTGGTGCGGAGAATCCCAATGGATGTCCTGCAGGAGATATTTCTTTATATCTACGCGGAGGTCCGAGAGTGCTTGTGACATTCACTCGACCTAAAGCGCTACCCGTGGACACTTTCATATGTTTGCAGGCTGTGGCGCCAGGCAGCGTTGGCTCTCCCCCGCCTTTGGTCCAACATAGGTGTCGACGAACACCTTCCAGAGTCTCTTGGAGGCGGCCCCCGGAAGCTTCTTGAGCTCCAGATCGAACGTTCCTTTCCCATATCTCCGTCAATCTACCTCCACCAGAAGTATAACGAAAAGGCCTCAGCGAGATTCCGGCAGATGATAGATTTGGCGCAACCTCTTATTCATCGTGCAGAGGAAATAGATATCAGCTTGGATTTCAGCACTACAGAGGAAATCTTATCTCAAATTCCCTCATTCCCTAATCTTCGAGTGTTACATCTGTGCGGTGCTGGGGATGTTTCCGAGCCGGACACTGCCTTCCTCGACGGTCTATTCGAGTGTATGCCCAAGTTACAGAAGCTGGAAGCCGACTAAGCACTACTGTCGAAATGCACTGTGGAATTCGATAACCTTACCATCTTTGATGGCTTATTCGGGGAACTACGCGAATATCTCGGCGTTCTAGCTCGTATGCCAAATCTCCAAGAACTGTCCCTTCTAGTTTGTGGCCCAGCGAATGAAGACGTTGCAGAAGATCCTATCAATCTTGACCATCTACAGAAGTTAACGGTCGTATATAACTATGACCAGTATCGAGTTTCTCCCTTGCTCGACCGTCTGCGGATGCCCCCCCCTCAAGCACCTGCACTTGGGTGAGGTGGGCGATCTCGACATTTTACAAATGACGCTCTCTCTGGAGAAACTACAGGTCCTGGAATTAGTTACCTCCAGCAGGGAGGTTCCTTTCTCTTTTCTGGCGGACTGTCTGCAGCTGCAGACTCTCAAGATTAGTTGCTTGAAAGAAGAGACCCACGTATATTACATGGATTATTCGGAATTGCTGACAGACCCGGGGAATTCCGAGTTCTTGCCCCATCTCTCCCTTCTTGTCATCACAGAATACCAGTCCAGGTATTCTCGCCCTGATTGCAAAGATGAAAGGCTTCAGCGCGCCCGTCCATACCTCGTCGTTCGGCGTGATCAGATGAGCCCCTACTAGATGCGGCCTTCATTGTGCAAGCTTGGCTTGTCTGTACAGTGGAGTGTTCGCCTGTTTCCTTTCGTAACGCTTACGCTCCCTTCTTCCTTTTCACTACAATGGAATTGACTGTTCCTATGTGTCAGGTCAAATGCTCTACAGCACATAAAATACACAGTCCGATAATCCGCAGGCTTTCTACAGGGTTAATTTACAGTTTACAATCTAGCTAATCCATATGCACAGAGAAGAAAACATAAAAACGGCGATAGTCTCTAAACGCGTGAAATGGATTGATAGACGTCCAATCTATGTCCCGCCTCTTCATCAGCGAACAGGTAGTTCAGCGTGGCTGCCAGCCGGATGCCGGCCTGAGCAAGAAGCTTCTCTACGATCTTCCTCTGCGTAATGACGCCGGAATACTCGGGCGTGTCTAGCTCGAGATACGAATCATTCGCATCTGCCGAGACGTCTTCGCCGCCGATGAACCTTCCTTGAGCGTCCATAAGTGCGACCTCGGCCTCGGGGCTGCTGGCGTGCTTGCAGGGAGTTTGCTCGTGAGCGCCCTGCAGACGGCCGGTCTTATGCGGAGTTTCATCGAGGGCCTTGGGCCAGACGATTTCGCAGTTGAGCTCGTGGATAGAGGAAGCCCAGTAGAACGGGCAGAAAGCATCGTCATCGGTGCTGTCGCCTGGACTGTCGGGTGTAAGGTAACTCAGCACCACTTCGGTCGCGTCAATAACCGTGTTCAGCATGCTGGCAAAGAAGGATGAGGAGGTGACGCGAGGTAGAGTTTGAGCGTTAGATTGGTTGGCGGGGCAGGCGAGCCACTCGGGGATCTCCTCTTTCCACTCCTGCAGAAGACCTTCCCAGATGATACGACGAATGTACGGGTCGTAAATGGCTCCACGTAAATTGAATTCGACTTCTTCAATGGGGAGAGAGCGCGTATAGTTGTATGGCGTCAGACGGATGGCTTTGGCGATGAGAAGGCCGTCCCAAAGCGAGTGAAGGTCTGTTCATAGACATCAGTATACACCTTAAACCAAGATAAAAACGGCTTACTAGTTGTGCGTCCATCGAAGCTGACCTTGTCGGAGTTGCCTCCACGGTCTCGACCTGTCAAGTGAAGAGGTTGATGCATGTCCCCGACGAAATGGACGAAGAACTTCAGGGCTTCGTTAGCGAGATCATCGGATGCAGAGCTCTTCTGCGAGGACCATTCTTCCAGGATATTGGAGTCGTTGCGCAGAGCACCGAGAACGTTGGCGCCGTCTCTCCCCGCCCAACCTCGGGCGCCAGGGAACGCGCACGTTTGGGAAGGATAATCATCAAGGGCTCCAACGTAATGCAAAGGGGCGGACCACCTTTCCCGGAACCTAATTCTGTCTGCCCAAGACGCAATAGGTGCAAGATGACACTGAGGCTCATCAGGGTTCGTGGAGTGGAAGTTGAGGATCGTACAGAGACTGGGCAGGACCGACGGGTGAAGATAAATCTGGGCAATCGTAGCGATGATTTCATGACCTAGTGAGATATGATTGTCAGCTCTAGAATGCCTGAATAAACTGCAAGTGCTGCTCACCAGCAGCACCCCACGCAAGAACGCCTGGAATGCTGGCACATCCGGCCAGGAGGGGCAAGAAAGACGTTAGCTTCATGAATTCGTGCAAAATAAGTACGCTTTAGTGGATATGAGTTGTGGAATGGAGCAGTCGACGATGGTGGAAGTACAAGAACAAGAGCTGTCCAAAAGGGTACGCGTATGTAACGTCACTGTCACGCCTCGCGTTCATTAGAGTCGCACGTGAGCAGGGCGCCACATCTCGACCTTAACCTCGACCGTTCGCAATGAAGAAACTGCTCATGGAGATCCTCTGTTGATACGAGTTTCATGTTTATGCATCCTGAATTTCTTGAACTGCTTGCAATTGGAAGTTGGTCGCTGGCAATGTGCTTGGAGCTTTTCTTTCCTAACAAGCCGGAGGCTACATCGCGGATTCTACTGACTGCAGCCGATCACCTTCTTCTAGTAAAAATCATGAGACGTGAATCATTATGATTGAGAGCCTTAACACCTTTTCTCCCAAAGAAGCAAGATGCCTAGGGCGCCCTCGCCTCCGTTGTTGCCTGCTTCATACTAGGGCACGTTCCCTTGCATCGCGCGGGTATCCTGGCACCTGAAGGTTCCCTGCGAGATCAGGGCACTACACTTCCGACATTTCCTCACATACAGCCTAGGTATGGACCATGCCAAGACCTCTTGGCACCATCAATTTCACAAACGTGCACCTGCACTGTGTGACTGCTGTGTGGCGGGCCAGGACGAAATCTATTCTTAAAGGTAAACTCCCGAAGTTCTACCTCCAGGAATTGTCTCCCTTCTACATCTTTCCGCTCGCAGAATGACGAATTTCACTCAAGTGTGGCGCTGTAAGTCTATTTCCCGCCCATGTATTCGACGCCAACTTACAGAACGTTGCAGCTTACAGCGCCATCGAAAAGCGTAACATGTAAGCCTGGTCTCAGCTAATTTTGAGTTCTTCTCATGCTATTTCTAGTGCCTTTTACGTCGGCGGCATCATGATGTATAAACTCGGTCTCGAGTTCTTCAACGGGTCCATCACGACCTTGGCTGCCGACCGCTTTGACGATGCAAATACTTTCACTAAGCGTAAGCTCAATTCAATCTCACCCGAGCCATTCCCCGCAGCTGACAACGTCTGCTTTGCAGTCGGTGCCGCGCAGGGCGTCAATCAGGCAGCTCAATGTGTCGGTGCAATTCTCATAGCGCCTCTTGTGAAGAAATGGCCGACCCGAAGTGTTCTGTCTGCTGCGATCTTCTTCTTTGCTTTAATGACAGTTATTTTGCTTATCGTTGACGCTGCTACCGGTGTGTAACACATACGTTTCCTTCCTCAATCCCACTGAACGAAATTGTCAGGTGGGGAGATGAAGGACAAAGCTGGCGGAAAAATAGCTTACGGCGACTGGCATCCTAACTTGGTGACTTGACTGTGAAAATTTCCATATTCAAGACTAAAACTTAAGAATTGTATAGATCTTCGTCGTTTGGACCCTCAGCGGAATCACCTACGGTATGGTCGAGCTTATCCGCCGTGTGATGTGAGTTTCATTATTTTTTCCAACACTTCTTGCACTTACTTTACTAGACCCGCAGATATTGTTGGCGGAAACGTCGGGAAACTGAGGCGGATGGATGCAACTGTCGTGCGTACTTTATGATATTTGAGAGATGCTAGTACTGATGATAATATCTCCTATAGCATATCTTCTATGGTGCGTTAGCACCGATAAATTCTGTTCTTATCTTCTAGTGGCTTAGGATGACCTGAAGAGATTGCTGGTACGGCTGGGGCCTTTGCTTCATCATCGGCCATTAGTCGATGGGGTAACAACTATAGTTTCTTCCTCACACCTGGTAAGCGCATTCTCGTCCATCCTCTGAATCTCATTTTCTCAACTCTCTCTCCAGTGTTCTTCGTATTTGCCGGAGTGTGTTTATCCTTCTTCCTCTTGTATCCAACGCCTCATTCAATTATCTTAACATAGGGTATTTGGCTCATGGTCAGCGCCCTTAGCTTTGGGATGAAGAAGGAAGGCGAAGTATTTGGTCTTTCCGAGGTGGAAGGATCTCCATCCAAGAAGGTCAACTACTTTAAGCAAGTCGTACATGGGGCGACCCACTTTGGAGAATCCATCTATTTAGGGTTAAAGATCGTATTCGGACACCGCCGATTTATCTGTGCGTTTTCCTCGCCCCTCACGTTCCTCTGTGTTGTCGCTTAAAGCTACGTTCGAGGACAGGGCTATTCCCTGGATAGTGGGCAGATATATCTGATATCCTTTTTGAAGACCTAATCATTTGCCCAGTGCGCTCGCGCTATATCTTCATCGGTGAGTCTACTCTTGGCTTAAGTCACCGAGACATAATTCTTATATATGATGCTTTAAGATTCCTTGAGAGTACCCTCGGGACTGCCTTCGCGAGGCGAGTCTTGGGTACTTCTGCCTGGAGTCAAATTATCACTGGAGGTACGTTGTAGAGGAGCCCTTTCATTTTCATCAGCTGATACTTTGATGAAAGGATCGAATTTCGGCGAGGTACGCTAGTTCTTATACGGCGGTAAATACCCAGCTAAATCATTCCAACCGCCTCATAGCTTCTTGGAGCCCTTTCTGTATTCCTTCTCTCAGACTACGTAACTACGCCGGTGCGCTTGCTTTTCATACGGTAGTTTCCGAGATAGCCCACTCAGTCTCCGCACAGATGCCATGGCTCCGTCTGGACGCCCTGATGGTAAGTCGCGGACGTCTCCGGTATCTTTTCCTACCGCTGCCTGTGGCCCACAGCTTAACATCGTCTGGATTCTTCCCCACTTCCCCACGATCGCCCCAAAGGGCGACGTGTCGTGGGCTTGGAAGGTGGCCGGTTGCTTTATTCCGATTTCGTTTGTGAGTTATATTCATTTGGTCATTGGTTATTACTGAGAGGTAATTTACAGGGCTGGGCTGCCGGCGATGTTTCCCTTGCTGCTTACATCCAATCTGCTCTTTCTGGTGTCGATTTTGGACATCCAGAGATTTCTGCCCTGGGCGCTGTGATGGTGAGCATTTCCCTCCCTGAATAGTATAACGCATCTGAACTTGAACAACCGTATAGGCGTTCCTCTACTCCACATATATCGTTCTGAACGCCGTGCTGAGTTCCGTCCTTGGGAAAGTCATCGACCGAGACTCGATTGCTAATGGTGGGATGATTGAAAAGTCTCTTATGCGTGTTGGAGGGTACGTCGTCCATACTTCCTTCGTGTGCGACGTGTTGATGAACGTTGTGGGTCCCATAGTATTCAGTACACGGTTTGTGCGGCCGTCATCATTGCCGCTACCTTCATACCGAAGGGTGCTATCGCATTCAACCCCAAAAATATCAATGGAGATATTCCCAAGACCGAAGAGGGGACGGATGAAGAAGAAAGCGATTTGAACAGGGTTGGGACTGGTTTGGAGAAGGTAGCAGGGAGCACTGACGTGTCTGGAAAGAGCTCCGTTTAATGCGTACCGGATTTATGTATTTATTATCTTGATTGGTATTTGGTATCTAGGTTGATTTATTACGCTAGTGTAAAGCCTCGTTATAAACAAGATACTGTTCCGCCCCGTTGCGCCACATCCGCCACGCGGCGGACGCCACAATTGTCGATCCCACGTGCACACTCAAATTTTTCTTCACCAGTCTACCACTATTACTACTGGCTATGTTCAAGTTCGACTTTGATCTCGAAGACGAGGACGAAGAAATCAAGGAGTCTTTCGGTTCACTGAATATAAAGGATTCTCAAGAGATTAGAGTGTCTCAAGATCCCTTCAAAGAGATCTCATTATCTCAACTTGTTCGTGAAACATAACATTTTCATCTGTCGACGTTTGCAAGATTTATTCTCCCAAAAGTATAGATTGAATCTCTCCCACAAACCATATCTTTCTCTCCAATATCGATACCTTCATTGTCTGGGCAGAACCTGACGCTTTCGCGAAGAGACCTCTTCGATGCGCGATTTCAATTAATCGCTGATGGAAAGCTGGGAGACGCGTCGGAAGCTGAAGAACATGAGAGCACTGCAGTAGATTCCAATGCATTTGGCTTCATTGACTCCCCGTCCGATCTGGTACCGGGGAAGTATGAAGGCGGATTCAAGACGTGGGAAGCCAGCGTTGATCTGGTAGAGTATTTGAGCACTTTGAAAGACCATAGAGTGCGCGCGGGGCATCGTATCCTGGAGGTACGTCTGTACGAGTCGATTTCTGGCCAGAATGACGCCATACTTTTGTCTTCAGATTGGTTGTGGGACGGCAATCCCTTCGATGTATCTCCTCCACAAGATCTTCGCGTCTTCAAAAAAGCTCAGTCCTGAGATTCATGTCCACCTTCAAGACTACAATGCAACCGTTCTAGAATTGATAACTCTTCCGAACGTGATACTGGCTTGGTGTACGTTCCATAAGATGTTCATTTTCAAGCACTAAACACCTTCTCTAGACATGTCCCCAGCCTCCTCATCATATCGCAACTGCTTCTCAGAATCTTTTGAGGACGATGTTGTTGCCCCTCCCCCAGATCCATCATCGCCGGGAGAGCTGACGCTGACCTCCGCTCTCACGACCGCCTTCACGTCCTCGCTCGAAAGTATCGGCATTTCACTCAAATTCTTTTCCGGCTCATGGGAAACCTTCGACGTTACGCGCGTCGGTGGACGGTACCATACCGTCTTGACCTCCGAGACGATCTATCGTAACGAGAGCCTGCCGGCATTGCTCAATCTGCTGCATTCGTCATGCGTAGGCATACCCCTAGAAAATGCAACCACGTCTCAAACGCCCACATCCTCTCCTTATCTCTGCTTGGTCGCTGCGAAGGTGCTATACTTTGGAGTCGGGGGAAGCATATCGGACTTCATCAAGGCCGTGGAAGATAAGGGAGGCAAGGTCACTAGTGTCTGGGAGTATAACGCTGGTGTAGGCCGGAAGGTTATGCGTATCGACTGGCTGCGGGAATGATGTTTTTTCGTATTGTTCACATTCTGGGCGCCTGTCAGTTCTATTCTCGAACTCCATGCAAGCTGCGCGCGATTCGGCGCGATCATAAAAGACATTTGTGGATGCCGACGCCACAGACCTCCCCAAGCGCCTTGAACATTGTACAAGATTGTGTCCCCTATGGGAAGGGAATTGATCAAGTCTGCAGATATGTTTGAAGGAATGTCGTACGCCTCTGCGTGGTGGTGAAGCAGAAGACGGCAGCGTGCGTCTGGCCTGGTCCTTGATTTTCAATTAACATCTCGATCAACATCCGTTATCCCGTAGATATGTAAACTGCGGAAGGATCGCCGCCTTGGCCTTCGGCTACATAAACGCGAAGGTTTAGACCAGCATGAAGGACGTCTCCCTTCTCCCCCTCTGTTCTCTCAAGGATGCTATCTTTCTCAGAGCACCCTCGCCGTTTCTTCGCCGTAATCTTTCTGATCCTGTCCACATTCGTTGCATCTTCGTTTTTTGGTCCAATATCCGCCTCCTCTATTCCGCAACCTCAATCTCGAGTACGGGGAGTTTGACTTCGATGTCTTGGGTGCTGCCCAACACGTCGCCCATCCTTGGGGGGCTCCTCCTTATCATCGGCATGGTGAGCACCGTCATGGCCCTCAGCCGCCCCAGCATAGAGAGCACCCATCGCATCGTCCTTATCCTCCCAATCAACACGGAGATCACCCACCGTATCCTCCTCCCCCTCAGCACCTGCCACACCATCCTCCGCCGCCGCATGGCGAACATTGGTCACACCATCCCCATATGCCGCCGCATCCTCCGTCATGGACGTCTTGGTTTTGGAAAGAAGCACCCTCAAGGCCTTCTCCGTCCACTTCTGAGCAACTTCACGATGCCGAGATAGAGTTTCAGGAGACCGTAAAGCTGCGCCAAGGCCTCCTTGAGGAACTTAGTCAGGTCGTTGACATCGATACCATGTATGTGTGCGCCAGTCCAGTCCATTTTTTGAGGACGCTCACTTATGCTATCATAGGCTGTTCGTCAATAAAGACTACACTGACCTCCGTACGCTCATTAATGTTGTAATTATTACCGACGAGGGTACTAATATATTCCCAGTGGAATACCTCACTGTTCCATTTACTTGTCCCCACAACATGCAGAAGCTCGGCAATCCCATCGACGGACCGAAGTGGGTGTGTGGGTTTCAAAGAGTGCAGGAGAAAAACGAATGTGTGATCTACTCTATTGGTGAATTTCTTTCGCCCACTAGGTCCCCTCTTAATGTCTGACACCGCCGTGGCCTCAGGTATCACCGGAAAGCGAACTGTCGAGGACATACCTGGCTGCGACATCTTTGTCTTCGACCTCGAGGAACTTCAGGCGGCGTCTCTCAGCGGTATAATGCAGGCGAACGGCCACCGTTTTGTCGACGTCCTTATGATAGAGGCCTCTGCAGGAGGACTCGGTGCCATCGAGAAGATCTTCGGAGATCTCGAAAAACGCCCAAGCCACGGACCGCCTCCTGAACGTCCTCAATACCCACCTCCTCGCAGAGGATACTCTCAATACCATTCTCCCCCTCACCATGCACTCCCTATTGGACAGATGCACTTGACTATCACTTCTGGCGAGACTCCTGGGTCGTTTGGCGAGTTGTACTCGCTGTGGCAAACGCTTGAGCAGCTTGGTTTTCGGTCTTTCTCATCTGAACCTCGTGTCCACACGAAGGGTTATGCTCATATGTCGACGGAGGTAATATTTATTTGGCTCTTGCGCCTCCTATCGCTGACAAGATGGTGACAGTATTCTTTCTTGAACATTCATGGCGATCCTGTGTTGCTCTCCGAC
>RZIO01000001.1:3537365-3555901 GCA_004338095.1 Gloeostereum incarnatum | reverse complement strand
GGTTGTGACTTCCCGACTTGACGTTCACGTCTGATTTGATCTGCAGCCGCTTGTTCCCAGACAAGTTGAGGTACTTAAGATTCTTGTTGAAGTTCCTACGCGATAAGAAGACATTAGAGCATGTCAATAAAAAGCGAAGCCACGGAAACAAACCAATTCCAATCAAACTCCCAATTGTTGATATTGTACTTCAACAAGTTGCTTCCCACGTCCAACACTGTCAGACTTTTCACCTTCCCCAACTCTTGCGGCAACGTCTGCAATCGATTGCCATTCAAAAACATCACAGATAGCCTCGTCAACTTGGGCAGATCCTCCGTCGGCAAACACGTCAGCTTGTTCCCACTCAAATACAACTCCTCCAGCTTGACCAGATTTTTGAAGAACGAGTTGGGCAGCTCGGCGATATCGTTGAAAGACAGGTTCAGCACACGAAGCTCGCGAAAGATCGTGAGCGGGTGAAGGACATCGTCCGTAAGCTGATTCTCTCCGAGATACAGCATCTCAAGGGCATGAGCGAGAGGAGGAAGGACGTTGAGCGTGCTCAAAGACGAAGCACTGGCTTTTCTCTCAGGAAACTGCTGTGATCGAAGTGCATCGGGAGAGGAAGCTCCGCTGGGACCGTTCGAAGCTTCAGCGGGAACGTGCAGCTGTACGAGCAGATTCGAGGTCAAATTGACGCGCATCAGAGACGCACAGTTCCACAGCGTGTCCGGAAGCTCCGTCAGACTGTTCGCATGCGCATCGAGGGTCTCCAGCTTCTGCAGCCTCCCTATGCTCGCAGGAAGTTCCTTCAGGTTATTATCTGCACAAGAGAGCATCTCCAACCACTCCAGCTCCCCAAGGGACTCTGGAAGAACCTGAAGCTGATTACGATTCAGCTTCAGCGACCGCAGCGAGGTCAACTGCCCCAACGCTAGATCATCCAACGAATAAAGCTGCTGGTACGACAGATCCAAGGTCGTCAGGTTGGGAACCGCCCTCCCTACCGCTAAGGACACCTGCGTGATCTCGTTGTGCGAACACTCCATAACGACGAGACTAGGTCCAACGCTCAAATCGAGGGCGTGCACCTTGTTGGAATCGGCGTGGAGAATTCGGAGACGAGGCAGCATGCACACGGGGGACAGATCCGTGATATTGTTCCGTCGACAATCCAGTTCCTCTAACCTCACAAGCTTGGCACACTCCGCTGGAAGCTCGCGAACTTGGTTTCCCACCATGATGAACCTCTCCAAACTAATGAGCTGCCCCAGCTTTTCAGGTAACTCCGAGATAATGTTGAACGACACGTCGAGATCTTTCAATGACTTGAGGTCGCACACTACATCCGGCAGCACGCGAAACTTGTTATTGGAGATGTTGAGGGTGACAAGGGAGCGCAGACGGGGGAAAGTACCACGGCAGTTTCTCCATCCTGTTGTTCTGCGCGTTTAGTGTGTTCAGCTCTGGGATGTCATCAAGCACGGCCTCGTCAAGTTCAGCGATGCGGTTACAGGATATGTCGAGTCTATGGAGGGACTTGGAGTGCCGGACGCTGTGAGGGACCTTTTTCATCGCCATATTCGACAACCGAAGCTCTCGTAACGTCGTACATGACTGGATGAAGTCTAGGGGAATTTCGAGCATGGGGTTGCGTGAGAGGTACAGGCATGTGATCTGGTCTGCATGCTTGTGCAGGACGACAGGGATAGTTCGGAGGCTCGTTCCAGAGAGGTCGACCATATCATACGAATCGATGGTCAAGTTAGTGTCCTGATATGAATGACGTTAGACGCGTGAGAATGAGAAAGAAGAAAGGTGTGTACCGCGGGTCCCAAAAGTTGGCTCTTGTAAACAAACTTCAAAAGAAATATAAGCCCCTCTCCAGCAAGTATGTCTAAGCCGTCTGCTGGATCATAGCCCGCCTGCTCTAATCTCCTCCTCACTATATCAGCTGGTCGCTCTGTCGGACCCAATAGACGCTCTAAGACAGCGTAAGTAAAGAAAAGAGGTCAAGACGGATGAACCATGTACTCACCTCTTCCCCGCTCTTTTAAATATAATCTATGGCCCTCTCGATCCTCTCCGAGTAAGAGCTTCGCATTCAACCTCGGCGTCAGGTCCGCAACTGTCACCTGAAAGCCAACCTGCACCATATGATACGTGTTATTCGCCCGATACACCCGTATCGTATAATTCCCCCTCCCAGACCTCTGCGATAGCGATGCGATGGAAGACCTCAAAGAGGATGTCGGCCTCGACGAGACGATATCAGAGCACCCATTCGTCTCCTTCTCAGATCTCTTCACCTTCCTTCCCTTCTTCTTCGCCCTCCTTGAAGCCATGTCTACGAGAATCGGCGGAAGCGAGTTAAGCCCAGATGTGACGTTATTCGCACTAGGCCTCCTGCATCGCGGTGCGTACTCGTCGAGAGGGCTATCTTCCGACAACGACCCCGTCGACCGGTTAATCGAGTGATTGAACTCGAGTGGTCTTCCTCCACCAGTGACCACCCCACCCAGCGCGCTATCCTCCGAGCTCGAGTACTCGTCTACGGGCTCCGCCATCCCGTCGTCCACTGCCCAGCTTTCTGGGGCGACCCAAGAAGGACTGTCTGGGTCGTCGCTCGGGACCACCGTCTTGGGTGATATCTTCCTGTCCATCTTGACACCGCCCATATTCACCCCGAGGTGCTTAGACGTACTCCGTGGTGGTTGCGAAGAGAAAGGATTGGAAAAGCTCGGAGGGTCCAATGATCTCAGGCTGGAGCTATTGTCGGAAGAATATGAGCGAGCATGTGTGGGTGAGGATCCGCCGCCGCCGAACGCGGCTGGGTGAACGATCCCGTCTACCGCGAGATTATCAAAGTCCAGGTCGATCTTTAGCTCGTCATCTTTGGGAGGGGGTGTGGGAGGGAGGGGAGAAGGTCTTCGTTTCGATCTCTTACTACTCGAGATGGATGGGTGTTGCGGCGATCGTGATCGAAGAGGGAGGATGGAGACGTAGTTCTCAGGCAGCGGTGGAGGAAGAGATCTCATAGAAGAATGTTCAGACTCCTCTGACGACCCTGAACGTAGGCGCCCCTTCGACTTCTTGCGCATGAGATTGGAGAACATGGAGGACTTTGATTTCCGCAGTTCTTGGGGGGCTTGAGGAAGTTCGAGGGTGGAAGATGAGGCATAAGAGGATTCTGTTAGTGTACTGCTAGTTGATGGACGGTGCACAGGATTTCGATGGAGGAGGTTGAGGGTAGACGTGCTGCCATGGACAAAGGTGGAGGAGAACGAGGGCTTGTGCGGAAAGCCAAAGGATCGTTTCGGTGGAGGAGATGGCTATGGAGGAAATAATAAGAACTATGTCAACAGAGTGAAGGATTTAAAACAAGAGTCAAAGCTTCCGAGACATTTCAATCCTTCGGACTTGTACTCATTGAACGGCTCGTTTTCAAGAAACAGAAACCCAAGCCATCCAAAGAATTCGACCCGAAGAATAGTGCACTATCAAGCTAGATCTCTGGTCGTCCCGCAAGTACGAAAAGCATACGAACTGTCCCCTTTGCCCTCTAGACGTAGCTTTGGCCACAATTTCGGAAGCAAATAGCAACCGATACTCTTCCGCATTCCGTTGACCAGAAGCACACGAAGATCCCCCTTAAAAAATTCCTTGTAAAAAAGATACTCACCGGTTCATCCCATGGGGCGATATCCAGATCCTGAGCGCCAGGACCGTTGGAGGTCGGAAACCGAATCTCAGGCATCAACCTGGCCTGTCCTTTCTCATCCACGATGTCCACAGGGAACTGCAGCGCCACCTGCGTCTGCATCGTCCGTGAAAAAAGGGGCAGGATGTGGTCGGAAGGAAAGAGAAAGAAGAGAGCAAGGAAGTGTAATAATGAAACCCAAAATGGAAAGACAGCCGTACGTCTGTCAGTTATCTAATCGACGGCCCGTGTGCCTTGGCGTCCTAAATTAGGATTGAAAGTAACTACGCCTTTCGGATCGCCTTTGTGAAGGATAATAAGGACAGATACTGTGCCAGTTGAAGAGAAACGTTAACTAGAACGATATCAAGCTCAAGCCTCAGCAGTGCAACCCGTAGTAAAAGTTACCATCTACATGCATACTAAAAAGGAACAAGGTTTCCATTTCTCAGCAATCCTGGTTAATCATAACATATCCTTGATCTACTTACCAACAGGCCTGGCCATGAGACAGGCCGCCTGCACTCCCTGGAGAAAACGTGGGTCCATTCAAATTCGGCAGGTATCTAAGGAACTGTGGTGGAAATAAAACATATCAACATCGCACATCTAGTAGCGTTAAACATATCGCGACAGACGAAACGATGTCTCCATGTCGCCACTGGCTTTGTGGCACCGCAGGGATGTCGGAACTTCAAGAACATACGGGGACATCCTCCGTCCTCCCGCCGACGTCGCGTCCAAACATTCAGCGCCCGAGAACGCCGGAATAGAGAAGCATCCATACTTCTAGTCGTCAGAACGTACGAACCCAACCCTCGAGGTGGTCCCTAGGAAGGAACGTGGCACGGACAGGACCGTGAGGCGCGTGGAACGAAGCTCAAATTATCGCTCTGAAAGAGGAATCGAAGGTGCTATCTGAGGAAAGGAAAGCACTCCTTCAGCCGAAAAGTGCGGTAGATATGTCGTTCGTGGGAGGCGGTATCTAGAATCCGCAAAACTAGCACTTGAATGTATACATACGGTAACATACCTGCCAAAAAATCTAGACAACAGTCTTGATAACCGAAGCTCAACGTAAATGATGCCACCGGCACCATCACCAGCACTTTGAAGATGAATCTATAAAACGGACGAAACGCGAGGCTGAGGGTGTTGCCCTGGACGCGATCTGTCGTGGGTCGGCGAGGCCAAATACACAGAGCATCAGATGCAGTTTAACATGCGAATTGCGGGAGAATTGTTCAGCGTATCTGGGCTGAATTTATACGCAACATGTAATGCTGGACATTGGAAGCATATTGGTATCCGGAGTCGCCCGTTTAGCCAAGCAAATAGCCCCCTGTAGCGACATCTCCACGCACACATAGCTAGCCCGGGGCAATGCCTTGACCGTCGCTGCTGAGTTGGCGAGGAACGGCTGCTTATCCTGAGATTATTTTCGAGCGATCTATATTCAAAACGCCACCCGTTAGACTAGGGAGGAATAAGTTACCGACGACAACATCACATCACACACTGCAGGTCATTGACGTTTGTCGAAACACAAATCCGGAAGGTAACGGTGATACTGAACAACAGTCCGAATTCTGGGACGCGCCGAGCTAAGACCACAAGAAAGACCCCAAGACGTCACCAGAATCGTGTATCCCAACTAAATCCCCGGCCCCAAAAATCTCGAGTACGAGAATAATAAACCGCCTCGTGAGTAAGCCGAAGATTCTAAAAGAGCGTGAGTGAAAAGTTCATGGCTTCCTGCGGAATCCCCAAAGGCAAGATCTATAACGCCACACCGAGAGCTACCTGAGTTCTGCAAGAGGAAAAGAGAACCTGAATACGCCTTGGGAAGACAAAGCTAGTCGAACAGTACAGCTGTAGTTCAATATTAAACCCCCATTGATGCAGTCCAGAGTTATCCAGCCCGTTGTCTAAGTGTCCGAATCGAAGGTTACGAGGCGCGCTAGAGGCCCACTGCCACCGAGGCACGTCAAGCAAGCCACAGAAAGTCGTGTCGTTCTTGCACTTCAGTGGTACTCTTCAGTGTCGAAGGCGGTACCGTGTTGCATAATTTTATCCTATCCTTCAGCACCAAGAATGGAGCCGCGAGCGCAGGAGGCATGAGCAAAAGGAGGCCGCGGCGATCAAGGCGGCAACAGCCTCCTTCGGTTCGGCAAACATGCCGCTACACCCGCCTGGTCCGTGCGTCCCGCCTCAGTATAAGTACTCCCTCCCGCTGTTGCTGGTAACCCTAGTCTTGTGCACGGGTTTCAGTCTCGCCAGTGAAGTCATTACTGAGGCAGATTCATTTTGCTAATTGCAAATTATACATCCTACCCGTCTGTTGGAGCTTCGGCTCTTCAGCAATTTTTGAAAACTATAGGTTAAATTTCTCCTCGTGAAGATGTCTTTGGATGTCTGAAGGAGTTTTGAAGGGGATAGTCAGTTGTGTATCATAGTCTTTGGGAATGCCGAATGAATACACGTTCTATTTCCACTTTCCTTTGAGTGCAGCGTTCAAATAAACTGAAGATTGCAAGACTGATCATGAGAATGCAACACTGGCAGCAATTGTACGACGCCTCACCGTCACTTGGTGCATGTCGTTTATGTGGAAGTTCTTATGCCTGTACATGTACTGAGGCGAGAGCTTCAGGAGGAGGCTGAGGTGGAGGGATTCCAGCAGTGCCAGACACCGCAGAATCAGCAGAATCATCAATGACCATGGCCAATCCGCACCGTGATCCTCGCCCTCGGCCTCAAGAGCGCTCATGTCCATCTCTGTCACAAATCATACAATAGCATACAATCTGATGGTCGGGTGAGTGGGAGATCTTCTGCCAGCAGAGTTCTCTTGATGAACCTTCGGTTGTACTTACCGGTAGAGCAGTATCAATGCTATCCCCAGGTGTTTAGAGAATCGAATGATGGAGTTTGAGCATTACTTCAACTTGTAAAAGTACATTCTGATGTCGCAAATCCCATTTTGCCGAACGAGGCCTAAACATCGTAAGACTCTCGACGGTCGATATGGTTATATGTACAACGTGATACGCCGTTGTCAATGAGATGTGGCCCAGATTCTGATTAAGAAACGAGATGACGATGCATGGTTTAGGTGGACGATCCCGGTTGTTCCCCGACCATGTCATTGCGTAGTTCGACCAGCAGCAGGCTCAGTCGATCGAAGAGGGGGACGTTGGCCTCGAGAGAGAAAACCTGGATAGGCAACTACAGCGAATATTTTAAAAAATAGCTAGCTTTTCGATAAGAGGGAAAATCCACGAGTAAGCAGACGCGCCATGTTCAAGTCGTAGCAAAGGATGAGAAGGAAACACAGTATCAGTGATGGGAAATGTGGCGGCGGACCCGGTCGCGGATCGTCGATCACTCCGGCAGTCCGGGTAGCAATTCACAGCCACCATACAATCTGGAGCCTACAGTTCCGAACGACCACCATCTCTTTTTCTGGTCATGTCTTCCTCTTCAGCGTCGGAAACCTCGACGTTGACGGCTTCATCCACCTCCACGTCTGCCGCAGCGGGGACCTTTACCGCTCCCACAAATCTCAAGGCGAGTACGCGTAAAATGAGCCGACAATCATATTGCCAATAATATAATTAGGTTGTCGGAATTATTCTGGCGGTAGTCAGTGGCCTTCTCATTGGATCAAGTTTTGTGTTTAAGAAGAAGGGACTCTTGAGCTCGCAGGCGGGCCAAGTTGCTGGTGAAGGTGTTGCCTACCTGAAGTCGGTCAGTTCACAAAGCTTTGGCTCCCATACGAACCCCTTTGACCTTGGATCTTTCATACCAGGCGCTATGGTGGTTAGGAATGATAAGTGAGTCTTCTATTAACTATCGGATACCTCGCAGTTACTGATAGACGTGCCAGTGATGATACTGGGCGAGATATGTAACTTTGCAGGTACGCCACTGGCCGTTTCCCTTTCATTTTCTGGCGGTTTGGCTCCATGGAACGACGACCAACGACTATGATTTCACCTTTCCTCGGGAGACGATGTACAAACTTGGTGCAATTAGACGCCCTCGCAATTCTGATTACATGATCCTACCCGTTTCGCCGGAACCCATTCCAACTGCGCATTTTTTGTCTTTTGGTCTCTGTGTTCTGTGAAAAGTGACTACTACTTCGGATGATCTTGCAACCGTTGGACCAGAAGATGCACAGTCTACTTGCCCCATTGTTATGGCGTTGGCTTGTTGGAGCCGAACTGCCAACTAATCGTGTTCCATCATTACTCACCCGCCGTTTCATCAGCATACGCATTTGTAGAAGCCATTGTGGTTGTACGTACATCATTCTTGTCGAAGTTGGTCCATGCCTTCATACTCACGATATCCGCGTTCAGACACCACTAGGCGCGCTCTCCGTCGTCGTCTGCGCGATCCTATCTTCCTTCTTCCTAAAAGAAACCCTCACTTTCTTTGGCTGGCTCGGATGTGGGCTGTGTTTGGTATGCCTTCTTCATGGACCGAGGGCTGTTCTCCCGCTAAACGCTTTCGTTTAGCTGGGGTCTGTAATTATCGCCCTAAATGGCCCCAAGGAGGAGACGGTCGGTCAGATCCGGGAATTCCAGAAGCTCTTCATCTCACCGGGCTTCTTGGTCTACATCGGCGTACTCATCACCACTTCTTTGGTCATTATCTTTTACTTCGCTCCCAAGTATGTCTGCTCCTCTTCCTGTTGAAGTATTTCGTGGGCTGACAGTAGGCAGATATGGAAAGCGAAGTATGCTCTGGTATATTTTTGTGTGTAGTATGATCGGCGGAATTTCTGTCAGTGTAACAACGGGTCTGGGTGCCGCTATTGTTACTACAGCCCAGGGCGATAACCAAGTAAGCTGATTCCATCTTCCCCCATACTAAACTGATGTCCTGGCGCAGTTTAATCACTGGTTCATGTACTTTTTGATGGCCTTCGTAGCTATTACGCTCAGTGAGTAGCAGATGACCTCCTGTCGACTTCGATGCTGACAGCAGACACAGTTACTGAAGTGTATTATCTCAATATGGCGCTGGCGCTATTCAACACAGGTACAATCTAATCTCGTTTGCCTGCATGTGTCTAATGCCCTTCTACAGCCATGGTGACACCGACATACTACGTCATCTTCACATTCTTCTCCATGGTCACAACGATCGTGCTCTTCCAAGGTCTTCGTGCGTCGGTCACGGCGATCATCACTCTCGTCATGGGTTTCCTCGTCATCTGCTTTGGAATCACGATTCTCCAGATGTCCAAGGTTGATCCCAAACAACTCAGCAAACTCGACAGACGTTCCACCATCCTCCTACAAGCTGCACGCTCACAAACAGAGACAGTGGAGGAGAAGAATGGTCTTGGGGGAGAAGATCCCGGCATAGATGCACTTAGAGGATCTTTCGGAACAGTAGGAAGCATCATCAGAGCTAGGAGGATGAGCCAGAGCAGTCGTCTTAGTGCTAGACCAACTGGTGCTGCCGCTCCCTACTGGGGATCACCTGAAGACCCAGAGGCTGGGCTGAACGGGTTGAAGCGGCATCAACTTTACGATGCCCCCGTACCCTCGCCTACACCTTCACTGGCTGGGGCGACGAAGGGAGACGACGTGTCCTCGATCAGGAGTGGACCGTCGGTGGCAGGCTCGGCGATTATAAGCAAGCGACCGACGATCAAGTTTGATAGCACGGAGGTCGTGCATCAGTATCTTCCCACTGGGCAGAAGGGAGAAGGGGACGGTCCTAGTGCGACACATCAGCACAGGCTGGCGTTGGGTAAACCGGGAGTCGTCATGTCCTCTTCCTCCTCCAGCGGGTACCCACCAATACCTCAGACGAATTCCCCACCACAGGTAAATCCTACTAGGGATCTTCTGGATGATTCGCCTGTGTCCGTGAGGGATGATGATAACACCGTGAGACAGCTGCTCGCTCATCCGCCCGCGTTCTTGTCTGAACACGAAGTGCGATCCGCCCCGCCGACGTTGAATGCAAAGTTTGGAAGGCCGGTACCAGGACGGGCAGACTCGAGGAATATTTTTGATAAGAGTCCCAAAACTGGGACACTGCTTT
Source organism: Gloeostereum incarnatum (assembly GCA_004338095.1). Classification (NCBI taxonomy): domain Eukaryota; kingdom Fungi; phylum Basidiomycota; class Agaricomycetes; order Agaricales; family Cyphellaceae; genus Gloeostereum; species Gloeostereum incarnatum. Next base: position 3,546,150 of record RZIO01000001.1, on the reverse strand, counting down.
CCTTCCCATCCGTGACAGACTCCGCGATGAGTGGTCCTTGGGATGACGCAGCGTCGGCAAAGTCTGGGTCCTCGAGGGGACGGACGGCGAAGAGGTACCCGAAAGGAGACGGGGACGATGACCGGGAAGAGAGCGTCAGCTTGTGGCAACGAGGAGGGGGGTCGGATGACGATGACGATGCACCTCCGCGGGCTGGTGGGATACGGTTGGTACAGCAGCCTCCTGTGGGCGATCGTTTCTAAACATTCATTTTTCGACTGGGAAACACGGATTCTTGTTTTTGTTTTGTGGGACAACCTGTTCGCTTTTCTTCTATCTTATTCCGTCCTATCTTCTTCGGTGACTTCTTCCGTTAAATCTTGCGCCTATTTTTATACTTCTTAGAGGCGGTAGAGTGAGTTTGTATGTATTCAGATGTAGAGAGGCGGCCTTGTCGTGACTGTGATAGCCTACCTACTTACGACCTTGATGACTGAAACGTTCTCTTGCAAACCTCAGAATGCGCGATCACGCAGGAATTCATTATAGATACACGTCGCTGTTAGTACATTTTCCTCTCCATGCTACACCTTTTCCAAGCACTTTCAACAACTACTCAATCAAACCTGATGTGGCCCGGAACGATTTCGATCCAGTAACTATAGGGCGGCCAGCCTATGGTTAGCTTCAAGACAACGCAGAGAGGTATACACGCACCCGTCAGGGTCCAAAATGAACGCGATGTTCCTCATCTTCCCATCCGAGGGCTTCTTCTTGAACTGCACGCCGAGTTTCTCGAACCGTTCGCAAGCCTTCTCGACATCATCCACAGTGATCGCGATGTGCCCAAATCCACGTCCGGGGTCCGAGTTTCCGCTAGCGTATCCTTGGAAGTTGGCGTCGCTCTCCGTGCCATGGTTGTGCGTCAGCTCGAGGACACCTGTGTCAAATTAGACTCGAGAGATAAAGGAGAGAGGGGATTGGACATACCTTCGCGAGAAAATCGGGTTTGTTTCTTCTCTTCGGCTGTCATCGTCCCCTGGCTGTGGTCGAACGCGAGGAAGTAGAGTGTGAAGTCCGAGAAGGGTTGCTCTGTGACGCAATTGAGATCGTGCCATATAGATTGACTGAAGGATATGTACCAGAAATGAGATCCATTCCGAGGACCTGGGCATTTTTAAGACTCCGTGGCAGAATCGGAGCTTTATAGTAGACGCACTTCGGTGTAGAACTGAAGAGAGACCTTCGGATCCTTCACACGAATCATGGTGTGGTTGAACTGTGGTTACCGTAGAGGTTATCAGAAGAGATTTCAGACTGTTTCAAGGGAGAATCTGACACCAAAACTAGCTGTTTCTGCTGTGCGAGGCATTGTTGTGGTGGTATCAAGAGAAGAGACAAGTTGCGTCATAAACTAGACTATCTGGTTTATCTACATCACAACGGTGATCGCTTGATCATTCTTTGACTCTTTCTCGAAGATACTTACCAGCTGCAACTAGCGCTGTACTGGTGAGAATCGCGCGGGACACACGCAAGCCGTGGGAGCGATTCATTCCCCAAACCAACGTCGCAAGAAAAGACTTGCTGTAATAGTAGTTATATTTGGAAGTTTCGGTAGAAGATGATGTCAAGTTCACACTCCCCGGATGGAGGTCGCGTTGAGTTGGATGATCAAGAGAAGAAGTCTTTCCCATCGTCCTGAAGTGGCATAAGGTAGAGCAGAGGGAAATAATTGTCCGCCACCGGAAGATCCATGAAGTATGGGACGGTTTCTGGATTCATTTGTGCCTTCCCCAAAAGACCACCCCTGTCCAGCTGCCTTCAATGTCAGAGCAACCCTTCGCAAGTGCGACGGAGATCTCCGCGGGCCCCTCCCCATAATGCACCCGAACGACGAAGTCCCATAAGGGTAACTCTGGGTAGTCTTTTCGCTTGCTATCCAAGGCGGAGAGAATGGCCTCGCGATACCTGTGCATCATGTCCCCGTGGATGGCATATTCCATGAAACGACATTCGCGGTTGCAGAGTTCCCCCTCGTCCTCCTGGCGAGCAGCGACAGAACTGGCACAGACGACTTCGTGATCATCCTTCCACGCAGCCTGTTGGCAAGTGGGAGAACAGTAATAATGTATCTAACACGCTGAGCATTTTTGGAGCTGCCAATTCGGATGCTCTCCTTCAGGCCAGAACTCTTTATGCTACCGGGCATGGCGGTGGGTAAGCGTGGACGACGGAGTTTAAAAAGGATACAGTACCTTCTTATTTGAACACAAGTTGGAGATGTCTCCCTTGTACTTCTCCTCGTACGTGGATTTATGTTTCATTCTGTGCTGGGCTTCTTCATAGAAGACGGCCCAGCCCTTGGCGAACGCCGGTCGATAGCGGGCTAATCTGACGAGTGCCCCAGTCGTCTCGAGATATCGTAGGGACTTCTTTATTTCTCGCAGAACAGTGCGAGATGCGAGGTGGGGAATCAGACTAGTGCAAACGTTGGCGAGCGTACTTTCCAGTCCACGCCACACATTGGATGCCGAAGAGCTTTGAATACGATGGGATGAAGCGACAACGAAGTCCTTCTGCTACCAGGTAGGGGCGACGGGATTCTTGAAAAAATCTGATACAGAAAGAGAACAGGGAGATTATCCCCTGCGCGTCCGCTACTTCTCCAAACGTGGGATTGCGAAGTAGATTAGATGCAGCAGTAACCACGTAGGGTATAACCTTCGAGTCTCGTCCCACCAGTGCTGCGGAGACTTCCGATCCAGGCTGGGAAGCTTCCTGTAAGATAAGCAAGTGGCTTGCAATGGAAAGGGCTGAAAGCTGCGGTTGCTGGGCTGCATCCATAACTTTATGAAGGCATAACTTGAGGAAATGGGAAGGGGGATCGTTGAGGATGACAGAAAAGTCTCTCCTTGGATCATAAGATTCCGTTCCGGGTAGGAGGACTGCCATGAAAGCCGACATGGATACCCACTCGGTATCGTGTGTCACAGAGAGGTCCACTATTTGGGACTCGAACTTCCAAGCTTCCGCTGCAAGACAAAGCAGGTCCGACGAAGCGAGCATCGCAAGACGTACCCCATCGTGTTTGGCTGCTATATTGAAGAGGAATGTTGTGCAGAGGGCGTGAAGTATTTTTTGAGTACATATCTCGTTGACGGCTTTTGGATCACGAACATCTGAAGTATGAACTTGATCCAGAGCCAGTACATTCGAGACCAATTCCTTAGTAGAATCTTCTTGAGAGTAACGCTATGGGGTACATCTTTTTGAAATACATTCTCCGAAATTTTGAGCGCTTCAAAAGCAAATTCGAGTCCAGCAAATGTCTGCTGATGTGAAAGAGCCTGGTTGATGTTAGGAATCCTCGACGGTTGCAGATACCTGTCCAAGGTGGGAAAGACACGAAGGACTAGGTTGTGCTGTCTCGATACCATCTTGCCCAGGGCGACCATGTCTTCCAAGGAGCCCTGCGCAGGGAGACGCTATGCATGTTTGTCGTCAGCGTTTGTATCCAAGGGATCAGACGTGGACAAACCGCCAGTCTTTGAATTTCGCGTTCGGCCATTCCGTTCCTTGTCGTCAAAACGATAGAGTATTTAAACTGTTCGTGGGATCCCAGCGACAGATGATGAGAGAAGGTCGAGGCCCCCGTACTTACGTATCATATCTTATCTTATCGAGGGTTTTGTAAATCTGATCAGGTGACCGTATCTTTGCCGTCGATTCCCATTTCCCGAACCCCTCAGGCTTAAGGGCACTCTTTAACGCTGCTTCCTTCTTATCATGCCGCTTAAAGTAAATTTACTACGACATGAACCTGGCCTCTATACGTCTCCTATCACAATCACCGTCGCTGACGATGCTGAAGTGTTCCACCTTAAGGACGTCATTGGCCTTGAAAAAGTGCAACCACTTGTCGGTCCTGGTCTTGTAGCAGTGTGGGAGGCGAGTATCTCCGTCTATTTCCAGTTAGCATACAAACTCAGTCTTTGTAGCTGAACGCTCCATTGCCAGAAGCCGATGCACACAAGACATTGCAGGAAAGATTATCGAAACACGGTAATGATCTCAGCGCTATCGCGACGAAACTTCATGGAACGGAGGCTGTCTCTGAGATACTGGCCTATGGTATGAGTGGAGACGACAAGGGGGAGAGTCAGTCCTGTGTCAGAGCTCCTTTCGCGTAAGGCGCCGCAACCCACCGTCGAGCCTGATGATGAAAAAGATATCGTTGGTGGGATTACTGAAAGTGCGTTGTGCGTTTTACTTATGATAGGCATTTACGAAGTGGTTCCAAGTTACCTGCGAATGGAATAAAGTCACGGAAATTGGCTGCAGCCGCAAATCACCGTCTCAGAGCGCTTCTTCCAGCGAGTACTACATCCTCCGGCAAGCTGGTGACGCTCCCATTCTTGATGGTCGTTACAGTCCGACGGCACAGTTTGCCAACGTGGCTCCCCCAGTGGAACTTTATCAGCCTGCTTTTGCCGAGTTCCTTGTTCGCGTCAAAGATGAGACTGTCGACCTTCCTCGAAATCTCGTTGATCAGACCGCGGAGTTCATGAGGAATATGTCCGCCATCTGCCCCGAAGACTTGCTTGAAAGATTGCCCACCCGGAGACTGCTTTCTACAATTCTGTCGTTGGGACTGACAGGAGGCCACAATCCAAACCTAGATGGGTCTTCAGCAAGTCATCTCGGTTTGTACAACCGGACCACGGCTCCAGTTGAGTGTGTTGCTCTCGCTGTAATTGAGGAAAAAGCTGAGCTTGGGACGGGCAGTTGTGACCCGTCCGTGGTGGCTTCCTTCTCGTATGAGAGATTTTGGACATCGTCATATGTAAGCACGTGTGGTTATCCATCCCTGCTCTTCCTCTCTCACCCTTTTTTTTTTTACACAGTGCGAAGGGGTGCGTAACATATGCAACTGCCCATCATTCGTTATCACGCTGGCAGGTCCGTGGTTGGTCGTGCTCGGCGCCGTGTACACTACCCAGCCTGTGGTTCAACGCTTGACCGACATGATATGGCTCGGGACAAGCCCAGTCCTCAATGATGAGCGCTGCCTCCGTATTGCAGTCTCAGGAAAGCCATCGTAACACTCCGCGCTTTCTATAAGAACCTAGATCCATTTCCTCCGAGGAGCAAGCAAAGACTGCCGTCTCGTTTCCTTCCCTCAACCACGTCCTATCTTCGCGATGGAAAACATGTCCATTTCACGTATTTGCACCCGCTGGATGTTCAACCCGACTGTGTGACCTTCCTTGCGAAGCAACCAGATGATTCACGCCAGGTAGTCATCAAATTCGTACAGAGCAACTACGGCGAGCAGGCGCACGGGCTTTTAGCTTCCAAGGGAATGGCACCGGAACTGCTGTACTATGGTGATATTGGCGACAGTGGCATGCTTGCTGGTCTTCGTATGGTCGTCATGGCGTACATCAAGGGAGAAACTATTGATCATAGATACGGTGACTCTGCCGTTCCGGACGAGATGGTCGACCAGGTGGAGAAGGCTATCCTTACTTTGCATGAGCACGATCTTGTCTATGGCGACCTTCGGAAGCCTAACATCATGCTCGTGGATGACGAGGATGAAAGGAAGGTCCAGTTGATCGACTTCGATTGGGCAGGGCGTCAGGGCGAAGCGAAATATCCTGTTCATCTCTCCCATTCCATTAAGTGGGCAGACGGAGTGGAGGCATGGGGAGTGGTTCAGAAAGAACATGATCTAGAGATGTTGGCGATGTTGAGACGGAGTTGAACTGATGTGGGACTCGGGAGGTTCTGTGTCATCTGATAGTTGCCGTTCACTGACGATCGTGTATTCCGGATCCTTTATTCTCGAAATTGAGGTATTGTTGTCTGCGGTGTGATGCATTCAAAACATCACAACGAAGTCATGTTGTAAGTTATCAAAGTACTCCTGACATCCCTGTGGATCCCCCCAAAGGGTTCTCTCTCGGTGAGGGCGGGTCTTCTGTTTATATTTTACGCACTTTGCTCGGATTCTGACGCGTTCCAGTCTCGCCGTCGCGCCACGTTTGGTCTTTGAAGAGTCCTTACTGAGCAGTTTGCAAAGGGTCGGAAGAAGTTGTTAAGCAAGAAATGCATAAAGATTTGTGTATAAGAGTAGCTGGTCAGAGCAAGCGGGAAGGCAGTAGCAAGCAGTCATAATAGAAAATAGCCATCAACATGAGCGAGGTTGAGCTCGCGAAGTACGGATCCAAACACTACTGCTCGTTGAAGAGCAGTCAGAGATATCAAGAAGAAAAGTAAAACAGAAAATAGAAAACCCTGCCTAGCGCTTTTTGCGCAAAAGTATATGATAAGTACCTACTCCCAGAAGTCCTTCCCGTCGTCCTCCAGTGGCATGAGGTTCAGCAGCGGGAACAAGCTCTGGGACAGGGGAAGATCCGTAAAATACGGTACCGTCCCAGGCGTCTCACGAGCCTCCTCCATAACCATATCCCACAACATATTTCCCGTCATACTCTCCTCGATATCGTCAATCATCCGCGAGTGAGATTTTGATGGACGGAGACGCTGTACGATAATCCACACGAACAACGAAGTCCTACAGGTCTAGATCCGGATGCGCCAGCCTCTTGCGGTTCAAAGCGGAGAGGATCTGAGGGCGGTATCTATGCCTCATGTCATGGTGCACGAGGTAGTGCATGACGCGGATGTCGCGGAGGCAGACGTCGGGGTCATCAGTGTGGCGAGAGTCGATGACGGATTGGCATTGCTCTCTGTGGCTGCCACTCGTCCAGGCAACTTGCTGGCATGCTGGGGAGCAGAAGTAATGAACTTTGCACGCCGAGCATCTTTGGAGCCGGAGGTGCTCGTGGGCTAATTCGGGAGGCCAGAGGTCCTTGTGCTGTAGAAGATTGGAGTAAGTATGCGGGGATGTAGGTAATGGACGGTGGAAGGCTTACCGTTCGGTTTGAGCATAGAGCGTGAACATCTTGTCCATACTTCCGCTTATATTCCTCCCTCTGCCGCGACCTATAAGTAGCTTCGTGGAGGAGAACTGTCCACGCCTGGGCAAACTCCCCATCATCGGCTGAGCTGATGTCCAGTAATTCATACACTCCGACCGACAGGAGAGATCGAAGAGCTTTCTCGACGGGGTGAAGAACGGAGAGGTAGAAGAGATTAGGAACGAGGTGTTCCCGGACAAGATCGGAGAGAGTTTTCTCCAACTCATCATCCTGAAAGATAGGATGCTCGAGTGCTTTGAACATGACTGGGATCAGACGGGCTCTGAGGGCGTCGGCTACCAAGAAGGGGAGCTCATACTGCCCGAAGCACGTCTTCAGACACAAGAACGAGTACCTGAGACACAGGGTTGCCTCTTCGCTTGTGTCTCTCCAGAAGGAACGTTTGAGGAGGAGAGTGGAGATGACCGAAACGAGACGAGGAGCGAACCTCATGTCCTGCGGAATAAGGGCAAGCGCAACCTCGTGCCAGTTCAACACGGAGCACAGTAGAATGGTGACATGTCCTGCAACGGAGGACGGAGATACCACTGGATGTTGGGCTGCCTCCACAACTCGTCGAAGACAACGCTTCACGAAAAGTGAAGGCGGCTCTTTCAGAAGCAAAGAAAAGCCTGCCCTGGGATTGTAGCGACCCGCCTCAGGTGAGTCTACAAGGATCTCCATCAGACTAGAAATCGAGTCCTGCGGGGAGAGCGTCATGTGAGGCTCAAGCCTCCATACCTCTGCCACCAGATGCATTACATCCAGCGAAGAGGTCATCGCGCGACGTATCCCATCATGGAATGCAGAAATACTGCGAAGGAAGAGGGTGCAGACCTTGTGCAGGCCTTCCTGGGCCACGCGCTGATCCCCGTTCAGCGGCCTCCTCTTCACATACGTGTTGAGTAGGAACTTGATCCACGGCCAGAGACTGATGTGCCAGCTATCCCGTAAGCTATCCCTAAAGGCGACCTCATGTACGTTGGGAGCAGCGAGCCCAGAGGTCAACAATACAATGGCGGAGACAGCGACCGCGACAGACATCTGTAGTCGCTCCGGATCAGCGTATCCAGGTATCTTAGAAGGCTGGAGATGGGTGTATACTGCCTGAAGGATGGCAAGAATCAACGGCGGGTGCGCTGATACCAAACGAATACCCATTGGGATGGTATCCAGCGAGCCTTGCTCTACGAGCCCCTGTTATTACCTGTCTGTTGGCCATAACTCTCAATAAAAGAAAGGAGAAAAGGATGGGACGAACCGCCAGTCTTTGCGCGTCGAGTTCATCCATGTTCTTGAACGCTCTGAGGGGGGAGAACGAGGGCAAGAGATGTGGATATCAGTTCAGCTGAGGGTATTTATACTGAGATAATGCTCCATGCGGCTAGTATTCCCCTGGGAATTCCAAGAGATGCGGATCGACTTGTAATTTTGCGTTAGAGGTCGTTACAAGTGAGCTTAGAGGTCCACTTGTAACATTAGAAGTCCGGCTCATCGCGGGCTGTTTGAAGTCAGAAATTCAAGGACCAAGACGCAGGTTCAACATTTCGTATTAGATAGGCAGCATAAGACCATATTCCAGCGTAAAACAGAGCTAGGAAGTTGGACAGAGGGATAGATCGCCGTGCCAAATGGAAATGAAGTGCACATTTACGCACAAGTTGATGCTGACTCAGCTTATCACGTCGACGTGATTCGACGTGATTGTGCACTCGCTCGATTCACGTCTCCGAGTTGCACCTTTGCCGTGCCTGATTTTGCAAGATCACTTGTAATTACAAGTCCCTTTTATCACATGCGCTTCTCACCTCTAATCC
>RZIO01000001.1:3510734-3527506 GCA_004338095.1 Gloeostereum incarnatum | reverse complement strand
AAAGAAAAACGAAGAGCCTTCGTCTACGGCTCCGCCTTCAGCTGAGGATCCGTCTTTGTGGCGCGCGAAGCATTGCGACGTTTACTTGTGAGAGAAATCTTTCGCCGTTTCGCACTCGCGGGCATACCATCTGTCGACGCTGCCTTCTTCTTTCGAGCTCCACGGCGGTGACATTCAGTTGGGAAGACGCATTTGAGGGAACGTCTCTGACATTGGCTGCGAGATGAGCACGAAATGAGCACAACACTGGGAAATGGAGATATCACGGAAGAAATAAATGCCAATGGCCTAGGCCAACGGATGTCATTGATAACCCCAGATTGGGTTTAGTACGCTGTGGCCCTGAAAGCCTTAGGGCTCGACCAACAACGGGTGCTTTTGGCATATCGAGAAATCAAATCGATGGAAACGGGACACTCACTTGCAGGTGTTATCAGAACTTCCAGGTACAGGAGGACCACAGGCAATCTTTCTTCCCCGACAGAACAGACAGGCCAGTGGCGGCTTCTTCTGTACTTTCCCGCTTCGAGGGCAGAGGACTGATTCGCATGACCGAGGCAGCACCCTCGCAAAACGAAGACATCCGTGACAGAGGGGATTCGACCCCACCGCGGTGGCAATCACTATGTGGCGAAGGCAGAAGGACAGTAAGGTGCTGGAATTGTCGACGACCGATCAAAGTGAGAGGAGCAGTGCGTTCTTCCGGTGTGCGAGCACTCGGCTTCCCCTTGACAGATACATCGACAGTGGCGTCACCGGGGATTTCGGTTTGCGTATTAATTTCGTCGGACAATGAATTTTGCGACTCAGACCGGGTGGATGGCTCAGAGGCACATAGGGTAGGCAGAGATTGAGGGAATACATCCGACTCGATGAGCAGGTATGATGAATCTGGGCTGTCGTACGACAGAATGCCACGGTAACTCTGTGCTGAGGCCGTCGGAGACTGCCGCTGTTCATTATCTTGCAAAGCTGGGCGGCAAGTAGGGTCAGGAGTCTAGAGGAAGTGGTAGTCTCAAGATATTTACATTCACCAGGAACGACAGATCTGCTCACCTGGAAGTGAGCCGAACGGCTTCTATGCATGTCTATATTCCCGTCGGATAGAGAGACAGCAGTCGTCTGCTGGCTCTTTACCCACCTCTCGGTTGCCAGCTGATGATTTTTCTCAATGGGAGTTCCACCAGACGGTGATGCAATTACGAATGATGTCTCTGTCGGGGATTCTATAGATGAAGATAATGTATCACAGAGCGGACTCGTAGGAGAGACGATGCTACAACCGGAAGCATCGGAAAACGTGAGAGCGTCCTGGTAGCTGTCCGGCCTGGCGTCGGGAAATGTCTCGTAAAAGAAACGGTCCTCGTCTATGAGAGTCTGTGCAAACGTTCCGACACTACCAGCATTGGCCTGAAGGATCCATATAAGCTCAAGAAACAGCTGAACAGCGTATTTACGTACTCCCTTTGAATCTTCCATCCTATAGATGTCCTCATAGTACGTAGGCAGGTCAATGCCTGGATATAGCCAAGGGAATGGGCTCTCTGTGTTACGCGTAGGCATCATGTCCGAGGCGAGACTGCAATCCGAAGGGGAGAGGTATTTCGAAGACGCGTACGGCTCCGTAGAGGATGTAGAACAAACAAGCTGGCAAAATTTCAACCATCCCTTGGCATCTTATAAGGTATACCAAGTACTAGGTGCCAAAATGAGTGAGCGAATCATCTGATGATGCCGTAAAACAAGGACCTACACAAATTAAGACAAATGCTTATCTCCTCTGGCTTACCATCCACAGATCATCCACGTTGCCTTCATGCTAGCGCTTGGCATCTATCTAATCGTGAAGATTCGCCATTTATTTTGCCCATTTGGGGAATCAAATTCCCAGCCAAGACACCCTTCTTCTACCCCTTGCAGCCCCTTGTCCACTTCTAAATTATCATCAAGATTCGCCAAATGGTGCGCTCGAAATCAGGTAAGGATGAGTGCATATCTGTGCACATAGTCTGCAGCTAGCTATTTGCTCGGGGCCCGTTTTGGAATCGGACAATAGTGAAGGCCTAGAAATGAAGGAGGAATGAGATGAAAAGAGTCCGAGAGACCCGGTTTCAGCCTCACTAGTCTGAAGATCATTTTAGCGAAACGTCACGTCTTCTCAAGATTATCCCTAGCGCCTACCCGCGGAGGCCCTACTCTTAATCAAAACAGATGATTGACCCTGATACGCTACGGGCATTGGCTGTCATGAATGTATGCACCAGCCACAGTCATAGCGAGAAAATGGTTCATTCAACATCGGATTTCAACCCAGGGCAGTGGCTCAGAAGTCCTCGCTATCGTTCACGTTCGGATCTTTCCTGCAAAGAGTTGCGGTGAAATCTGCTTCGCAACCTAACGAAAATATATCTGGCGGTTTGGTCACTTTGTCGGATATTGAGAGAGAGCTTCTTCTCTATCGTCGTTTCTCCTCAGACGAAGCATGCAGGGTGTAGATTGGACAGAGCCAAGAACAGCGGCCGGCTCCGCAGTGAGGTAGAAGATTCCGATGTCCCAGCGATTATCCACAAGCGAAGCGAAGGAGCTGCATAGAAGATGCTCCGTGACCCCGAAGCACTGGTATGAATGTACTCCGAGGCCATCGTGCAAGATTGATATCATCAGCTAGAATTGCGGAGATAGGATCCAGAAAGAGAAGCTTGGGCACGCACACCAGCGCCAGTCGCCTGAGGCATTGAGGTGTGAGAACCACAATTCAACCAGATTAATCAGCACCAAGTCACAAGTGTAGCATTTTGAAAACGAAAAGGGGAACAGCGTGTAGACGAAATGTTGATGATATCGGGCTACCCGAAACATTGGCATCGGATGGACCGATTCTCTCGTGTAGGACTCGCTAGGCGAGGTGATAGGCCAAGGCATGCCAGTCCGCGATGAGGCCGCGAATCCTCAAAATGAGGTTTGAGCCACTGGCCGGTGTCAGTTCGACTAAGCTCCTTAAAAGAGAACTAGGAATCTAGATAAGCTGCTAACTTTCACGCTATAGCCTATAGCACGAGGGGCTGTACTGGCGTTCATCTACATATGTAGTATGAGTTGAACTTGAAAGCTTGATGACCGGCATTGACAAGAAGTCGTGACAGGTCACAGTATGTGTCACTTCGGCTTCGCGGGATGAGCGGGATGAGGATTGATCAATGATGGGAGATAACCACGATTGCGTAACTCGGTCCGAGTCGGTCGGCCGTTCTAGTGTGGCGTGGCTTCTTCCTACTCGTAGAGAGGGGTTTTCTTTTCTACAGGAAGACACAACCACGGTATCTATTAATTTGACTGACTGGGCATAGTCCGATAGACCAGCGGCCACCCTCAAGCATAGAGAACACTGAAATAGACTGTGGCAAGCCACCTGAGTAGATATGTAGTTACCCAGATACTCTTCCTCGAACTACTTATCGGTGGTCCGGAGGTTCCCCGATAGAGCTGTCATTACCCAGATGAAATCAACCTGACTTAGTACGCTCAGGAAAAACTGCCGTAGACGAGGATATTTGCACATCCTCCACGCGAGTAGTCAACTCGAGACATTGACGGTGGGATGAGAAGAAAGTTACAGAGTGACAATACACCAGGCCAACAGGAGGAAGCTAGAGGCATAAATATCATACCATTTCATCCTCTGTGTCAGATAGCACCTCTTTACTTTTGCTGTGTCTCGGGTCAGTATCCATTTGACTGTCTACAGCAAGGAAAACGCACTATTGCTTTTTCCGAGGGCCTCCGATGGCACCACCACCACCGTCATCTTCATCATCATCGCGTACCACACGTTTTCGAGCTCGCTGGATGGGGAAGACAATCAGGTGTAGTACGGCGAAATGTGAGAAATTCGACGAACCCTCTTAGGCTTCTCTGCACCTTCTTCATCTGTAAAAGTTGCCTGCTCCTCCCCGTCCGCCTCACCTTCGCCCTGTTCATTATTATTCTTCCGTAGCTTACCACGCCGTCTCTTCTTCGGTTCGGCGCCTTCTTCGCCGTTGTCATCGTCCCCTTTCTGCCGACGGCTCCTCTTTGGTGCAGAAGCTTCCTCCCCTTCCTCGCCCTCAGCCCTCTGCTTCTTACTGCGCTTCGGCCTCTTTTCCTTTTCTTCGTCGCTTTCTATACGGACCTCGCGTGACCACGCCTGCGCTTGCTCACGCGCAATCCTTCGCTCCTCAGCAAGCTTCTCGGCTTCCCTACGCAGGACCTCTGCCCTCTCCCGCTGATATCAAGTCAGCCGGCATTCAATGCAGGGATGGAAGTAAAACAGACCTCGAGGGCCTCAATCCTTTCTCTTTCCTCCTGCCGTTTCTGTCTTGCCGCATCCAACTTGGCCTGGGACTCTGCCTCGTATTGGCGTTGGGTAGCCAGGTGCTCATCACCTTTCCGAAGCATGTTGTCCCCATACTTACGGCGCTGGTCGGCAATCTCGCGATTGTACGGGACCATCGGAGATTTGTCTCCAGCGAGGGAAGCGAATAACCTAGAACGATATTGTTGAACGCCTCCTCCTCATATCGTCGAGGCTTACCTCTGTGCGTGGTGGGCCTGGTCAAGGACACGTTGTAGATCTTTCAGGGTTCGTTTGGGTGGAGGGAGGCTGAAAAGCATTTCCGCTGATTTCTGCTGAATCATGGCAATGTTGTAAAGGATTGCCTTATCGCTAGGTTGAATATGTAACGCCTTGCGTGACTTCAGTAGAGGCTCCGGAGCGTAACATGTAAAAGCCCGACTGACCATTTGCGCGTATTTTAGAGCAGTCTTCATCGCAACATATGACTGGTCCTTCGTAGCCTTGGCATACCAAGACCGGCAGAGGCACATCAGCACTGGCACGTTGTGATTCCCATAGAACCTCGCCGATGCCGTCTCATACTGCTCACATCTTAGTCAACTAAGTTCACCGGAAGAGGGAAAAACGCACACTCTCGATAGCCCGATCAAATTCGTCCCTCAAATAATAGCAGTGCCCCATATTGGAATAGACACTCCCGTCGTTGAGAGACTCTCGCACTTTAGCGAAAACATCCAATGCCTCCCTCGCATTCTTGAACCTCCTCTGAGCCTCATCCGCACCGCCAGCGGGAACACCGATAGCCAAAGAATCTTCCGCTGTGACAATGGCCAATCCTTGTGCAGCAACCGCACAGCTACCATCCAACTGCAAAGCTTTCTCATAGAACTCGGCTGACCTTTGGAACCCTCGCCGACGCTCCTCCATACCCTTGGAGGACATGTCACGACTTTCACGAGACTGATGATACATGATCCATCCAGCGGCGCATAGCGAGTAGACGTCGTGCTTGTCATGGTCCTTGAGCGTGGAAAAAACGAAATCCTTCGCCGGTTTAGGGGCATTCGTTTGGATGAGGAAGTGGGTATAGAACGCGCGGAGGTTTAGATTGGAATTCTGAGACGTCAAAGACTGCTTCAGCAGCTCATGCGCTTCATTGTTTCGATTGACTTTCGCCAACATATGAGCTTGTCGAATTTTCGCTATGAGCCGCGAAATGAGTTACAGAACATCAAGCGAAGGAAGTTAGAGCGTACCGTCAATATACTCCGGATGCCTAGTCAGTAGTTTCTCATATGCATCCTTTGCCATCGAATCTTCTCCTTGGTCCTCATACACCCGAGCCAGGTTGTACAGGATAGAGGTTGACATCCCCTCGCCTCCTTCGCTCGACACACCTGAGGCCTTCGTTAATGCACCCTCATAAAAGCCTCGCGCCTCGGTCAGGTTGTCCTCCAAGTGCATCATCACCCCGACATTGTTAAGAAGTTTTGGATCCACATCACCCTGCGCCTCGCTAATCCTCAAGGCCTCTCTGTAAGCCTTCTTAGTGCGATCCAAGTTGTCCGTCTGCCACAACTTAGCGATGTCCACATGCATCTGAACATCTTCTCCGATGATCCTGGACCGCCTGCTGCTATGTCCATTCAGGTGGGCGTCATCAATCTCCAGATCCTTGACGACGCGCTCGAATAGCTCCCTCGATCTGATACGTTCTTTCGCAAGATCCCAAGAAGATATTCCTGGTCTAGGGAAGGCGCGGAGAGAGGCAAGCATCACCGTCGCCTCTGGACACTTTTGTGGGTTCAGAGGCTGAACAAGAGTGTCGAGAGTGTGTATTGCTCCCGCCATCTCCTCTATCAAAAGAATAAGTGTAGGTCAGAGGAAGAGCTCTACGAGATGTTTGCATACCATTTTGCATCTGCATTTGCGCCAGGCCGACTCCTGCCACTACGTTCTTCGGCTGACCCTCTAGAGCAGTTGAGTAATATTTTGTGGCCTGGGACAATGATCCAGGACCCCGCTCAGCATGTAGAGCTCTAGCGGCACGAATGTAGCCATCGGTAAGGACGGTCAGGGTATCCGCAAACTGAATCGTTCGTTCTGCCAATTTGAGCGCCTATAACGGGGTTGTGAGAGACTGGAAGAAGTTATCAAACCAAATCTGGCGTACCCTCTGGAAGTTCCCTTTGAGCAGGAGGAGCTCACACAGAGCGTTCGCTGCTGCGGCACTCTTCTGGTTGGCTTTGAAACGCCTTTTCAAGAAGTTTGGTGCCATATACGAAAGACTGGGTTCGCTCAGCCTCTGGTAGATGCTCATTCTTGCTGGAGTTCACAGCCTCAAGTCCAAGAAGGAGTTGAGCAGCGGGTTCGTTGGGGTTCTGACGTACATGTAAGCATACAAAGGTGGATAAAATATGAAGGAACACACCAGTTCTAAGCTTCTCTGCCAAGCAGCTTTTGCAGTCGCTTTCTGGTCTAAGGCCCAAAAGCAAAGACCTATACCTATACGCGGATCGGGCTGGCAGTGAGGGTTATATCGAAGCACGAGTTGAAAGGTCTGCAGAGCCTGGGGGAAGCTACGACAAGCATACAATATTCTTGCCTTGAGTAATTTGAGCATACTGCATTGGCATAAAGAGCAGTTCTGCTGACCTTTCCAAGCAGTGCGACCAGGTTGGTAGGCGTCTGTACTAAGACGCCTTCAAAGGAGCGCAGAGCATCCTCCATAGAACGAGTCGCAAGTTGATGGACACCTCGAGTGAGGAAAGATAACGCGTCTCCTGGGGTTTCCCCAGCCTCCAAGCCAGCTGACTGGGCCGCATTCAGGAGATGGGCAGCTTCGCGGTAGTGGTCCTCCTTTGGTTTTTCTTTGAGCATAATATCTTCCCCTGTGTCCAGACGTAGGTCAGATAATTCCGAGTTGTGAAAGGTTAAGAGCACACTGACGCGCAGTAGACAAAACCAGCTTCGGAGCTGTCCTTGCGCGAGCCATTTGGAGGTTGGCCAGTAGAGAATAGAGCGGCGGTAAGGAAGACGTGGTCCCAGTCGACTTGAATGCTGGTTGAAGACAGTTAAGATAGGGTTACATCGGTGATTTATTAATTGAAGCAAATAACATACATTCGATTGCCGCATTCGCAATCCTTTCAGCAGCCTCCAAGTATCCCCGTCTCCAGTATTCAGCTGCGAGCTTAGTCCATACCCATACTTTGCACTGACCATCCCTCAGAAGGTCGAGCACATCCTCTGGATTCGGGTCAAGATTGTCAAGGTCGACGGTGATTACCTCCTGGCCTCCCAGCTCAATCTCCACATACCGAGTCGGTGCGTCGTCCATACCCCGTGGCGCGCTGAAATCGAAAACCCTGAAAGACTATCGGGTAGAAATACTTATGCGGTGGTTCAGCAGTAGGATACAGATCGACTAATGCTGGACGAGCGCGACTGGCAGCGGGAGATGATGTTAGCGTTGAATGGTGTTTGCCACGTGATCGAACGGACCGAAGCGGCAAATTTCAGAATCATAGGCGCCACATGTGGCCTCTCTCTGATGGTAGACTAGTGCCGTGCTTCTCAGCGCAACCAAAAATATGTTACAGATGAATGAATGAATACATGTAAAATAAATTAAGAAGCCAGAGATATAGAGCTGAAAAATATGATATCAAACATGCAAACCGTATATGACGGTCTCATCGCCCCCCTCCCAGTTGTGCAGAACGTCATATCCATCCCAATTGAAAGAACCGCCATCCGTTGAGCAAACCACTAGGATTGTAGGATCTTCGTCGCTCAAACGCGACATATCAACAGCCCATTGGAGTGACTCTCTACTGACATCGTTCATGTCGACCTCAAGAATAGCGCCAGGAAATCCTTCGCGATAGTCGAGTTTGATGATAGGGATCCCATTGAAATTCTCCCGGGTATGAGCAAAGACAACATCCTTGCGGAGCGTGACATCGTATTCCAGCGTATGTAAGAAGAAGCTTGCGTCGATGAAGCCTCTCGTTGCTAAACAAAGCTATTTGTCAGTGACGACCTCAAGAAGACATATCGTACGATTGAAAACTCACATTCCCTCGTCGGTCGTCTTTGGCAGAATTCGCGATGACCTTCGTGCCAGTCGCGTGCCTGGCAAGACCGAGAACAATACGAGGCCAACATGCAAGGGCAAAACAAAACTGTCACGGCACCATTGGGGCACTGAAAAGAACGATGCATCAGTAAGTTTCGGACAGATGTAGGGAAAATTTACTGACCCCGGTCGCACAGCACCTTCTCCGGATGGAGAAGATCTCTTTGACGTCAGTCCAGTTGTCGACAGCATGAGAAAGCCGCTGCCAGGCCTCTCGGATCGGATTTTTATGATGGAATTCGACATTTCTATGTTTGTCCACCACTGGTTTCACCTTCCTCAGGACGGAGTAGCAACACAGCTTCCTCTGAATCACAGTCAGGGTCTCCCTCAGGATATAGCCGACCCTCGCCGTAAGTCTATCGGGGATCCCAGACGTAGCAATCCAATGTCCAACCTCCAGTAGGGTCGGGAGGGTAGAGGAATGGCGGGGCCGAGCTACCACCTCTCGCACTCCGCGAATAGAAGACCGAGCAAAGTCGTGGATAGCACCGATGCATGATCTGAAGGCTACCGTAAAGCTTTCTGAGTCGGCACTGTTGCTGGGAATGCCCCCAGTATGCGCCAGAAACAAACGCGTGGCAGCGAGGGCAATAGATACACCGCCGCACTCGAGGAGCGCGCGGATCAATTTTCCGTCTGGGTAGCCTTCGCTGTTCAGCACGCCTGGCATGGCAAAGGAAAAGACCATACTGAGCTGCGTAGAGAGCAGGTTAAGATGAAGGGGCCGTTCCTCTTCACATCGCCGTATCATATCTTCAAGCCTGGAAAGTAAGATGAAGGGGAGAAAGTCCCCAGCAGCACCAAGAAACGTAAAGAATTCAAAGAGAGGCTCGGGGTAAGGAAATTGCACAGCGGAGACGCTCCCGAATTGATCCAACGCATTTCCGAGAGCACTCGCAACCTGATGGGTATGCTGGTGAAAAGGATCCTCCAGATCGTTTCGAATCCAGAGACGCGCCAGGCATTCCACAGTCTTGGGAGTGGTACATAGAAGGGTACGGAAGAGTGAGTTCATTGCAAAAACATTGACCAGATAGGCTATGTGCTTGAGCACCTTCAATCGGAGGGTTTGACCAACAATCCACACAGGTTGTTCGATAATTTCCCGAACGAAGAATACCATCCATGCCACAGCGTGTCTCCAGATAATTGGCACCCTGACAGGTATAGAAGAGAAGGTGAAATGGTTCCTCTGGATACCAGATCCGAAGATATAAAGAGCATCCAACGCTCTACCCACGGAGGCGTCCTTGGGTTGGAACGTTCGAGGCACTTGGTCCGGTTGTAAGCAGTCAGAGAGAGGCTGCAGCGCCTGCAAGAAAGCAGATTCTCGCGCAGCAACGCAATCTGCGATTTCGTCGAAAACCGGCAACCCGCGCCAGAGTTTTTGGAAGAGCATAGCAACTGAACCATTCTAGCCACCACCATCAGGAACATGTTCAACGGAAAATGCGGAGTCATCACGCACCCTGGACATAACGATTGGTGAAATGAATTGATTGGGTCAAGATGCGTTGATTCTGGTGGGGGGAGAGGTGCAGTGAGAGATAGAGACGTTCAGCAAGAACATCGAAATGTTCAAAGCGTTTTCGTGGACGGGAGTTGTCCATTGTCTACCATTCTCGGAAAGTTCGATCGCGGCCACATAGGTGCGTGGCCCGTGCCCAACATTGTCCTACTTACAGCGGTCAGTACGACTTGATAAAATGAGAAATGATAAGCATTCCGAGTCGAAAAAAGTGTTAACGGTTCAAGTGCACCTGTAACCGGGTGTAGCGGAGCAGACATTCTCCCCCCCCAAATTCCAAATAAGACCAACACAGCGTCGCTGAGCCGACCGAAGACTTTTGAAGCACCCCTAGTACTTTATAGTAGGCGACTTGCTCAACAAAGTAGTACGCAGTACCGACAGAGAAAGCCCCGAGATCTAGATACAAAAGAGAATTTTCTTCACTTGTGGATCGTCCCTGAGCTGACTTCACACCGACAAGGATCATGCGGAGTGAAGGTCGGAAGACGTGTTCGAATGAGTCACACTCTGCGCCTCACCAACAATGTGGCACTAGGGTACCTGATGTGCATGATCTGAAGTAGTCGCGCAGCATCCAATCTATGAAAGCAGACAGCTAGGTTAAACACGAGTAAGTACGTAGTAAGTGTAGTGTATGAACCAAACGAAAAACATGTGAGAACAGCTTAAAAAATCACCGCAAAAAATCACAAAAATCCCAGCCTAAGAGCTATCTGACCCCTCCCCTTCTCCTTCGCTAGTAACCGCCGCCCACTCCTCGCCCTCAATAGGTGCACGCCCTGGACCAAGAGTCGGAATCTTGGCCCCTTTCTTCGTCAAAATGATATCACCTCGCCCGCAGTCCTCCACCCATCACCCTCTTCACCCTCCACACCCCCATAGATCTTCGCCAAATGCCTACTGGCCTTCAACTTCTTCCCAGTCCCCCCTTTCTCGAGCTGATCAAAGAACGCAGCAAGAGCCTTAACAGCCTCTACCCGTGTACGTAAAACGTGCCGCATTATACGTCTAGACGGCGGACGCTTGTTCCCTCCTTTGGTCATCACCTTCATCTGCACAGGTGGCTCCTGATGATGAGACAGCTCGGGAGCAGGTGGGGAGTACTGCAGGAATCTCGTCCGTAACTACAGGTGACACAGGAACAGGAGACTTCGGCCTCTCCACCCAAGGGTTCTCTTTAGGTATCAGTGGCGTCGTGTACTGCGACAGCACTGTATGAGGGAACTCCCATCTCTTAGGGGACCATACTCCAACAAGTACACGCCATGCCGCGATGGTACGTTTCGCACTCTCATAGTTAGCTACGGTTACACAAACTCCGTAAGTAGAGCGTAGCAAACAGGGAGCCTAAAAACCACGTACCGTCAATCATGCGGTTATGATACCTCGCGAATAGATAGACGGTCGCAAATGCCAATATAGCTCCGACATGCGTGTACCAAAAGAATGACCAAAGGAAGAAGAACGCCGTGGGATAGATTAACAGCATCGAGATGAGGCCGAAAGCGACCTTGTTCTGCGCTTGGGTCTCTTCTTCATCTTCCGCTAGCTGCGCACCGAGACGACCCATGATGTACACAGGAGAGTGCACGATGAGTGGGAATAGGAAGAAAGGTAGCCGTACGAGAGCAGAAGCAGTATCTCGAATGAGGATGAGGAGGGTGTATAGCCGGCTAGGGAGTGCAGCTGGCGTGGAAGGATGGAGCTGCTTCGGCAGAGGGAGAGCAGATAAGACGGAGTTTGTCAAGTGGGTATTCTGGAGAAGAGGAGTAGTAGGTGAGGAGGACCCGCCGCGTGGAATTGAAATTAGGCGTCGCGTCAGTTGTTGAGAATAGGTCCACGAGTCTATCGAGATGTCAACACAGGGACCACAAGAAGCGCGGCGAGACAACATACGTTTGGGGAGATGGGAATAAACTCATCGAGAGGGATAGAATGGTCGCCTTCCCATAGTATGTCCCGCGCCATCCGAGCTGTGTAGAGAGTATCCCAGTCTGGCGCATTGACAGTCACGGAAATCAGCTCCGCCCTGAGCTTCTGAGTAAGTCGTTTGGCAGCGGTGCGAGACGCTCCCTCCTCAGATGAAAAGTACTGTTCCTTGTATTCGTCCAGAGAGATAGGTTGTCCAAACCTATGTCAGAGAGTCAGAAAAAGGTCAATGCAGCCCTTTTAGGACTTACTCCATGATTGCCTGCACAAAGTGAGTATTCGATGGCGTACAAAAGGAGGGAGCGACTCACGCTGCTCCTGTACTTGCTCTTGTTTGTGTATACAATTGCTGCAGGAATGATCATCACTTCTTTGGATGGCGCCTTGTCTGGATTTTCCTTCAACCATTTGATAAAACTCCAGCGCTGCCCATGCAGCGCCATCTTTGACTTGCATGATCTGAGGTTCCGTGTAGCTGGTACCCTCAGGAAACAGCGCAACGGCGCTTCCCTTTGCTAGAGCCTCAAAAGTCCCCTTGAAGAGCATTTGCCGGTCCTTCGACTTGCGATCGACGGGGATGTTCCCAGAGGATAGTAAAATTTCGCGAACGATGGGGTTGGCAAAGAGACTGGCTTAAAGGGACGTTAGCACGGCCGCTAGTCGACAGCATATATAAATACACACCTTTACTCCAGTAATTTAGTATCCTCTGGTAAGGGAACGCGGAGGCTAATTCGAACTCAGCAGGAATCGCGTGCACACTTCCAAGACGACGCACACAAAATGACAGGGTCCAGCATCATGTTGTGATGTGTAGCCGCTCTGTAGTGTACATAGTTCAGTGGAAGCTGTAAATCATCGTCAATACTAGAAGGACGCACACAATGATTGGGCCATCCCTTGGAACGTTTTCTCCGCCAATAACTCTGACTTCTGTGAAGAAGGAACGTAAAGCCAGTCCAGATATGTATCGAATTAGTCTATGCAAAAGCATAAGATCTGTCGATGAAGGGGAAGGCGAGCTGGAGGAAGATGACATTTCGCTGGCAGAATCAGAAGGTGCAACGGATAATTAATGTGTGCTCTACGACGTCCTCGATATCACAAGGCAGAAGAATAGATATCGAGCCTCAGTGAAGAACCGCGATAATCAGAAGATGGTGGTACGGAAGAAAGGTGCTCTTGGGCTCCCAACAGGGGGAGCTTGAGGTCTTGAGGTGACAGAGGGCCTGCAAGAAGCCAAGAACCCCATTTAATCTTTACGTCACTTCCGGCCCGGCTTCTCCCGCCCCAGTGCTCCGCGACTCCTCATTGCCTTGGCGGGAGGTATGTTATTCTGTTTCAGTACGGGATGTGCATATGTAGGTCCTTGATTATTTTTTTCTGTTCGTGCCTAACCGCCCAGAACAGGTACATTGTTCAAGGGATAACTCGGGGAGTTGAACCTGCCTAACTAAGTTGCGGTGATGCCGTTTCTTGCAACTTTCTCTTCTCCTATCGCTACTATCCTCGAGGGTCCTTTGAAGTAACTTTGGAGCTGTGAAGCTCACCCGGATCTGCCTTGTTTAGGATATCTCGCCACAGTTCCCAGGCCGTTATCGCATTGGGAAAGCTGTTTATGGTTACTTTGATCGTTAAAAGCCATTGTAGCTTAAAAGGGCATTTTCCGAGGACAATGTCTCGTGTTCACCCTCTCCACAGTATAAATCTCAGGTCTCCCATCGACTCCTTTCATCTGCAACTGCTCCTCACTCTAGCCTCCACTCTTCTTGCAAACACAGCATCTCTCTAAGAGCCAGCCTCTGCTATGATGTTCACCACTGTCGTTCTCGTTCTTTTTCTCTCGTTCGTCAACATCAACGCTCTCTACATCCCTTCTCTTTCCCATCGTTGCGGTGCAGACTGCCCTTGTGCTACAACGGCGAACGCCACCGAGTTCGTTACCGCCGATCAGCTCATTCAGATCGACAATGCCACCGCTTCTTGTGACCCCAACGCGACCTTTGCTTCGGAATGCCGCAACGCCACTGAAGCCGCTCCCTATATCAACAAGGCCTTCACTGACTATAACATCACCTCTATCGGAGAGCAAGCCGCTCTCCTCAGCTTAATGCTGTTTGAAACCGGTGGTCTCAAGTTCGACAGGAACCAGTAAGTCTCCTTCCTAATGTCATTTCTTCCCCGTTTATTAATTCTGTAATTTCAGCTTTCCCGAACCAGGCACTCCAGGCCAAGGTACCCGCAGCCTGATGTCCTTCCCCTTCGTGCTCGAGTACGCTCTGGACACCCCTCTCATCAGCCCGGCCGCACAGGCCCTTGTAGGTGAGAACGCCACGGCCGCCGACGTCGACGACGACACCAAGAACCTCGTTCGCGAGTTAGTCCTCGGCGACGATCTCAGCTTCGCCAGCACCATGTGGTTCTACGACAGCGCCAGCGAAGTCCCTTGCAGGCAGAACACTACGATCGCCGGAGGTCTCCAGGCGGAGACAAAGGAAGGTTGGGAGACCTACCTCACTGGGTGCATTTTCACGACGATCACTGAGGGCCGGGAGGCTGTGTGGAACAAGACTCTGGAGGTGTTGAAGGGGTCTGACTCGGAGGCATTGTTGTGATTCTTTTATTTTCTTGTTCTACTATGCTCTATCTTCTTCTCCTGCTGTCATTTATTCGGTACTTTGTTTTGGGCCTAGTTGTCTGAAAGAAAGATCCGATTTTCAGTTAAACTGTGTGCGCTCGGACTCCTCGGGTGTGTCGTCAAATTGCTTCTTTTTGTGAGGCATCTCTCAGGGTTTGATCCTATGATAATTAATTATCTGTTGTTCTGCAAGTCCACCACACGTGCATGTGCTGCTCTCCGTCTTGCATCTGTTAGACGGCACTTTTGTCTCTTCACGCAATTGTCTGAGGGGCTATAAATGCTTTCGCGTTATGTGAAGGATCTCCAAACCATATTCCTCCTCTTCCCTGCTTCATACGCAACCACTATCATTCACTATGCTCAATCTCAAAACCCTCCTTTTTCTCTCTTTCTTAACCGCTGGCCGTGTTTACGCGGGCTTCATTCCTTCCTACTCTCTCTCGCCACGCGATGACACATCTAACTCGAGTTCAGATGCCTCGAACTCCACTTCAGACTTGTCAAATCAAATACCACTGCACCAACCAACGCCACCACTTCGAGTCCATACTACTTGACATCCGAGCTCCTCATTCAGATCAACGACAACATGACTTCCTGTAACTCAGACCCCGACGTCGAGTTTGCGTCGGAGTGTAGGAACGCCACCCAGGCTGCTCCTCTGATAAACTCTGCCTTCGAAGAGTACAATATCACAAGCGTTAGAGAACAAGCCGCAATTCTTAGTTGGATGATTTTTGCTTCCGAAAATTTCAAGTATGATCGCCACCAGTGGGTTTCCCTTCCGTCTGTTCTTTTTATTTAACGTACGGCTGAAAAACTATCTAGCTGGCCCGGAATCCTGGTCAGGGTACGCGTAGTATGATGAGCGCGGACAACGTCAAGGCGTATGCCCTCGCCGTTCCTGAGACACAGAGAAAGGCAGAGGTGCTCATGGGCTTGGATTTCGCCGGAGCCAACATCACTGAAGTTTTCAGAGATAATTTGATCCGTCAGCTGGTCCTTCCAGACGAACTCAGCTTTGCTAGTGCGTCCTGGTACTATGCACGAGCTCAGGATCTCGACGAGAATAATAAACTTATGTGCCAACGGAAATAGCACTATCGCTGAAGGCCTGCGGAATGAATCGCTGGAGGGATGGAAGATGTTCATCACAGATTGTGTGGTATCGTCCATTGTCGAGGATACGGAGGCAGTGTACAACAAGACTCTAGAAGTATTGAAGAAAGCGGCTTCCGCATCTACCGAGTTGGAGTCGGCGGGTGGGACCAGTCACGGTAGTGGGTAGGCGAACATACTACGTATACTTTTTTGCTTTCTTTTTAAAGCTATTTTAACCTGGTTGTCTGACATAATAGAGTGCTTGTTCCATAAGTTAGCGCTGCAGGAATTAAGTAGTAACGCCACACGAACCTGATCCCGCCGGCGGATCACTATGTTGTCCGGCGTCCATTTCCATGGGCAGCATTGGAAGCTATAGTTATACCATGACCATACTTTGACTGAGGCCGCAATCACCGAGATGTGCCACCGACGCAATCGATTTGCAGAGAATATGTAGCTGCGAGTGCGCCATAACCGTGGCGCGATCACTTAAGAGTCCTATTTTTAATAATTTTGCCCAAGCCATTCTGAAGGACACGAAAACGCCACGATGGATAGAGATACTCGATAGCACTTTCTTGACATCTGCTGACATAACTTGTTGATGGGGATGCTGGATACATAAAAGCTGGATCGTCAGCTAAATTGAAGAAAATGTTTGTTCTTGGTCTGAGACAAATCTGAGACTGCGGACGCACCTTGGCGAGAAACCGCCTCTGAGCGCGATCTTCTCTTTATCAAAAATCTACATCCTACACTGGAATGAAACTCACTCCGACCCCTGTCCTACGCACCCTAGTCGACCTCACACTATACACCTTCCCACTCCTTGCACTATTGGCAATCTATCGTCAACTTTGGTTGATATGGTTCGCAACCATAGGCCAAATTATCTGGCCTCCTGCTTGGCCCGCCGCGAGAACTCGGTTTATCTTCGTCCTAGCGTCAGTATCGCTCTGGGCTGCTCTCATGGCGTGTTCTACGCTGCTGTGGAAATCCGGCCCTGTCCAGAATATTGTGAAGAGTTCTTTCAGGCGGCATAACTGGAAGAAGGAAAGACACGATTATCAGCTTGCGACTTACTACGATT
>RZIO01000001.1:3470625-3500549 GCA_004338095.1 Gloeostereum incarnatum | reverse complement strand
CCGAAGGTGTTTTCCTCGACTACCGCTATATGCTATCCAAGAATGTCAAGCCCCATTACGAGTTCGGATTCGGCCTGTCGTACACCACCTTCAAGTACTCCGGTCTATCCGTCCGCAAGCAAGGAAAGTCCAAGGTGGTGGTGAAATTCACCGTCACCAACACTGGGCGTGTGGCCGGCACGGAGATTCCTCAGCTGTATCTTGGGTACCCTAGGAAAGCGGGAGAGCCGCCGAAGGTTCTCAGAGGATTCGAGGAGGTGCCGTTGAAACCGGGTAAGAGCTCGAAGGTGGAGATGTCCATTAACGAGAGGGAAATGAGGTTAGTACCTGGATGTCGTGTTCTGCATGTGATATCATAACTGACCGCCGATCTTCCTTCACAGTATTTGGGATACCGTATCCCAATCCTGGGTAAAGCCCGAAGGAAAATTCCAGGTGTATGTGGGAGCATCCATTAAGGACATTCGTCTCCATGGATCGTTCCAGTGAACGACGAGCTTTCTATGAACTTTCTGACGAACGAACGTATTCAAAACGATGTGTACCGCGTCTCTTACGCTTGATCATGTCTGTATCTTTAATTGTATTATTATGATGAAATCAGCACGCTTGTCCTGCAGAGATTTGAACACGTTAGGAAGTTCTATATTGCAGACAGAAACCAGAATAGAAGCGATCTGCTTAAGGAACTATCTTGGCGCCACATGGAGGCTACGTCGGAAATCACTTCTGTATTCTCGGACCTTAGCGGATATGCACCGACGGAGCATCAAAAAATAGGGACCTCCAGGAACAGGCAAAAACCTCTCGAGTCCCTAGGCTGATTCTAGAGTCTAGAGAACTTAAATTCTGGGGGACCGGGAGATCGACCGGGCCCCGGCCAACCCCGGCGGGGCAACATTTAAGGACACGTGAGGCTCACCTGACCGCGTACAGAAGTCGTTATGATGCAAATTTTGCCACTTGACCTGAGCATCCATGCTGTCTTGTTTGAAATCTAACCTAGGATCGTCATGTTTCTCCTGTGTGCCTCAGATCGGGATAGGCACGGGTGCTCTTTAAGGATATATCCCGACTCTTCCGAAAATATACACTGAAATTTGTCTGGAGTGATTCACAAATCTCGGTCCCCATGATCAGCTTGGCCAGCTTACTGCCTCGGAGACGGTATAATGACTGTTAGCACCGTCTGATGTTATCTCGCATTCGGAGCCAAGTTAGTGAAAATGTATAAAAGCTTCAGTGAGTGGTAAATATTGCCAGGTCTTGTCTTTGCGAATGCGATGGGCCGGACTATATCCCTACTACTTGTATCGCTGCTAGCGTCTGAAAGTGTTGCTCATGATTTCATATCCAGTTTGTTCAGCCGTCTGACCTCGTCGTGTCTCCATTAACGCCGCTTCCTGTAGGATCATGGGACGAAGCATATGCCTTAGCAGAATCCACGCTTCTCCAACTAAACCGTTCGGAGAAAGTTGGGATTATCAGTGGTATCGGATTCTTTACAGGTATGGGTCCTTGTCATTTAGAGAGCTCATGTATCCTTCCTAAACCGGACTTCAGGGCTTTGTGTCGGCAATACCTCGCCAGTACAGCGAGATAATATCAGCATCCCATCGTTGTGTTTCCAAGATGGGCCTGCCGGTGTTAGGTTCGTGTACCCTTACTCTAATGCGTTCACATTCGTCAATTGCGTGTGTTTGCAGAATTGCTAAGAATGACACCGGCTTGCCAGCCGCGATCAACGCAGCGAGCACCTTCAGTCGTCGATTGATACATGCTCGAGGAGTGGTTTTGGGCGAGGAATCGCGCGGAAAGGGTATCAAGTACATATGTGCAACAGTCGTTTTCGTTTTCTTGGGGCTGATCTCCTCGACAGCGTTATTCTTGCGCCCGCAATGGACATCGTGAGGGCATCTATATCAAGATTTTTTCGGGAACTTACAATTTTTTAGATGAGGAACCCGCAAGGGGGTCGTGGCTGGGAAAGGTAAGTCTCCCTTTCACTCGGCCGATGAACCAGAGTTTTTACGATTTCGTACTCCATAGCTTTGGCCCAGACCCGTATCTTCAAGGAGAAGGTGCCTATGAGACTATCACCGGAATTCAGAGTACTGGTGTGATGGCATGTGCAAAGCACTTTGCTCTGAACAACCAGGAACATTTCAGGTAATGTCCAAGGCACGCGCTGTAGAATTCCGCACGCTTACCTCCTTCGAACAGGCGTCAATCTACGTCCAATGCCGATGATCGAACGATGCATGAAGTATATCTCTACTCTTACTTGAGATCTATTGACGTAGGCCCTCTTTGTGTACTTCGTCTCTTAAAGCTGAAGACTTCTCAGGCCAACGTTTCCACCGTCATGTGCAGCTACAATCAGGTAAATGGCACAGCTGCGTGTCAGAACGAGAACCTGCTCGGAGACGAGGGGCTCCTCAGGACGAATGGATTCAAGGGTGTGTCAATGCGGTATGCTCTTCCTCGTCGTTTGCTGAAGTCTGGTTGCCTTGGTCAAGGTTTCGTAGTGTCCGACTGGTTCTCGACTTACGCCAACGCCACCGTTCACGCAAACGCTGGCTTAGACGTTGATATGCCTGGAGGCTTCCAGGGTGATAGTTGTGTCCCCAACGTGTTTAGTCCAAATGGCTGACCCTTGTCGCGATCCAGGAAATGGCGATGGCGTTTATGGCGTTAATCTCACTGCTGCTCTGGAAGTAGGAACTGTCAGCACCAAGGTATATATCCATTCGATGGATAGGCCAGGCTGTCACTAATTTTCTGGACACAGACTCTTGATAAGATGGCTCTTCATGTTCTTGCTCCCTTCTACAAGCTTGGCCAAGATGCCGTGCGTTTTCTCCCTCTACCTCATCGCTTACTTCTCAACTATATCCTTGTGTAGAACTTCCCTGATTTTGCTCTCAGCCTCAATAACAGCGTCCGAAGCGACGAACACACTGCTCTCGTTAAGGAGATCGCCGCGGCCTCGTCTGTCTTACTCAAGAATAACCGAAAAGTTAATCGCAAAGGCGTGAGCACTCGCGGCTTGCCCCTATCGTTGGACACCCTCTCTTCTATCGCTGTGATTGGCGAAGATGCTGACTACCCGGGAGAGGACTGTAACAACGCCAACACCTGCCCGACTGGCACATTCTCGATTGGGTACGCTCTCTCTTTCCCCTACGCTTCTAAGTATCGTGCTCATCAAACTACATAGATGGGGCTCTGGGTCGCACACTCTGGATTTCGTCGTACCGCCCATCGAGGCCCTCAATGCATTCGCTGGTTCAGCTGCAAAGATCACAACGTCTTTGACGAACGATACTGAAGCAGCCGCCACCGCTGCTGATGGAAAAGATGTGGCCCTTGTCTTTGTCAACGCGTGCGCTTCATGCCTCCCTCTATCGAAGGACGTGACTGATTCTACCTTGTGCTATGTAGTCAGGCAGGAGAAGAACTTTTGCCTGGCAGTCAAAGTGACAGGCTCGACCTTGATCTTTGGTACGGCGGTGATGACTTAGTAAGTCTCTCTTTCGTTCCGCGAACGTTTTCCTTTGATTTCCTGTCCAGATAAAAGCGGCTGCGTCGGTGTGCAAGAACACGGTTGTCGTCATTCACGCACCAGGACCTGTTGCGATGGAATGGTCCGATCATCCTAACATCTCTGCCATTATTTACGCTGGTCTTCCGGGAGAGCAGACTGGTCCCGCAATCGTCGACGTGCTTTTCGGCTTGTATAACCCCAGCGGACGCTTGCCGTTCAGTATCGACGAGGTGCGTAGCGTACCTTATCAGTTGTTTTGATATTTCATCTTACTGTTCCTCTTCAGGACGAAGCCTCTTATGGTACCCACATCGTGTACGAGAACCTTACAGAAATACCTGCGGTACGTACACGCTGCTTTCTTCTTCATCTGTCTGCGACTTATGGGGTCCGCAGCTCGAATATACCGAAGGTGTTTTCCTTGACTATCGTTACATGATGTCTAAGAACATCAAGCCCCATTACGAATTCGGATTCGGCTTGTCGTACACCACATTCAAATACTCTGGGCTATCCGTCCGCAAGCAAGGAAATTCCAAGGTGGTGGTGAAATTCACCGTTACCAACACTGGGCGTGTGGCCGGCACGGAGATTCCTCAGCTGTATCTTGGGTACCCTAGGAAAGCGGGAGAGCCGCCGAAGGTTCTCAGAGGATTCGAGGAGGTGCCGTTGAAACCGGGTAAGAGCTCGAAGGTGGAGATGACCATCAACGAGAGGGAGATGAGGCGCGTTTTTCTCATGAGTGTGACACACCATAATAGCTGACTTACCTTGACAGTATCTGGGACACCGTATCCCAGTCCTGGGTAAAGCCCAAGGGCAAATTCCTGGTGTACGTGGGAGCGTCCACTAAGGACATCCGTCTCTATGGCTCGTTCGAGTGAACGAAGCACTTTTATTTTGAATGAACGAATGAACACGTTTAACATGTCTTTACGCTCGATGATGCTTGTATCATTAGTTGTATTATGAATTGAATAGCCCTTTACGAGCACGCGAATGTCTTCACCTCGTGTGCAAGAGTATGCTGTACTCCGTATCTCCCATCCACGTTGAAATCATCCCTCAGCAGACAAGGAGGAATAAGGTCGTCGAGGTCGTTGATCTGAAGAGAGACAAACGATAAGTACGAAGATACACAGTTGCATTATAGTCCGCCGGACCCCATTGTCCTCTCAAGACTCAGTGGAACGGAGCGGCGTCTTGGGGGCGAGCAAATATAGTACTGAGCTGAATGAAAGGAGGCAGAGGGTCGCGAGGCTTCTCTTCAAGAGCGTCGGTGTAACCATTTCAATGCCATAGACAATGACTATCAACGTCGAGTTTCGTCCTCAAAAGAAGCGTCAGGGGTCGTGCGACTGAGAGGACTTGTCCTTTTTTTTGACCGACGTCGTTTGAGGATGTTCGAGAAGGGATAGAGAATGGCATTGAAAAAGCAGGCCTTCGATGCAGACCCCCGCTCCCTGCAATGTGATTAAATTGGCTGGTAAATTTGAAGAAGGAAGGAGAGGAGACAGGAGACAGGAGACGAACCTGAGGTTCAAATAAGAATTAATTGAATTAATCACCGTATTATTTCCTTTTCTCTCTGGATTATTCGACCTGATATGCCGGGCAAGCAACGTCTAAGGGCCCAGGAAATAAGGTCGGTTAGGAGTTGGTTAGGAGACAACGTAGAACGCTGCGAAGACGCTAGAAAAAATCAAAAATTGAGAGAGGGGGAATCAGAAGAGATGCTTGGAGAACGCGGCGGACGATGGCAACGACGACGAGGGGCTAGGGATTATTTATTTATTACTTCCGCAAAGGGGGATTTGTTTGTTGAGCTTGTATCCGATCGCAGAATTGTCTGGCGTTGAAAACGTTCAAGCTCAGACTGAGACAGCCATGTGGGAAATGGCCATGGCTTCCCTAGGGCTTCCCAGGTCGCATTAAATATGGCTACCGCAGGTATATCCTCAGCGAGGGCCATAGAATCGTACTCGGAAGATGGAGACATCGACGACGAGCTTGCTTGCTTCTCGCATAAATTGCTTGCTTTCTTCGCTTGTTCTCAACATCCAACAGCGATCCAGCGTCAGAGGCCTTGCATTTCTCTGCTCAAACATCTTCACGGATGCTCAACAGAGACATGAGAGGCTTAAAGGAGCGGACAAGGCAGGCGCCTCCGAAAAATTTCAGACCACCACGAGAAAAAATCGGCGAGGCTTCGGGATTGCAAGAGAGGCTCTGGGAATAGTATTCTCGCAGGTGTGTAGTCCCCTACTAGTCAACGCGATTTCCTGAGACATTCCCTAGGTTTAGGACGTCCAGCTCCTCATGCTAGTTCCCCGGCATTTGCGGCGCATAGAAGTAAGAATCCTCATATCCTTCCTCGAGTCTCAAAGCCTTGGGCATCCATAGATCACTCATACAGTCGTTTCTTTCGCTAGTCTTGGGGTTTCTCGCGTCTTGCTTGAATTTGTGACCAACGGTCCAACTTGTGTTCTTGGGCCCTGCGATCGTCTGGAGGTATCTTGAAGCTGTCCCACATAGTTCCAGAGTCTTGAAGAGTCTTCAGACGTTTGCTCTCCCGCTTCAATTGCTGCTTGAAATAGTAAGTTTTCAAAGTACATGATTGTCGAAAGCACTGTGACTCACTTCGTGACATTCAGGTAACGCGAATCCGGAGTCACGTCACGCTAGAGAGCGAAGAAACGAGGATTCGGAATCAAATCGAGTCTCCACAGCAAGTCTCAGCAAAATAATACACATTATTGTGAAAGAAACACCCCAGTTCAGTCTGTTCTTGAAGCGGGAGCCCCCGAAAGTCGATGCGCCTCGTACACCTAGGATAAAGTCCTCGCCCAAGTACCCAAAGAGAGAAGATCCCCATACACACTTGGATCGATACAGAGCGCTACAGACATTTACAGAGATGGGGGAAATGGAGTCTCGAGGCCATGCCAGGAGTGAGGGCCTATGAGCAAGAAAGGGATAGCTAGCGGGATGGAAAACCTACGGCATCAGGCGTCTGA
Organism: Gloeostereum incarnatum; assembly: GCA_004338095.1. NCBI lineage: Eukaryota > Fungi > Basidiomycota > Agaricomycetes > Agaricales > Cyphellaceae > Gloeostereum > Gloeostereum incarnatum. The sequence continues at coordinate 3,493,985 of RZIO01000001.1, read as the reverse complement.
TCGTTGAATCCAGGTGTATAGACTTGTGTGTGTGTGCGAAATTTTTTAAGCTCTAAACCTCGCCCCCCCGCCTGCGCTGTCTTCTTAGGCAACAGGGGGATTTTCTTGACTCCTACCCACATAATCCTCCCCTGCGCGCCATGCCCCCCGTTCGCAATACGCGCGGTTCTGTTAGAGTACATCCCTACAACGGGGACAGAATGGTAACCCGCTACTCTTCCTGCATGATTATAAGCTCTTCTGACTTGTTTATTTTTGCCTGTAGCGCGAGATACGAGCACAGCGCGCAATCGCTCCAAATGCCATTTATGTGATCCACATTATGGTGGGCACGAACCACACCACTCGCAGCAGCTGATCCACTCACCTGTATGTAGCATATGCCCATCATTGCTCGGAGGGAAGGAGCAGGTAGGGTCAGAGGGGGACTGGAACGATTCCTACTCCGAATTATAGTGAGTTCATCTGCATTGGATCGTGAACCAAACAAACACAGAACTTGTCCCTTTTCTGTCAACTTCTATAGGCCGACCTGCGTTATTTCTTACGCGGATTTCGCATCACCATCGTCTTCGCCAACTTCAACATGTAGACGCCTTCTACCACCACCACCATCACTGACGACGATGACGACGACAAAAGATATTATTCACTAACATATACCGCCATTTTCTTGAATCGGAGGGCTCTTTAATCGCGTGTATACAACAACAATAGAACTTACTGTTACCTACATACTACATACATATCGACACTTGAAGCCACAGCAATCTAGCGTATTTCTTGGGATTCTTTCCATGACATTGCTGCTGAATGGCTTCCAACATGGACGACCGAGGGGGATAGAAAGCTGTTTTCTGGGAATATGGATTGTGAGTGGCTCTCTGCATGGTTTGTTGTATCTCTTCCTCATCATCTGCCTCCACAGCAACGCGTTCTTTTCTCATGAAGTGTATCATCATATCCACTGTCTGCTACGAAGCACCACAGTCAAGGCTCCTCACGCCAACGACAGCAAATCCTTTTATAAGACGTTCTGCATCGTGAAACCTGAAAGCGTCCCCGAGGAACAACCCTTCTTTCCTCTCCAATCTCTTGCTTGCGCCTTCATAAGCTCGGGACAATGCGCTGCCTTCCATTACGCGACGTCTTGAAACAAGAGTGGGGGCGCTAGGCAACCCCGCTGGCGGGAGTAACAATGTTGAGTCTTCTCAACGGGCTTCTGCGTCGCGTCTGCTGTTGTCCCTCACGGAGAACTAGGGACCTGGGAAACTAGCACGTCTGAGGCAGTGCTTTTCAAGGAGAGATCTCTGCTTCTTGCGCGTCGCATCAAATCAACATGCCCAACAGGCTTCTATCCATTCCCCGGACACTATCATCTACTCCTGAATCGTGCCCAACATGATACCAAACCGTTTGCTACCGGACTATCCCTATGATGGACACGCTGCTCGTTGTAACCATGTACCCGTCCTTTCTGTCGTCCTACTCATGAAGACCAACGTGTCGAAGCCAAGGCACTATCGAAAACGACCCATGTCAACTCCGATGATGGCACGATGGAAGAGAAGGATGCCATTGTCTCGATACATGGATCCCCACTTGCGCTTTGCATTCAAGTTTAATCCGATGTTGGGCACTGTACGGGGCCAGGGTTGACAGCGGATCGAGTCACAACTAGCTCATTCTGAGTCTTTGGAGAATGATTGAGTGCTTTTCGTTCAATCACAAGTTCAATTGTGTTTCTGTCATACAAAATCTTGATATCTGAAATGATATGTCATAGCTCAAACTTTGGTACCCACGAGTCTCTCATGTGCAATAATATCGCAGAGTCCTTGTACCCATCACCCAGCATATCGGCGAAAACAGATTGCACCGTAAAACATAATGGCATTCCATCCTGCAGTCTCAAGGGGTGCCTATTCACTCTGAACTCCGAGCCTAGCATGCGGAAGCCCCCAACTACGGTATCTTCTGGGGGAAGAATAGTCGTCGCAAAGGAACCTACATGCCCGAATGCCATGTCTACTAGCAGGACCTTGGCAGAACGCAAACCGCGTAAGTCTGTAGAAACCCGATAGCCGATCCATTTGCATAGCACGCTTTCCATAGCAAACTGAGATGTGTTGGCCCATATATCTAGGTGTCTGAGTTTCGGGTGAGTGAGATAACCCTCACTGGGTAGGCAAATTTCTGCAGAGGCCCTGGATAGCGAGCTGCCCGGGCAAGGAATGACCAGATCCTCGAGAACAGGACATGCATCCAGGATGAACTGAAAGTCGTCTGAAGGAAAAGCACAAGGATCGGCGGGGAGAATCTGTCAGCGACGAAGATTCACGCCAAGTGGCATGAACAAGGCGCAAAGAGTTGGAAAAGTCGCCTCCTCAAACAGACCTAAATGACGAATGGTGATGATACGCAGTGCAGGAAGATCGAAGCGGGAGGGAAATTCTTTCACAAATGCCGCTCCATATCTAGTAAAAGATAGCTCCAAGCCATCAACTTTTAACATCGTCATCCGCTGTGGTAACTAAAAGTCATAATCTGTAGATCTCTTGTCTGGCACCTGAAAGGCCAGATATTCGAGTTGGTTATTCGTGAGCAGAATGTAACGTCGTGCCACTTCCCACCCTGTCCATCTACCAAGTCTTACCGTCGTGAGAGTTTTCACGAAGGGCTTCGAGGGCAACTGGATGAAGGCTGGGGGCATGGGGGAGCTTCATAAGTTCAATGTCAAGGGACTCCAAGCGAGCACACAGGTGGAGAACATTTAAAAATGAGGACGAATGCCATGAAACAGCTGCGAGAGGGACGTCGACTGCAACGTATAGATGGCGGATGTCTGATTTCTTCTTCTTCAATCTCGTAAGAAGACCGACCGTTGGGGGGGAGGAAATTGCAATGTGTCGTAAAAGCAGTGGCAGATACTGCTGCGACCACTCCTTACAGACGCGTAGAATGGCAAGGATAAACCGCAGGCGGCGAGCCCACGGTGATAGTCCATCACGCCGTTTAACAAGTCTATAGTCCACATAGCCTATAGGTTCGACGGCGTGTGCAATGGTGCGAGACCACATCTCGTTGGAGAACCGCGACGTAGTAAGATGAAATAAAAAACATGACTTAGAGATTGGAACCCTCAGTTCGGGCAGCCACAGAAATTTAAATACACAAAACCACACCTAATGGTCGACCAGGGTAGAATTCAACTCAAAAAAAGACGCAAAGAAGACGGATCCAATGACTTCAAGGTTTTACGAACGGTCGTCAGCACAAAACTAGTGAACAGGAAACATTCTGGTGTAAGGAAGAAACGGAAAAATTCCTTACCGTACTTGCATAACGAAATCCTGGCCCAAATTACGCCCCGGCGCCACAAAGCTCTTATGTTGAACATCCAGGCTCTGCGACCACCTTCAGGTCTCCGACTTAAGTTTTCACCATAACTCGTGCCATAACACTGGCCCGGGTGTGCGGTGCCAATCCCCAAAAACTTGGCGAAGGGGTGAACTTTCCCTTTCACCCGTCAGTCAACCCAGCAAACTTCGCCGGGTCGAGGGTGCATAACGTGCTTGCGTGGATCTCGACCCTAAATCATACATTTGTCGTGCCGATAAGATGGTCTAACCGCTGACATACGGTGAGATCTGCCACATCCGGGTGGCTGGCCCGCTGTCAATTCCGTATTGTGGCGTAGAGAAGAAGATCATAAAACTATTCCGTCACCTCTGTGTTTGCTCTACGTCACACTGACGATCTTTAGGGAATGCGTTCTTTTCGGGTACTATGCAAGTCGCTTGTCCCGTGGGCTATCCGCGGCCTCGCATGGACATGATTGGTGACAACTTGTCCATTGTGTAGGGAGCCCAGTCACACATTTTCATGACACTGTGCATGTTACTAACATATAAGAATGCTAGAAATGAACGTCCATTCAAGTGTTTACCACCGTCCGCCATGCATTCTAACCTCCAGCCTGAGATTGACGCGATGCGGGAGATGGTGGAGAAATACGCGACTGGATTCCCCTCGTCACGGATTACCAGGACGCATGAAAAGAACGGTGGCATGGGTATTCTTCTTACCGGAAGTACTGGTGCGCTGGGAAGCTTTATGCTTGCGAATTTGCTCTCGAATCCGAAGGTGGGCGTGGTTTACGCTTTGAATCGCGTGAGTCGGCGAGGAGAAAGCCTGAGAGATAGGCAAAGACAGGCACTGATCGAGCGCGGCCTTTTCCCTGATCTCTTGGAATCGAAAAGACTTGTCTTGATAGAAGGGGACACTGCTGTCGAGGGATTCGAAGTTTCCGTGAGCACTTACGAAAAGGCAAGGGTTGGTTAGGAAAAGTCAGATTCGATACTAATAGAGCCCTAGATGAAACGGGAAGTCACGCATATCATTCACAATGGTACACACACATCTTACTTGTTGTTGTGGCAAATTCTTCTTATTCTCCTTCTCAGCTTGGCCGGTCGCCTACAACGCAGGACTAGCTTCGTTGGATAGGAACGTACTAGGGGTGCGGAGGATGGCTGACTTCGCAAACCGCCACAACGCGTTCTTGGTCTTCATCAGCTCCATCGCAGTGGTATGGAGTGAGCTTTCTTTTACATGTCCACAGGTGGTACGTATTGGTCCTCACCATTCATTCCTAGACCTTCCGGAAGACTCTCCTCCTGCTCAAGAATCCTACGCTGATCCCTCCATCGCCGTCGCGTTGGGGTACAGCCAAGCGAAATGGGTGTCAGAGGAGGTTCTCCGTTTGTCCAGCGCACCTCGTGATTCGTCTGGGCCAGCTCTGTGGGAGCACGACGAACGGCGTTTGGAATACGAAGGAGTGGATTCCTGCTGTTGTTCAAGTTTCCAACGAAACACGATACGTTGCCACTGATTGGAAAGTACGTACCATTTTTTTCTCTTTCTGTCGCCTGTCTACTAGCACGGACGATCAAAACTCTTGCTTAGGAAGTGTCTTGGATCCCGGTTGACGCGGCAGCGAACGCGATCACGGCAGATTGCATTCACCGCGACGTTCAATCAAAAGGCCAGGTCGTGCATCTTGTTCATCCCAGACCGGTTTCTTGGTCCATGATCGCCGACACCATAGCATCCAAGACAAATGCTCGTATCGTTCCGTACAGCGAGTGGTTCCGGATAACGCAGTCCCAACAGAAGACCAATGCTATTTTCCGGGTGTTACACGTTTTCGGGAGCTTTAGAGATTTCGAAAGCCGAGAGGCATTTGGTTTGCCGAGGGTGGAGATGGCCATCACCGAGGGAACGGTGCTGGGAGGCTTGAGACCCTTAAACGAGGAAGACGTGAGGCGGTGGCTCGCACACTGGGAGAGATTCCGACGGTCTCGCACAGCCTGACATAAGCGAGAGCTCGCACGTGCTATAGCTGTGCGTTGAACGCCACGGATGAGCACGGAAAATGCATTTCTAGCTTCAATTCTGTGGACTCGGTCTTTGAAGTGTATACAGGCACCGTCGCCGTTGGCTCGCTTGCAAGGGTATAAAATGTACATAAATGCTGGCACGACAGGTGCCAATAGATCGACGCTCTCAGGTCTCAGAACACCGTAGCGACTCGGATACACTCTTCTGCCAGGTGTCTATGATGTGGTCGATGTTGACGATAAACTGGGGAGCGCAAGTGGGCAATGGGCGCTTGTTCTAACATGTCGTCTATCCCATAGGTACACTCGGGCTCTTTCCTTGCCATGCTCTTGGGTCTTCATACGAGTAAGACGCGCAAGACGAAGATGTCGCGAGGTCAAGGACTATGCCATGTTCTGGGTAGACGCACATACGTCTCCGATCTATATGTCTCGTCCTGACGCTTAATACCCGCCGAAGCATGCCAGGCTGAGTTGAAAGAAGAAGACATCGTTTATATGCCCATGTTGGGAACCAAATGGACTAAAGGCCCGTATGACGGCCGTGTCCATACGGATCGTGACTGTCTACGGGTCCCTCGTATCCCGTCCTGCATATCTGCATCTGACACTCTTGACGGGACGGATGTGGCACCCGTATAACGATATCCGTAGGACCGTAGCTGACAGTCACTATCCGGAGGCCTCCAGTTAAGTATGTGCGACGGTCCCTGAAGCCTTCTTTCTCCTCACAGACTTGATCCCCTGCGGCGCCGAGTACTCGGGACGTACTTCTCCTAACTCTTGTGACCCGTTAAAATCTCCATCCGTCCAATCTGCACGTCCACGCCTATGGATTTTTGTGGTACAAAGCGAAGAATGTTTCACCCGAAGCAACCAGTCCAGTCAGATTGATCCCCCCTCCGGTTCCTGCAAGGCTTACTGCGATGTTCCTCCAGCATCTCGCAGTCTTTTATGTCGTCCCCAGCCTCCTGCTCGTCCGCACAGCTCCTCTCGTAGCACCGACGGTTATTTTAGACGGTGCTACAGTGACCGGGTTAACATTAGGGAACGTGTCTAGGTTTCTCGGCATTCCTTTCGCCCAACCGCCGTAAGCTTTCGCTTTATCCCTCAACGTTCGAGCTTCTAAATCTGGCTGTAGCATTGGAGACCGTCGGTTCAGACTTGCAGAGCCCATACCACAGTACACCTCGTTCACCGCGACGTCCTTCGGACCTGCGTGTCCTCAGCAAGCCATCAAGTTACCCCTCGATGGCCTACCAGGGGAAGTTGTTGACTTCATTGTAAACTCTGTTTTCGGGGTCGTCTTCAAAGATGACGAAGATTGTATGTCTTGTTATGCTGCATTGGTACAATCGCTGACATCTCCACAAGGTTTGACTATCAATGTCGTGAAGCCTGCAGGTGCGACTCCAGATTCGAAGCTACCTGTTGTAGCTGTACGTTCTTACATTAGCCTACGCGGAAGCATCTTGTAAATTATTGACGTGTTCTTCTTTCCGGCGTGCGTCAGTGGATCTTTGAAGGTGTGTTGGTCGGTCCCCTTGGGCTGGACGTAGTGTTCATCCTTACGTTTTAGGCGGATTTGTAATGGGATCGCCTTCAAGGTATATTATCGTTCCTTCTTTCGGTCCGTCCATTGATGGCAGCTTTGCAGGCATGATGGCGACAGCATCGTCAAGCGTTCCATTAAGCTCAACGAGCCGGTCATCTACGTGTCCATGAACTATCGCGTAACAGGTCTAGAGTAGAATCTCTAAACGCCAGACCATACTTACTTCTATGTAGCTTTCGGCTTCCTCCCCGGCAAAGAAGTCAAAGAAGCCGGTGTCGGCAATCTCGGTCTTCAAGATCGTCAGTTGTACCTCGCATCTATTACACCACCTACTGATCGCGTCTCCTTTTTGGGTTCCAAATTTAGAGCGAGAGGCCTTGAGATGGATCCAGAAATACATCGGCGCGTTTGGTGGTGATCCGACTAAAGTGACCATGTACATACCTGTCTTTCTCGAGGGCGCTCTGTTGACGATTCTTGTCAGCTGGGGAGAATCCTCAGGCGCCATCTCCGTCGCCCTGCACATGCTCGCCGATGGCGGGGACACGAATGGGCTTTTCCGCGCTGCATTCATGCACTCTGGGGCGCCAATCCCGGTTGGTGACATCACTAACGGCCAAATCTGTGAGTCTCTTTCTTTCTTTTTTTCAATGGAAGGAACACAGACTGACCGACCGATCATGTCCAGATTACGATGATATTGTGTCCAAGACAGGATGCTCTGGTTCATTTGACACCTTGTCATGTGTCCGTGGCGTTCCGTACAAGACGTTGAAGGAAGCAGTCGATCAAAGTCCCAGTCTTTTTGCGTATCAGGTTAGTTAGCGAAGGGGCTTATTGGGAAGGAAAGATATGCTGACCAAGTATAGTCATTGCGTTTGGCGTGGCTCCCCCGTGCGGATGGAGTCTTTTTGAGTGATAACCCACAGAGGCTGGTCCAGCAAGGGAAGGTGGCTAATGTTCCAATCGTCAGCGGTACATCTATATCCTCAATCGCGAGGGAAACTTTTGCTCACTTACTATATGAACGGTTAGGCAGTGTCGACGACGAAGGGACACTGTTCTCCCTCTCCACGCTCAACATCACGTAGGGGCCACTCGATATTCTTTCTTGCTTGATCCTGACAACACTAGGAAAGACTCACAACTCAAAACATACATTAAGGCCGTCTTGCTGCCCGCCATCACGGACGGAGAGGTAGACAACCTGATGGACCTCTATCCGAGCAACCTGCCTCAGGGATCACCTTACAACACGGGAATACTGAACGCGCTCTCACCACAGTTCAAACGCCTGGCATCGATCCAGGGTGACGCCTTCTTCCAAGCGCCTCGAAGGTTCTTTTTGGAGTCGCTGTCCGGTAAACAGAATATATGGTCGTTCTGTGCGTTTCTCCTTTCATCCTTTTCTCCTCGAGATGGTCCTGACTGCGTCAAAGTGAGCAAGCGAATGAAAGGTCTCCCGATCCTGGGATCCGTGAGTCCTCTCTCACAGGTCACATCACATAACATCACATAACTTGCTCACAACGCCACAGGTCCACGCCTCTGACCTCCTCAATGTATACTCTGGCGGCGAGATGACCGACTACCTCATCCGTTTCGTCACCACGCTCGATCCGAACGGTAGCACCGGCATCTCCTGGCCAAAGTACTCAAAAGAGTCTCCCAGCTTACTAACCTTCCAGGAGGGACTGAAACCCCCGTTGGCGATCACACAAGATACGTATCGAAAGGATGCGATGAAGGCTATGACGGCGACGCTTTTGGCTTATCCTGCGTGAGGGGAAGGTTACTCAATTAATATCTTTACATAAACCTGACTATACAATTGTCGTAAGTACGACCCATCTGAAATCATGACTGGATCGTTGAGACCAGCGGAAGAAGTTATCGGTCTGGGTTATGGAAGAAACGGAATTACGAAAACAGAAGTTCCTGAGGTTTTCCTCCTCGCACTCGACCGGTCTTTCTTTCCTGCGACGTCTTGAAACGAGAGTGAGGCGTCGTCGTCGTAGCGTACGCAGCGTCAGAGCACTGCCATCTCACCCGGAGAGTCTATCCATTTTCAAAAGGATGTCCAGCTCTTACTTCCCTAACTAAGGCGTGCGTATGTCTTATGTCGGAACAAGGACATCTTACGCCACACGACGCGTTGAAACCAGCGGGACGGAGGGACTGGCAACCTCCACGCTGGTCTCGCTCGCTCGGGTAATTTACCTCTTTCGGTGCCTGTTCCATGAGACGTTCGTCCGGGTCTCGAAACGGGGCTCTCGTCTCCGACCACCAGCCCTTGAAACTACCAATCCAATGCACGAAGGTTGATACTAGACTCCCAAGTTCGCCGTCACCATCTGACTCCTCTCACCTTTTGGCTTCTTCTCCAACCGACTCAAAAGCACACCCGTGCACACCTCCAAAGATTTGGCCTCCTCCGGTGTAGCGTCTGCACACCCTGCCCACCGGATTCTCAGGTTCTCATCCACGAGATAGACGTATCCAATCTTGCTGTTGGTGCATCCCATGGGGTCGCGGAGGTATTCCATGTTTTGACTGGATACCAGATACGTGGGGTGTAGTTCGGGAGGGACGACGGATCGGAGTGAGTTTGAGAACATCTTGACGAGGATTGATTTGAGCAGGTTTTCTTGGAGGTTGATTTGGATGTATTGGTAGAGGGGGTGGGCGGAGTAGCGGGAGTGGGCGCCTTGAGTGAAGCCTCTGGTGTGGATCTAAGGAGTTGTTAGAGATATAGAAAGGAAAGGGAGAGGGCGTACCTCGGATATCTTGGTTCCGAGCATGCATAATATGCTTATTTTACCGAAACACATTGTGGTAGTATGCTTCCGTTCTCCAGTTGATAGACATTTTCCCGATATGTCTGGGAGATATAATGCTTTCTAAGAGAGGTGTGAGTAGACAGGAATTACATGGATAGAAAATGGCATACCTCTTCCTTGATCATGACTTTAGGTGCTATCCAAGTTTTCCCCGAGTGTTTAAACGTGCCGTAAAGATCGTGAAAATATCCTTTCGAGGCTTCCTTGACTCTGGGCGAACGAACACGGTCAGCAAGCATATCGAGTTCCCCGTTCAGTGAGCTGAACGCACAGATGTCTCCTCTCCTGCATCAACGTATCGGCATGCACAAACTTCTTGAATCTATCATCCAACGACTGCGATATTATTGACGGACGTTCACGGACGCCTAAAGGCCTACTCAGAGGTGGAATCTCGTCTAGAGTGCCGGCCTTGGGAGAACTCGCGTCGGCAGCGGGGGAGGGCGCTTTTCTTGTTGGGGTAGCTGCGACATTGCTATTGCACCTTCTGTGAGGTAGCCAGTGTTCGATTTCTGCGCTTATTCTCTGAGGGCGACATGACGCGCGAAGGATCATGGCCGTTTTTGGGAAGGGATAGATTATTTGGTTCTCAAGGAACGTCCAAATAGACGCCACTAGATAAGCAGAACGCCACAATCCCCACCTCCTTGGCGCTAGCGGATGCATCTTGCAGCGCCACCTCCTAGTCGAAATTGCGCGCGCCACTCCGATCATCGAGGGCTCGAAACATTCGTCGGGGAGCACTGACTCAGGGGGGTTCTCGTACAGCTTCATACAGGCTGAAGCCAAATGTATGTGGCGCTCTTATCTCGGACTTAACCATTTACGATACTACCATGATTTCCGCCACCATCCAATAGGCTAAACGCGTCTTGAAAGAATAATCCCGCGACTCCGAAACACTCAGTGCTAAACCCGACACAGCAAAACTGGGCGCCTGAATATGATCACGAGAGTGAACAGTTTGAGGAAGGGAATGCGAGGCTGGACTACGAAACAATGACACTCATCCCGACAAATACATAGAGCGTAAGGTGGATTCAGTATCCAGGACAAGTACGTAAGTATGTAGCACAAAAGCATAAAAGATTACATTGCTCTTAGCGTAGGTAGATGGGATTGAGATGATTGAACAACGGCGAGCAGAATTAGTGTTATCGTTCTTCCTCGTCCGCTTCCTCGTTCTGCTCTTCAGCATACTCTTCTTCGTAGTCGCCGTCATCCTCCGTCGTAGCCTCTTGGTACTAAGTGGAAGGAACACATTAGAATACTCTAAACAACTAGAGATAGAGATATAAATTACCTGCTGATACTCAGCACTGTCATCAGGGAATACACATTAGCAGGTCAAACGCCAGGGAGGGAGGGAGCTCACATAAGATCATGCGTATTACTCTCCGCCTCAGAGAACTCAAGCACATCCATCCCCTCACCGGTGTACCTATTATTTTGGGGTAGTTATCAGCTGAGGCCATAGGGCAGGAGTACAAAGACCAACCAGTGAAGGAACGCGCGTCTCTTGAACATCGCTGTGAACTGTGGGAGTGAAATTTAGAGTCGTATCAGTGTTCTTCTGTAAGATCCACTGCTCACGCTTTCCATCGTCCTCGTGAACACCTCTTGGATCGCTGTAGAATTCGCAAGAGCAGTCGCTGCCTACAAGAAGAGCTCGAGTCAACAGGCTAGTCACACATCCTAGCAACATACACAGACACACCTTTTTCTGACCCGGCGGAGGTACAGACACCAGCGACACAGATACATTGTCAGGAATCCACCTGAGAAAGACACCCCACCACCATCAGCTGTGCGGTACCAAAAAGGGAAGCTTGCACAACATACTCTACAAAGTGCTGCGAATTTTTGAGTTGTAGTTCGCGAACAGCAAACTAAGAGAGAAACAGTGGTGCAGTGAGCGGGTTATCTTGATAAGAGATAGATACAATAAAGCATTATACCTCGGCCTAAAAATATCCCCTTAATCAATACGCTGTAAACCACCGTTTCCACGAGAAAAGCAGGTACCTCGCGAGATCCGACCGCGCCACGGAAGATGGTCGCCGCGGTGAGGCACCGACTATCGGAATACTCTGTCAACTTCTACACATAGAGATTCCTGCGGGGAGGAACGTACCCGAATCTGGGATCGCAAGCAACGAGCAAATTCTTCCGGTCAAAGAGCCTGAGACAAACAAGACGTCAGCGCCACATAAAGTATCCATGTGGGGCCGCTTACGCTTGTGTCAGTTCTTGAACGGACGTTCCCTCATAAAGCTGTCCTTTGATGTCCATTAAGGGAGCGTAGCTGGGCATAAGGAAATGGAGCTGGACATCACTGTCAGTATTGCGCCATCCTCTTAGTGCCAAGTATTGAGGACACTCACCCGAGGAAATGGAATCAAATTCATCGCTAATTTCCTTAGATCCCTATATGATATAAAGGACAATGAACGAAAGAAAAGTGTGGGTGGGAAAGAGACCTCTCACTCACCCATTCAATTGACCAGGGAAACGCAAGCTGGTGCTAACACCACACATGACTTTCGCGATGAGCTATGAAATATTAGCTGTCACCAATCCCAGCCGAGGAGGAATGATGAGGTATGACTTACGCCGTTGAGGTCATTAAACGACGGAGTTTTTATCTTGAGACCTTTCATGCTAATGTCGTACCTGGACTAGCGTGTCAGCGGAGAACGGCAGAGGGGTAATTTGCGAGTGACGGACAGTGCTTCGTTATCGATGCAGACTGTAAGATCTGTACTGTCAAGCAGCTGGTGCACGGAGAGCATAGCGTTATAGGGCTATGAAACAGGCGCGGTTAGATGAGGGATGCATGAAAAGGGTTAGATAAAGTACTTCTACAACGGTCTCCGATACTTTCGGGGAGGGAAGGACGGAGAAAGTAGCGAGCATGCGGTCGGGAAATTCCTAAAAAGGAATGAGATAACTCAAATAGATGAAATCCGAGGGCGAGGTACGTACTTCTCGTAGCTTGGAAAGAATAAGACTACCAAGACCTGCGCCAGTCCCACCTCCCAGCGAGTGAATAAGCTGGAAGCCTTGTAACGCGTCGCAAGGCTCGGCCTGTTTCCTGACGACGTCCTATGATACTCTCAGTAAATAATGCATCAACGAGAATGGAAGGCAATCATACCAGTAAGCTGTCGATCAGCTCAGCACCTACCACCGCGGTGCGTGAGTTGCTAAGTTCGCGGTGATACGACGGCTTCATTACCTTCAGTATAGACTATAAACTGATCAATCACGGTCACGAGCATGGCGAATGAGCTTTTGCTTACATCCTTTCGCCCAGTTGTTCCCGGCTCCGGATTCCGCATTGAGGAAAGTGTCGGGGCGAAACAAGCCGCCGATAGGACTGCTACGAAGCTGAGCACGGAGGGAAATGCTTAGGTTACAAGAAGGCAGACGTCTCGAAGGAAGACTAACGCGATCGCAAACACCGGCTTCTAAATCGACCTGAATACTTCGGGGCACGTATCTTGTTGAACCGTTGGATTCAATCTCCGTGAAGTACACTCCTGCCTGTCAAATAGACTTATATTTAGGAATAGATGGGATCACCGTGAATTTAAAGTTCGGGATCACTAACTCGCAAAAGCTGGATGTCCTCCGCTGCCACGGCTTTCTGAGGATACATACATAATAAGATGGTCAGATAAAATGTATGAGATGTTATTGATCCACGGACCCCTGAGTTGTCGAGACCATGCTCAGCTAACAAAGTCTTCCAAAATACTTCTCCGACTTGATTTCCAGCCTGTGCAGGATCCAATCATTCATTCGTGCGATAGACTAAGAGATGGATTGGAAATGATAAGTACGAACCTGTCCGACCTGTTGAATTCAGAACTTAAGTTTCAAGTCACTGAAACACTAGTAAAACAAACCTGAAGGTTCACAATTTCGCGCGAAGGCATCGTGAATGCTGCCCTTCCTGTGCACAACCAATTGCAAGCTGGATGATGATTGGATGACAATCAAGGAGTGTCACATCCCGTGACGCGTTACCAAAGTACATAATTAACCATGACTCACGCCAAGTCTCCGTGTTGAAGCAAAACATTCGCGGTTTCCTCTGGATGTGCTGCGAATTCGTTTTGTGACTCAGCTCAATCCCTCCCCCTGGCTTACTACTGTGGCAGTTCAATAAGTTCAATTCGGTCTTATCAATATGCAGGAATAATATCCCTCGGCGCCGGCCCTTCGGGTGGCTACTAAAAATTAAATAATCAGTACTGCTCCATAGCGCATCACTAGCAGCGGCAACGCCTCGAGTCCCGTGGTTTGGGTCAATCCCGCGCGTTTGGGCACCTCCTACACCATAACAAGCTGGCGAATGACCACAGTTGACTCTTAGGCAGTGCTTTCAAGTTGTGCCTTACTCCGTGCAGTCGGAGCTTGTGTACTATCACGGACTCATTTTACGCAATCTTGCGCTGGAAAATCCCGCTTGGTTTCCGAAATAATTTGGGCAGAATGGTGCTATATGCGATGAGCGTCGACATCTCACTTGGTCTTCTGGTTGTGTCCATCCAATGGAGCTGTGGATTTCAAATTTCTTGTCCTCCAGTGTGCAAGAATGTACCTCCCAGGAACAAATCTACGCTCCTTTTGGATTTATTCTACGCGAAATTCATCATTCTGCGAGCGTTCTGGCTGCTGGAAAGCGCGCCACAGCCGAGCTTGTGGCGCCGCCCCCGCAAGGGGATTCGATTTTCCGGATTTAACAACCATAAATTATTATATTGAAAGCTACTGCACAGCTATCGCAGCAACACTTTTGCTCAAACATGAACAACTCCGCGGCAGATGCAGATGTACGAAACAGCTTAATGGCAGACACAACTATTTTCGTGGCTGTCGGACCTTGGTTGACATCCCGCTTCAGCAATGCATTGCTAATATCGCTACCGAATCATATATGCTACATGATTCCAGTGGCGGAATTCCTTTCCAGGTGAGCTGCTATTCAGTTCGTTTTGGTATTAAAGGATCGTCCGAGGAGATCGACCGTACATACATTCTCCTCTGTCCAATCCTTCAATTATAATGAGTCCTCCCACTTCTGTAATGCACAACATACTTGGTGCTTTCTACACGATATATCTATTTAGCCAGTCGGACATTGTCCCAATTCTTGGCCCAGCGGTAAGTGGTTCCTTACGCCGTCCACCTGTTTCCATACTCATCCTGGAATCTCCAGATTGCTATGGGCATGGTATTGGCAGGGCCGACTGACATCGCGTCATTTCTGTCGGGCTTCCTCTGGTTGGAGCTTCACTTGCTATCCTTCGAGGTTCGTCCTTGTCCTCTGTCTTCCATTATCGTCCATTGACCTCGTTTTGCACTTCAGATTAAGAACCAGGTATTTAATCCTTCTCAAACTCCTTCCCCCAAGTTGCTCATCTATGGATCTAGATCGTCGGTCTTGAAGAGGACAAATTGTCGAAGCCCAACCGCCCGATTGCGTCTGGTCGTATTTCGGTCTCCACCGCACACAGCTGGTACATCTTGCTCGTAGCACTATGTCTGCTGTACAGTGCCCGCCACGGCATTCTCACACCCAGCATTATCTACTTGCTCGCCATCTACGCCTATAACGAGTGCGACATGGCGCGCCAATGGTTTATGAAAGGTTTCCTCAGTGCCATTGGATACATGTGCTACTGCTGGGGCGTTACTGTTATCTTTGGTGAGTAGTCCCCACGTCTGACCGTAGCTCGACACTGATTATGTTCTGCAGATCACGACAATCCCTTGTCCCAAACCTCCGCTCTCGCCGTGGTTCTTAGCGGACTTATCTTCACCACTACCGTGAGTTGCGACGTGTTTTACGGACATAACTATTTTTCTAACCCGTATCCATTTTTATAGGGCCATGCACAGGACTTCCGCGACCGCGATGGAGATGCTGCTATTGGGCGTAAAACCTTGCCGATCATACTCCCTCAGGCTCTCGCCCGATGGTCCCTTATGGGTCTGATCTTCGTGTGGACAGCTGGGTTGGTCTACGTCTGGGCCCCACCGGTTGTCTTCCTTGTCATTTTCTACGTCCTCGCTGCCATTACCACTGTCAAGTTCGTGTTGGACTACTCCCAGGAGGCCGACAGGAACTCGTACTGGTGGTACAACGTAAGTACCCTTACCTGTCTCTCTATCCCCTTCTTTACTGATTTAACTCTCGTAGATGTGGTTGATCGCTGCTCATGTCCTTCCGCTCTTCCAGAGGATCGGCTTCGAACCCAGTGCACTGGTCTCTTCCTTGCAGTCCATTTAATGGACAATTTTCCTGCTTAATTATTTCCTTAACTGTATTTTTAACATTTCTCCTTCTCACGCACAAGGCGGCGCGCCGCTCTCCTATGCCAACTGTATCACTGTCATGTGTTTCTTCTCTTTCTCAGATTGTTGATACCCATTTATTGATTTATTTTAGTGATACTGTCTATACACTCATAAGTACTTAAGTAGTACCATACTTACCATACCCTTTAAAATAATAAAATATTTATACCAATCTCATGGATCTGAATGCTTATGTACTGTGGCGTTAGACTGAGTCATACAAATGGTGCCTAATGGTGCACCGCAAGTGATAGTGATTTATCAATCTACATATGTATAATATTTATTGATATTCTTCTTCAATGCAATGGATCGCTATCATACTCTATCAACGAACAAAATTGGCAGACGCCCCACTGCCCCAGACCATCGTACTTCAAGTTGCCCAGCTGTGCCATCGTGAAGCAAGCGTACCCAATGACTGCGAGTCATTACTGTCATTATTAATAACTCCTCTTGTAATTCTTGGCCTTGACTCGTATAAAAAAATGCATAGGACTGTTAGATGTCTACGCACAGCAGCTGGGAGGCGGAGGCCGCATCTCTGATTCAAGTTGTCACGACGTCAACGTTGGGGACGAGTGCGGCAGATTTACAAGCTCCGGAGTCATCTCACTCAACGTATGATTAAGCCGTTGAGGATTCAACGCAGTGAGTTGCCTTGACTCGACTGTGAAAACGCCACCGGTGTCCATCCTCAGGCTCACGGAGGGTTTATCTAACATGCAAGGTATTATCATGGCGATGAGCGGTTGAAATGCAAGCCAAATATGCATAGTTGGTTCAAACGAGATCATACATGGTGAAATGATGGTTATCCGTTGACTGTAATACGATGCCACTGGTACGACGCCACAATGCCCCGTGTCAAGACGCTTAAGGCTGCAAACTTGAGAAAGCGGCAGCTCACCGCTCGGCCACAGAATGGGCGAGCTCGGGGTGACTGTTCCCTGTGAGCAACGGTGATCAAGAAGGGTAGATTAGTGTCTAGTATCGGGAGAGAGGCGTACAGGCATAAGTTCCCTAGTCTCCCGTACCTCGGGAGTTTCAAAGACTCCCCTGGTATTCAGAACTCTCCTTGTAATCCTACTGGACCACAGTTCCCCTCCAAAGATCATTTCCAGGGGTATTTCCCGCGAATTTTGATACTCCCGAGGGGTGTCTGAACCGGCCCTCTGACACAGCACAAAGCATACTAATGCGCTAAGAGCGAATCTACCTGAAGTCTGAGAAGACGAAACAGCGCTGGCGGCCGTAGCGCTTTGGTAGCGGTGAATGGCGAGCATCGCTCACGACTCCACATCGGCAAGCGGCATCGGAGGTCAATGCCACTTCTGGCCGAAGCCTCCGCCAAACAAGCACAAATCTTCTCCTCGACACCCTCAACAGCGGCGGGCGCACGATCCCGACGGACCCGCTTATACGGGCGCTCACTGTCTTCGTCGATGCTGTATCGAAGTTAGGCCTATTCTGCGCTTTTGGAACCCTCAAACTCTGGATATTGACTCCACAACGGCCGCACTGTCGAACTCACCAACTTGACCTCTTTCTGAGTGCTGCTTACTAGTTTCGCCCATTTTTTTGCTCTACATTGTTCTCTGGAGGAACTGTGAGCTGCGGGGTACTGATTTTTGTGGTTATTTGGGGAATTTGAAGCTTTTTTTGAAGAATGACGGTTACTCAACGGAAACCACAGCCTCAGCCTGAGGAAGTCCAGCGTATGTTCCAATTACAGTGATGCCACCCTTATCCAAATTTCTGAGTTTTTTTGCTGTATTTCTAGTCGTGAACGAGCCCGGCGTCCAATACCAGTGTGACGCGTGTACATGTGACCTCACACACACCATTCGAATAAAGTGTGCCGATCCGGTCTGTTGCGAAACGGAGGAGGGCGTAGATCTATGTCCCGCCTGCTTCTGCGCCGGCAGGGAGTTTGCAAACCATAAACGTGGCCATGATTATCGTGTCATCGTGGGTCCATTGTTGATTCCTTTTTTCGATCCAGACTTGACTGTTTTTTACAGGAATTTAATTCTTATCCTATCTTTACTGAGGACTGGGGTGCTGATGAGTGCGTTTTGGCTGTCCATTTTATGTCACTCTATGCAAGCTAAGACCGTTATCAGGGAGCTGTTACTTCTTCGAGGGATTGTCTCGCAAGGTCTGGGCAACTGGAGGAAGATCGCGGAACATGTAGGAACACGGACGAAAGAAGAAGTGGAGAAGCACTACAACCAGGTCTATGTCGATTCCGTTGATTGGCCTCTTCCCGTGGGTGTTTTTACTCTCTTCCCATGGCTCCTCCACCTGACTATCTACTCGCCAGAGAATGGACCTTACATTTGACATTGATCCATCGGAGTTTCAAGAACGGAAACGACGGCGGATAACTGAGATGAATAATGCGCCCCCTCCTCCTCACAAGCCTGCTCCAGTTTCCCTCCCAGGTATCCATGAGATTGCCGGTTATCTTCCCGGCCGTCTAGAATTCGAACACGAGCTAGACAACGAGGCTGAGGAGTTGGTCAAAGACCTCGAGTTTGGAGTCGTACTTCAGTACGGTGGTGACGACATCCCTGAAGATGAGAACGACCTCGATGTCCGGGCTCGAATAAAGTGGGAAGAAGAGAAGAAGAAGAGCGCTTCAGCGACCAAAGGTGTGTTCTCTGGGAAGGGCATAATGCCCTACTCCAATATGCTGAACGGCCGTCTCAACGGCTACCATCACAATGGCGACGTCAAATCTGAAACCCACTCGGACAACGGGTCGGTGAATGGGACGACGGCGAACGGGACGGCTGAGGCGGAGGATGGCCCTGACGAGCCCATGCAGCCTCCACCAATAGAGACGAAGGATTCTCTCGCTTTCAAGCTGACAACCATGGAAATGTATGCTCAGCGGGTGGAGAGACGGGCAGAAGGGAAGAGCATGATCTTCGATCGAGGGCTCTTGGAGTACCGAAAGGTCTGTATTTGCTTGCAGAATTTGTTATATCGTCTCACCGTTCCACTTTAGATGCAAGCAGCCGACAAAAAGCGCCCCGAGAAGAACGGGAAATTCTGCACCGCCTGCGCCCATTTTCCAAGCTTCAGACGGCTGCTGATTATGAAGTCTTTGCGTCTGACATGCTCTGTAAGTGCTGTCTACAGTTTTGGTTTTCTAACTTTACGAGCTTTCGTATAGACGAATCGTTACTAAGGAAGCGTATACAAGAGCTGCAGCAATACCGCCGGCTAGGTCTCCAAACTGCCGCCGACGTTGACAAATATGACGCCGATCTGGCTAAACGAGTACGTGAATCACTTCCTCTAGGAGAACATCTGTTCAAATCATCAATCAGGTGCAAGCAAAGGCGGCTCACCGTGACATCGAGAGGGTGCAGCATCGGTCAGGTAGCCGCCAATCCTCGGGCCCTGATCCTAGTAGAAAGGGAGACGACAGGGAGGCAACGCCTCGACTACCGGGATCTGCCTCTGCTCTCCCTATCAAACGACCAGGTATGCAGACCATCCTAATTCTTCACGCGGGAACTAACTAGGTCGCAGGTCCTCTGAATCTTGCTAACAGCCCATCGCTACATCTCCTCACGCCTGGAGAACAAACCCTCTGCTCACAGCTCCGGATCCTCCCCAAAGCATACCTCGTTGTGAAAGAGACCCTGGTGCGCGAATATGCTAGGAGAGGTGGCAAGCTGCGGAGGAGGGAGGCCCGCGATCTGGTCAAAATCGACGTGAATAAGACGAGTCGTGTATGGGACTTCTTGGTCCAGGCTGGGTTCCTCAAGATCACAAACGAGCCAGCCACAGTGACAGCTGCTACTACCCCAGCTCCTCAGGATGCTAGGTACGCGTCTCTTGTTCCGGAAAACACGTCGGAGTTGACTTTTTTTTTAGGTCTCCTTCTGTGAATGGCTCTCCTGTGAAGATCCAACCACCTTCCCCACGGGTACCCCCATCTCCGAATGTCTCCCTGACAAACGGTTCTTCTGGTCCGTTCCTAGCGCCACCACTTATAAATGGTCGACCACCAGGATAACATCCAATTCCGGGGTCGTTTGCTCTTTGTTCTTTGAAGTTGTATATTTTTATTCTTCTCTACGCATTTGTAAATTACCATCGCATTACTACCTACATCCGTACCTATCATGTACTTTTTGCATTATTGCTTACTCATTATCAACGCAGTGGATGTATTTCCTTCGAATACCTCAAGGCGCGCTTGTAGGATCAACACATATTTCACAGTTCATTGCGGCATCCCACGCTATAAACCGATCATAATGACACATACAAATACACAAGATATGCTGGAGTTACACGCAGCAAAAAGTACAAAAGCTAATCCAGGAATCTCCCTTCGGAATCACAAGGAAACCTTAGCGCCGCAGGCCCAGCAACAGTGTTCTCATCATCCGTCCTCATACCGTCCTTGGTGATCAGCACAAACAGCGGTCCACAGAGATTCTTCGGAAACGTCATCTCCTTCTTGCCGTCCTCGCTGATCTTGACCTTGACGAACATGGTCTCGAGTCCAGTCATCACCGCGGCGTACAGGGTGTCTTCAGGCTTGTGGTTGTCCGGGAGGGTAAATGTCAGTTGGGAGGTATGTCCAGGGCGTGCGTGGGCAGAGAGGCGGAGCGAGGGGAAGGCTTGAGCGCGAATCGGAGGGTTTGATGGTGGGCATGAGGTGATGAAGGTTATGGCGAGGGTGTAGACTTGACTGAGGCTGAGAGGCGTCTGGCATACGTTGACGTTAGTGTTTTTCATTCCAGAGGGAAGGTAAGCACTAAGAACCTCGAAAGCGGTACTCCATGCGTTCTGTGTCTGGACAGCGGAATCGATCCAGGACGAATGGCGGGCCTCCGTGGCTAGAATCGATGCGGCGACCGTCAGGTATACCTGTAGCTGGTCTATCAGACGCGTTAAGCGAGATGCTTCGGTCTGCTAACCTCGCTAGAGACCAATTTGGCTGCCCCGGTATAGGCCGATGTGCCAACGGCTTCCAATGCTGAGCTCAACGCGATGAATGATTCGGGATCGTGGTGGTCGCTGCAGATATATGTCCATGAATATAAAGAAAAGAAGTACAAGCTCCGATGAACTCACAAGTGATATTCGCAAGCTTGCGCGTAGCTGTCTGCACCGGAATTCTTGAGGGCGGTTGACAGAA
This sequence comes from Gloeostereum incarnatum, assembly GCA_004338095.1. NCBI lineage: Eukaryota > Fungi > Basidiomycota > Agaricomycetes > Agaricales > Cyphellaceae > Gloeostereum > Gloeostereum incarnatum. Next base: position 3,472,649 of record RZIO01000001.1, on the reverse strand, counting down.
AATCGACGTGTGTCTTTTCGTGCATGCGGATCTGTTCGAAGCGATTGCGGACCCAGTCGTCGTATCCAGCTGCTCGGAAGTCTTCCTGAGAGTAGTCTTGAAGTCCTTGTTCGTAGAAGGCGTGTTCCAGAAGCTCCAGTGTTAGTGCATAGTTGAGGATGTCGAAGTCTGAGTTTGGACGTGTTCTAAGTGCTCGCCGAGATGGAAAATATGTTGAGAAGTAAGGACGTACCGTTGACGTCTTGGCGTTTAGAAGGTAGGGCGAATATCGCGCGGTAGAGTCCGGCGAGCACGAAGAAAATGTTCACAAAATAGTTTGATCTCATCGTTGAGAATATGCAGCTAGAATGATATCTTCCTTTGGCGAGAGAAGTGGTTAGAAGGTAGCTGAATCGATTTAGAGCCTGTTCTTGTAGGTGTGTTGGTGGTAGAGGTAGAAGGAGGAAGATTACTGAGGTTCGCTTTTTATATTAGCTCGGCTGTCTCCGAGTCGATCGCGTCAAATATCCGAGTGGACGACAATCCGCCCGACTCCTCTCCACTGCTTTTCCAATGCTTTCGCATTTTTTGACTGACAAGCACAATATTTGCTTGAAAATTATAATTGCACTACATGCATCCCTTGATTGTAGACTAGCCCTCCATGGCGCTACGAAATTAAACAAGGTTACGCGTCAGTATCCAGGGTCCCTCCGCTAGGAGTCTTCCGGTCTCGAAATGCGTGTACGAATCTATGGACGTCTATGGGCTCACCGTGTTTCGACGCCACAGCTGGTGGCGCAGCGGAGTTCGAAATAATGGTCACGAGACCTATCTGTAATTTTAAACACAACGCGACTTAGACCTCGACGACCACCATCGCGTTTCCAAGCGCAAGTTTCACGTCATGTCTTCCTCCCCGTCTTCTTCATCTTCAACGCCTTTTTTTATGTCCGAAGCACCGGCTAGCACTGCTCCCTCCACACCACCGCCCGACGAGAGCGTCAAGGATGATGATTCTGAAGTAAGGTCTCACTGTTGTGGGGCGCGAGATATCATAAAAATGACCCCTTTTAACGCGTTTTCAGATGGCGATTGACAATAATCAGCCAGAAGAAGACGATGTGAGTGGTTTCGAAAGTTTGTATCCTTACCGGATCTCACACAGTGCGCGCAGGAAACGGAAGAACGTCTGGCGCGTCTGAAATATGTGTTAGAAAAGTCCGCCATGTATTCGAGCATTCTAAAGGAACGCATGGACCAAGACAAAGAACGACAGCGGCAGAAACGGCTCGAGGAGCAGCAGACCTCTCCTGCCTCCTCACCCAAGGGCAAGGGCAAGAAACGAGGACCCGCTCAGCAGGAGACCGCTCCCGCTAAACGCAGGAAGGGCTCTGATGGCAATGCAGTCTCTCAGAGCGCGGAAGATAGCGATCCTCCAGTGTTCCAGCAGCCCGCTCTGATCACAGGCGCGAAACTGAAGAGTTTCCAGCTTGAGGGCTTGCAGTGGATGGCGTCACTACATCAGAATGGTATTTCTGGTATCCTAGGTAAGCCATCCTGGGCGTTTACATGTCGATACGAGAATTAACGATTCCTAGCCGACGAGATGGGTCTTGGAAAGGTATGTTACTCCTTCTCGTACATCAGCTATCTGGCTTACGTTCTTTATTTAGACTTTGCAGACAATCGCGTTTAGCGCGTATTTACGAGAAGTTGGATATACTGTGCCCTTCCTCGTCGTCTGCCCCCTTAGTGTCCTGCATAACTGGGCCGAAGAGTACGCAAAATTCGCTCCCGACGTCAGTCCACTGCACTTGGCATAGCTTTGTCGTCATCCAACTGATCTCGGTTCACAGATTCCCGTATGTATCTATCATGGGACTCCGGCTGAACGCGCAGAGATGCGTCGTACTGTTCTTTCTCAGGAACAGAAGAAGGCTCCTTCACCGCCTAAGAAGGCGAAGAAGGCTCATTCGAAGTCGAAGTCCAAGAAGAGGGCTTCTGGGAGAGCCACGCGTGGGAATAGCCGTACAAAGCGGAAG
>RZIO01000001.1:3457608-3470577 GCA_004338095.1 Gloeostereum incarnatum | reverse complement strand
AAGGCTGAAGCAACTGAGGAAACTGATCTGGGCGAGTCTAAAGATGAGGATGCCGATGAGGAGGACCCCAGTTTACGGTTCCCAGTGGTGATCACAACTTATGAGATTATCATCAAGGATCGCGCACAATTGGCTAACTACCAGTGGGGTTATATCGTTGTCGATGAAGGGCATCGGCTGAAGAATCTGGACTGCAAATTGATGCACGAGATCAAGAAGTATTCATCTGCGAGCCGGATGATACTCACTGGTACTCCTCTTCATGTAAGGCCTTCTTCATTCAGTTCATGTTTCTGTTTTAATCCTTGTTCCGCTTTCAGAATAACCTCGCCGAGCTATGGGCTCTGTTGAATTTTGTCCTTCCGGATATCTTCAACGACGTGGATTCCTTTCAGGAATGGTGAGTACACTACTTGGCCAGGAATTCTTGCCCGTTCTGACCGATTTTCCAGGTTCAACCTGCCAACAATGCAGATGACTCTAGGTTCCGATCGCTCCACTTCCATCATCGACTCGCTACACGCGATCTTGAAACCGTTTTTACTGCGCCGCCTCAAGGTCGACGTCGAGACGAACCTTCCACCGAAGAAGGAATACGTGCTCTATGCTCCGTTGAGTGAAATGCAGCGAGAGACGTACAATCATATTGTTGATGGAAGTCTTCGAGCACATCTCCTGGGTGTTGATTCAACGAAGAAACTGGAAGAGCCGGTGGTGGATGACGGACCACGGAAGCTTAGGCACAAACGAGGTCGCAAGAGCTATGCCGTTGACGGTGATGACGATGAGTATTTCGACATGCTCGAGCGGGGTGAAGTGGATGAGAGGGGTGTTAAGGCTATTGAGGAAGCGCCTGATCTGGAACGCCTCAATCAGGAGCACAAGAAGCAAGCTACACGTTCGTTACATTCCTGTTCACGTTCCTTTTCCTGATGTCGGGTTTTCAGGTAAACAAGTGAACAATATGAAGCTGCAGAACACCGTCATGCAGCTGCGCAAAGTCTGCTCGCACCCGTTCCTCTTTGACTGGCCTCTGGACTCCAAGACACGGCAGCCTATTCTGAACGACGAGATGGTAGACGCCAGCGGCAAGATGATGGTGCTCGATCGGTTGTTGACTGAGCTTTTCAAGCGGAAGCATAAGGTGTTGCTTTTCAGCCAATTCACCACAATGCTCGACATCATTGAGGTGCGACTGAATGTTACGTTCCTATCCAGACCAGTGGTACTAACTGTACCTATCATAGGACTGGGCGGTTGAATTAAAGGGATGGAAGATCTGCCGTATCGATGGATCCACTCCCCCTCTTGACCGTCGGGAGCAGATGAACGTCTTTCAGACCGGAGGCGACTCTCCGAGCGCTCCCAGGCTCTTCTTGCTGAGCACCAGGGCTGGCGGTCTTGGTATCAACCTCGTCGCCGCTGACACAGTCATCTTCTATGATCAAGATTGGGTAAGTAGCTAAGTTAGCCTTGCACGTTGGACGCCGACTGAATAAGATGTTTGGTAGAATCCCCAAATGGATGTACAGGCCCAGGACAGAGCGCATCGTATCGGGCAGACAAAACCCGTCTTGATATTTCGCCTCGTCAGCGCGCACACGATTGAGACTAAGATTATGCAGCGGGCGACGGAGAAGAGAAAGCTTGAGGCGCTTGTGATCGCTAAAGGTAAGGATGCAATTATTCTCTGCCCCACATACATATGCTTATCATTTCCTTTCTTGATAGGCAAGTTCAAGGCCCCGGCTGCAGCTGCCGGACGTCCTCAGACTATGGCTGAGATGGCGACTTCCCTTTTGCGGTTGGAGGGCGAGAAGATTGACGTCGTGCCGAATACCAACGAGGGCAAGGCTAATGTGCTCAGTGACAATGATCTTGATATGCTGCTGGATCGATCACCGGAGGTGTTCGTTGATAGAGGCAAGGGGTGGACTTCTGCTGGGGATGGTGAGGCGCGAGAAGGGCTGGTGCCTGCGGCGGAGGCGAACGGAAAAAGAGCGGCGTTTGCTGTGTATGAGGCGCCGGCGCATGAAGGTAATGATGCGTTGGCGAAGATGCTGGGTGAAGATGTAGAGTAGATTATTTGATTGGATGTACATACTACAGTAGATATGTGGCGCTATCTTGTTTGTTTGTTTGTTTATTTGTACGATCAATATCTTTGTTGTGGATCGTTTGGTTGTTTGTCCCAGGGCACAGGGTCGTTTCACAGCTTGCTTTTTCCCCCAAACCACCACCACCGACGACTAGTGCAGACAAAGGTTCTGCGCTCAGCCGTCGCATACGACTTTGTAGACAGTCAAAGACTCTACAAGTTCAGAGTGAGTTCCAAATTCCGTCAAATTTCTTGCCGTTGCCTTTGTTTGCCCGCTGCTGCCGTTACTACTCGTCGTCGTCTTCCATTTAAAGGAATTTTTTTTTGACGGCGATGGAATCTTATCACATCTTTTCCGGCGACGAGTCAAATATCTCAAGCAATGCTTATGCTGTGCCACAATCATATGGCGTCCAGAATGTCGAGACTGCGTGGCGTAGTCCCCACCTTATGACTCATTCATTATCCCGCGTGGGTGTATCCTCCCCGGATAGCGGAGACCATGAATCTAGCAGCGTGGCGGGTCATACAGGCTCTCGCTGTCATGATGATTATCTGATTAAATCGGAACTGACATCGCCAACCCTCTTCAGAAACACTCGTAGGCTGCCAGACGTGCTGCCTTCGAACGCCTACTACTTAGACTCGTCCTTGTCCGACGCGATTCGTCCTTCCAACTATAACAATTACACCGGAAACAGCCAACATGGTGTTCCAATTGTGATTCCCCCGGATTCGTACTCCTCCCCTACGGTCTCTCGTAACAATGTCTCCAACTCTGCGACCTCTCTTGAAAGACCCCTTTCAAGCTTCTCCCCTCAACATGTCTCCTTAAACAATTCTAATTTATCAAGACCTCGGTCTTCCCTCATCCATTCGGATATTAAGGATCTTTCTGCCCAATATGGCATACCATCTGTTCTGCCCCCAGCTCCAAGTACTGCACCTCGGCCTAAACCAATTACGCCGCCCTCTCCACAGCCCCAAGCTTTTGAAGACACTCTGGCCAGCTACCTCAAAATGTTGAGTCAGCCCGAAGATACATCACCCACGTCCACGATGTTAGTGGAACCTACACCGGTACAGAGTACCGCGCCTTCGACGGCCCCGACCTCTGTCTCGGGGCCATCGGACACGAGTGATATCCCTAACGATATCTCTCGCTTCGTGGAGAGCTTCCTAGGTGATTCTCTACTTCCCTCTTCTGATTTCTTCCTCCCTGACGCATCAGTGTCTTTCGGTCGATCAGCTTCTCCCGAATTCCAAAACCAGCACGAGTTCCTTACCTCGCCTAGCACTCCTTTCGACACTCCTTATGATGACTTTGCCACATCACCCATGGATGATTCCCCCTTCGCCGACTTCCTCAATACGCCCGTCATTGGGCTGCTGGATTCATTCGACGATATGATAGGAATGTCGAGCCCTTCCATGAATAGCGGCATGGCTCTTTTTCCTCCTATGGAAGGATATCCTCCATCCAAGTATGTCGACCCCGCTCCTCCGGCGCTCAACAACTTGTACACTATCTCCCCTGGCACGCCACCTCTTGACTCCCTTGATCCGGCTTCTCTTCACGCCTCTCCCAGTCAGTCTGCCGTGCCTTCCCCGGCCAGGCCTACTATCTCCTTACCCTCTCGCCGCAAGTCCTCTGGTGCCACGGGCACGAGGAAAAACGTGACGTCGCAGAGCCTTATCCCTCTCGACGCTCCGACCCAACCTCGCACGTACATGACGCCCTCGGCAACGTCGAAAAAAGATGTGCCTGCTGTGTTTGCCAAGAAACGCTCTCGTTCGAGGGCGCTTGGGGACGATGATGATGAGCCATTACCGGATCCCCTTCCGCTGAATGCGACCATTAATGAGCAGATCGAGTGGAAGCGTCGTCAGAACACATTGGCGGCGCGGAAGTCTCGGAAACGCAAGCTGGAGCACACGCAGAATCTCGAGGCGGAGAATGAGAAACTGCGAAAAGAGAATGAGAAGTTGAGGACGACAGTGGAGATGTACAGGCAGCTTTTGAAGACCCGTGGGGTGGATCTGCCTGTCGACCCATGAGTTATTCCTCCCTCATTCTTTTCCCTTTCCCACTATCGCTGCCCTTAGAATCGGGACGATCTTTCCCTGTCATCTAATCATCCGCCTACATCTACAATTTTGTTTTTTTGCTTTCTTCGATGCTCCTTGTACTTTTATGTGTTTGAACACCATCTTTCCCCACCCACTTGACTGGAGCCTTCGTCGTACCCCTACCCCCCACAATTGTCCCAGTCTTCGCTTCTTTTCACATACTATACGTTCCCAATAACCACTAAAATGTGTTACGTCGTCTAGTCGACGTAACCCTCCCATTTCTACGTATACTGTCTTGCTTTGACTCATGTTCCAGCAGTAGTTTTCGTCGTTATATCTCAAAAAGAGTTGATAACGAATAAAGTGATCTTTCGGACCTAGGCCCTAGGTATTCTTGTGATTGAGGAGTGGGCGGTGATTTCCGGATATGGAGATGGTCAAAGCCTAATAAACTTCACACCTGACGCTTTTAAGCTTGAAAAAGCTTCGACCCGCAAAGCAAACCCAAAAACAGAGAATACAGATAGTGAATTCTAATAGATGTATTAATTAACGGAGAGCTCTGTGGACATTATGCACTGTTCCGGCCAGAAGGATGGAAGCCCTGGAGACGAACCTTCATTTATCAAGTAGTGCTCGGGGACACATATCCGGACGTTAGACTAAGGCTAAGGGTAGATTTACACAAGAAATCTTCCTCAATACGTTCCCAGACTACAAATCCGGACAGCGGGCAGCACTGGGCAGCACCGTAGTGGCGTGATTCCGGATTCGGACAGCTGTGACATCTTGTCCATATATGGAAGGCGTAACGTCACACAAATTTCTCACAAGTTTTTGTGTGTAAAGTTACGGTACCATCCACCAAAATCGTTGGCCGTCGACAGTTTTCCAGGCGATCCACCAGCTTCAAGGTATGTTCGTCTCAATGATCTGCTGCTCTTTTCCGTTCTGGACGTGTGCTGGACGATTTGGAGGAGTTTCTGGGCTGGATTGGAAGGAGTCGTTATGGATGTGCTGACGTCCATCTTCAGGTTCAGCTGTAAACATGGCTTCAAAACTCCCTTCCGTCCTCGCCGCCACTGAGGAGGATATTCAGTATCTCCTAGCTGCCCAATGCCACATTGGAACAAAAAACTGCGATAAGCAAATGGAGCCTTACGTCTGGAAGCGAAGGGCCGACGGTGCGTATCTTCCACCCTAGTTTTTGTCACAATCTCTGGGCTTACGTCCTCGGACTAGGAATCAACATCATTAACATTGGAAAGACCTGGGAGAAGGTTGTCTTAGCTGCCCGTATCATCGCTGCGGTCGAAAACCCGAACGACGTCTGTGTTATCTCTGCTCGTCCCTACGGGCATCGCGCCGTCCTCAAATACGCCGCCAACACCGGTGCTCAGGCTATTGCTGGACGATTCACCCCCGGTTCCTTCACGAACTACATCACCCGTTCATTCAAGGAGCCCCGACTCATCATCGTCACCGATCCTCGTGTTGACCACCAGGCCATCCGGGAAGCCTCATACGTTAACATACCCGTCATCGCTCTGTGCGACACTGACGCTCCCCTCAAGTTTGTTGATGTTGCTATCCCCACCAACAACAAGACGAGACACTCGATCGGTCTCATCTGGTGGCTCCTCGCCCGTGAGGTTCTCCGGCTGAGGGGAACCATCCCCCGGACGAGCGATGGCTGGAATGTCATGGTGGATATGTTCTTCTACCGCGACCCCGAGGAGGTCGAGAAGCAGCAACAGGAGGAGGCTGCTGCCAAGCTTGCTGCCCAGCAGGGCGAGGTTACAGAGGCACCGGCGGGTGTGCCAGAATGGGATGTTGGAGGTGGACAGGGCGGAAATATCAACCCTTCCTTGGTTGCCGAGGGTGGTAAGTGTCAGCCAGCTTCAATCTGTCTTCGAGTCTAATATCTTGCTCTTTTCTCTTCAGCTGGCCTCGACTGGTCCGCGGAGCCCCCTGCTGGACCCACAGATTGGGCTGCGGAGCCCTCAGGTGCCGGAGGCTGGGCTGCTGAGCCTGCTACTGGAGGCTCTGGGTGGGATTAAGTTATGCGTCTTCATGTACCATGTTTACGGTCATCGTTTATCACACTCATGCGCGCAGAAAATATGATCCATGACTGTTTCTTTTCCCTCTAACCTGTCTCCCCAAAAAAGCATCCTTACGCCACGGTAGCCCGAGCATGGGTGGACTCAATTCTACTCGGATTACCTGTGGTGGTCGTGCTACTCCTTTAACAAGCCTGCGTGGTCCAAAGCGTCCAAAGCTACCCGCCCTAGACACATTCCTTCCTGCATACGTACTGAGGGAGCTTTCGGAGCGGATCCATAGCATTCATGGCGCTCAACTTCCCATCGTGTACTTATAAATACTTTGAACCAGTTTAGAGCTACGAGAACATTTGCATAGCGATTGTTCCAACGGTACAGCACTCCTGAAATTCACGATACATACATAGTTGTCCACCAATGGTCGCTGCGGCGGAGCAATAGTACCGGCCATGCGACGTACTTCGACGAGCTATCCGACTTTGTATTCAAGAGAAGATCCATAGTTACAGATCATGAATAAGGGAAATGACTCGGATATAGAGTACTGTACCCAGACTCAATCTGTTTCTCTGCTGGGGTAATAATAATAAGAAATATAAGCCGAGAGCCCGAGGTCCAGGGAAGAATAAGTGAAACGTAGAGACCCGGGAACATCGGATTCTGCTTGTCAAAGAGGATTTCATGTCCGTCCAACTTCCCGTCCAGCTTGGCCACGAAAGCGTCGTATTTCTCTTGATCAGGCTTGACACGCGATGCCTGCTGTGTTGCTGATACTGAGAATAGTGAGATGACGAGCCGATGACATCCTACACGGCAAGGCTGGTAAAAGGCAAAGTCGAACGCCTCGACACTAGCCGCCTGCTCGAAGAGAGCTAGAGTCTTGGGACTGGAGGACGGTGCTGCGATCAGGTTAGGTGCTCCTTGCGACGCGTACTTCTGAGCGACGTGCCGAGGGATTCAGATGTAATGAATCCGTCGTCGCCCTGAGGCCTTTGGAGCGGGCTCGTCGAATAGAAGAAGACGCGTGCGATGTAAGAAACCCATCACGGCCACGCCTACTTGCGATAAAATGTGCTCCTCAAGGCTTCACAGAGACAAGCTGGAAGGGGGAATCCTCCTCGTAGGTCAACGCAACACGCTGGCCATAGGTAGAGAAAGGGAAGCCGTGGAGTTTCAGAGGCATGGTAGTCACGGTGGGTTGACTGATTGATTGAATTGATCTCTTGCTCGTCCCTATATAGCCTCCAGGCTTCCACACGGGAAAATACTGGGTTGGATTAGGAAGTTATTGTTCTTGAAGCTTGAATTGCATGTTTCAGATGCCCGATTTTGAATGGAGTGTCTCGAGGGCCTTCGACGCGTTCAAACGATGGGGAGACAGATATTGCAGACCGAATGATGTACCAGTCAATTCCCGTTGACGGTGTGAGCAAGAGTAGGCATATGACAGTTCGCTTGATGCGAGCAAGCTACAAAAGGTGGACAATGAATACAATGGCACAGAGGGACTCACATATATCTTGAAGATAGACATCCTTCCGAGTCGCTTCGGCCGACGTCAATTCAGTGAGGAAACCCAAGAAAAACACTCTTTTTTAGATTGCTGTAGGCGTGTGGATAGTAAGAACGAATATATTTTTGGGCATACACGCGGTTATAGAGAAATCTCCCTCCGATACATCAAGAAAAAAATTGTTTGTGGTATACGTCAGTCGTCGTCGTCGTCGCCGGTGGCGGTGGTAGTGAAAAGAGGTCTACATGTTGAAGACAATGTCGATAAGAAATCCGCGTAAGATACCAAGCAAGTAGGTCTAGGAGGAGAATTCATTGCCGTGTTTATTTTACAATACAACTCTACCACTCACTATGATGTGGAGAACGAGCTGTTCAACGTGCCCTCTGGCTACTTGTCCCTGAAAGATGATAGGCATATACTGTAAACAAAAATCAGAGGCGAGGGGACCAGCTAGAGCTGCAAAATGTGTACTATAATGAGGATCGAGTAGACAACATTTGGAGTGTTTGCACGTTGTTCTCTAACAATGCGCTGCAGGCAGGAGGAATAATGCGTCAGTGCCTGCTATTCGTGCGGAGAAAAGGTAGAGACATACCATTCTATTCCCATCGTAGGGATGGAATCTAGCAGAGCGACGGTTGTTGCGGACGGGGGGCATGGCACGGAGGACGATTATGTGTGTGTGGGTCCCCTGGGCCCTAAGAAGACAACGTAGGGTTGGGGGTGAGGCTTCGAGCTTAAATTTTTCGCACACACACAACATATCGCGAGGTTCCGACGCCTGATGCCGTAGACGTTAGTCCATCCCGCTAGCTAGCCATTCTTGTCCATGGACCCCCTCATCCCTGATGCCGCTTCAAGGCTCCGTTTCCCTTGCCTCTGAAATGCATAGTTCCCAATAACGATGGTAGTCACGTATAGAGAATTTCTCCCCCTTGTGTGCCTCTCTGTGGGCATTCAGCGGAAGGTACTTACTAGCGAGGCGCGGCGACTTTCTGGTGACTTCCGCGTCAACCACAGTTCCAACCAAGCCATTTCTTTCTCATGGATATGTATTTTTGTTGTAGATTTCTCCCGGGAACCGTATCTGAGTGCAACTCCTCGTTCTCTGGCTCTTCTGGACCAAGCTTGACGTGACTTCCGTTCGCGTTACCTGAATGTCACACTGTGAGTCACCAATGCATCGACGATCATAAACCTTGAAGAGCTCACTATTCCAAGCATCAATTGAAGCGGCAGAGCTATGTTCTGAGGGTGCTCCAAGACTCAGAAATGTACGGGATGCCTCAAGATACTTCCAAGAGAAAAAGCAAGGCTCAAGAACGCAAGTTGGTGGCCAGAACCCATGCAAGACGCGAGAACCCGCAAGCCGAGCCAGGGAGGCGACTCATGAGTGACTCGGGAACATCCAGAGTTTTGAAATCGAGCTAGTATATGATGATTCTGATTTCTGTGCGACGGGAACACCGGGGAACCGCCGGGAGAAGCTGGACGCCCTAAACTCCAGGAATGTCTTCAGGAAACCGCGCTCGCTGGTAGGAGACTACGCACTTGTGAGGCAATGCCTCCCAAAAAACCTCTGGCAATTCCGATTCCCGAAGCCGCCCCGTTTTTTTCTGGCAGTCGGCTGATTTGTTGGCAGCGCCGCAGTGGCGTCTGCGGCCTCCGCCCTTGAGCCTTGTCCCTACTGAGCATCCTTGAAGATGTTTGAGCAGGAAAACACACGGTAGTTATGGTCCTCTGGCGCCAGATCGTCGTTGGATGTTAAGAACAAGCAAGAACATCATGGAGAAAACGAGCTCGTCATCGATGTCCCCGTCGTAGCAGTGCGGCGGCTACGAGCATATTTATGCGGCCCTCGCTGAGGATAAACCTTGCCAGAGCCACGCTCACTGACACGACCTGGCAGTAGAACGCCTAGGAAATACCTTCCGTAGTCGTTCGAAGGGGATTTCCCACATGGGTGTCTGGGCTTGAACGCCTCTTGCGATCGGACTCGGATTAGTATGCTACAAACAAACCACCTTCCAGTGCGGAACTGCACCAAGAAAACAAATTTCTCTGGTTGTCGTCAACGTCGTCGCCGCCACCGCCCTCCCCGTTCTCCAAGCGCCTCTCCTGATTTTCCCCTACCTTTCGCTCTCGTGGGTTTTATACAGATGGGCCGATAAGGAGAGCCAAGATGTCTCCCTAAGAGCCGTTAGGTCTCAGAAACCTGCCTTCGCCATTACTCGTCCTGCCTGTCAATTCGAATTTATTCAAGGAGACAAGGAGCTGATTTAATACGGTGTTTAAGGCTCATCTCTCAGGCTGCTCAGGTTCGTCCCACGGCTACTTCGTTTGCTAGGCAATTGAATGGCATTTCGCAGGCGGACTTTTGCATGGTCAAGCAATCCCAATTCCTCTCCTTCGTGCTCGAAGTCGAAGTTAACACGTATATGACGAGAACCCCAATATCGCTGTCAACTTAGAGTTCATTCAGTTATGACCCGTCACCTACTACTTCTTTTGATGAGTACCGATGAAAACTCGGCGCAGATCTTATATTATCAGCTGGTCATTGAGCTAGGAAAAGACTATTTATGGTACGAGCCAGACGACCCGCATTGTATCGTGTTACTTTTACCGACCGATGTTCCTGGAACTCTTTCAACACGAAAATTCTCGACCATTCGACTCCTTCTCTTCAACTCAGATATTGGTCACTGTAACTATCCTCTCTTCCTCAGGCTTCTCAGCTTGCTCCAAAGACTCGCTAAACCACACCTATGCTTCAGTCCATATCTGTTCCTCCTTACCTCAATCGATCAAACCCCCTCGACCTTATGCTTTCGCAACTTTTCTGGGGATACTTTGAGGTTCGCCGATAGGCGTGCGGAACACGATGATACTGAAGAGGTCGCAGGTGTAGACGAAAAAGGGCATAGAAACCTCATCTCGCGCACTACAAAGTCACAGACCGGGAGGGAGGTCGATAGGAGTCGGAGTCATAAGGTACAACGTCGAAGACGCGTTCTATTCAATGACCTTCGCGTGCAGACGTGCGGAATTTGGACAAGCGTAATTCGGAGCAGAATATATACAGTACATAATGATACAGACATCATTGAAAATATGTATTACAACTTTGTTCTGTTAGAAGGGAAGTTCGTTCACTGGAACGAACCACGGAGACGAATGTCCTTTACGGACGCTCCCACATACACCTGGAATTTGCCTTTGGGCTTGACCCAGGACTGGGACACGGTATCCCAAATACTGTCACCATCGGTGAGCCATCATATTACACGCAGAAGAGAATGACTCACCTCATCTCCCTCTCGTTGATAGTTATCTCCACCTTTGAGCTCTTCCCCGCTTTCAACGGGACTTCCGAGAACCCTCTGAGGACCCTCGGCGGCTCTCCCGCATTCCCGGGGTACCCAAGATAGAGCTGAGGGATCTCCGTGCCATCCACATGTCCAGTGTTGGTAACAGTGAATTTGACTTGCACCTTGGACTTTCCTTGCTTGCGGACGGATAAACCGGAATACTTGAAGGTGGTGTACGATAGGCCGAATCCGAATTCGTAATGGGGCTTGATGTTCTTGGACATCATATAGCGGTAGTCGAGGAAAACTCCTTCAGTATAGTCAAGCTGTTGAGACCATGAGCGATGCATACAGAGCAGAAGGGAGCGAGTACGTACTGAAGGAGGCTCTGTGACATTATTATACACAATGAAGGTTCCGTAAGAGGCCTCATCCTCAAAGGCAACGTAAGGAAAATGAAAGGAATCAAGGTGGTAACACACCTCATCAATACTGAACGGCAGGCGACCACTGGGATTGTACAAGCCGAAAAGTACGTCGACAATTGCAGGGCCAGTCTGTTCTCCGGGGAGACCAGCATATATGATGGCGGTGATGTTGGGATGTTCAGACCACTCCATCGCAACGGGTCCTGGGGCATGAACAACGACAACTGTGTTTTGGCACACCGACGCAGTCGCTTTGATCTGGGCAGAAGGTCAGAGCGAGGACACTATGGAACGAGAGAGAAACTCACCAGGTTATCACCGTCGTACCAGAGATGAAGGTCATGCCTGTCGCTGGCATTGTTAGGCATCACTTGCTGTTCTCCGGCCTGACTATATAGCAATAGTTAGCATCGTTCGTATGCTTGAATGGTATGAAGCGCACGCGTTGACAAATACGAGGGCTAAGTCCTTTCCGGTAGCAGCGACAATAGCAGCCTCAGTATCGTTCGTCAAAGACGTTGTGATGTTTGCAGCTGAACCGACGAAGGCGTTCAGAGCCTCGATTGGTGGTACTACGAAATCTAGAGTGTTCGACCCGGAGCCCCATCTACACACCTTAATGAGCATGATCTTCTAGATATCTGATATATAGGGAAGCAGAAGCATACCCAATCGAGAATGTGCCAGTTGGACAGCCGTTGAAGTTGCCACAGTCCTCTCCCGGGTAGTCAGCATCTTCGCCTATCACAGCGATAGAAGAGAGGGTGTCCAACGACAGAGGCAAGCCGCGAGTGCTCACGCCTTTGCGATTAACTTTCCGGTTGTTCTTGAGCAAGACAGACGAGGCTGTGGCGACCTCCTTAACGAGAGCGGTGTGTTCGTCGCTTCGGACGCTGTTGTTGAGGCTGACAGCGAAATCAGGGAAGTTCTATACAGGAGTGTAAACAAGGAGCAATAGACAGGAGACGAGGCAAACTTACGGAGTCCTGGCCAAGGAAGTACAAGGGCGCGAGAACACGAAGAGCCATCTTATCAAGAGTCTGAACAGAAATTTCAGGGATAAAATAGCCTCTTCATTGGATATGTATTTACCTCGGTGCTAACAGTTTCTTCCTCCAGAGCAGCAGTGAGATTAACACCATAAACGCCATCACCATTGCCTGGATCGCGACAAGGGTCAGCCATTTGGACCAAATACATGGGAAAAACAGCTATCACCCTGCAAGCCTCCGGGCATATCAACGTCCAAGCCAGCGCTTGCGTGAACGGTGGCGTTGGCGTAGGTTCCAAACCAATCAGACATCACGAAACCTTGTCAAGAGTAATGAATCACACGGAGACGGATAGGATACCGCAATGTCAGTGACGCACCTTTGAATCCATTCTTCCTCAGGAGCCCCTCGTCTCCGAGCAAGTTCTCGTTTTCACAAGCAGCTGTACCGTTGACCAGATTATAGCTGCACATAACGGTAGCAAC
>RZIO01000001.1:3437451-3457476 GCA_004338095.1 Gloeostereum incarnatum | reverse complement strand
TAAACTTCGTGTGTAGTTCGATCATCGGCATTAGACGTGTACCGATGCCTGCTCGAAGAACATAATGTCTGAGAGAGAAGTCCGAGTCTAGGGTGTATGGTTTCTTCACCTGAAATGTTCCTGGTTATTCAGAGTGAAGTGCTTCGCACACGCCATCACACCAGCGCTCTGGATGCCGGTGATAGTCTCATAGGCGCCTTCTCCTTGTAGGTACGGATCGGGGCCAAAGCTATGGGAAGGAATATAAGAAAAATGGTTCATTGGCCGCTTAACCATCCTCGCCTTTCCCAGCCACGACCTCCTTTCGGGTTCCTCATCTATTGCAACCATAAGCTCCTGGAAGAGGCGTGGTAGACTAGGCGCACTCACGATATCCATGGCCGGCCCAAGGATGACGCTGGTAAAGAAATCAGCGTGGAAGAAAAAATGAAAGGCGTTATACATACTTGATACCCTTTCCACGCGATTCCTCGCCCAGAACTACTCCGCGAGCGTTCATCAATCGACGACTAAAAGTACTAGCTGCGTTGATCGCGGCTGGCAGACCGGTGTCATTCTTAGCAATTCTGCAATATATGCAATGACGAAGGGTGGACATATTAGTTCTAGGAGGAACGAACCTGACGCCCGCAGGCCCGTCTTGGAAGCACAGTGATGGGATGTTGATACCATCACGCTGTACTGGCGAGGTATTGCCCACACAGAGACCTGATGGCCGCGTCACAACGATGCACGAACTTGCCAGAAGACAGAGACCCACCATTCAGGAATCCAATGCCACTGACGATCCCAACCTTCTCCGAACGGTCTAGTTGGAGAAGGGTTGATTCCGCTGAGGCATATGCATCGTCCCATGATCCTGTAAGAAACCGCGTTAGTGGGAAACACACCGAGGTCAAACGGTCTGACAAACTGGATACGAATTCTTGAGCAACGCTGTCAGACGCTAGCAGGGATAAAATCAGGAGGGATTTCGTTCGTCCCATTGAGTCGTGATCTTAGAGGACGGAAGACACGAGAATTTCCTTCGATGGCCCGCGCTTTTATAGTCATTTCAACACCACGGGCGGGTATGATCAGACGGATTTACAATCGCGTCACCGAATCAAGCTTGGCCAACCGGGTCATGGGGGCCACAAAGATTGTTAGAAAAGAAAAAATGTCGGGTGTAGTAGGCAGCATTTCTTCGCACATGTTTTCAAATGTTTTTCAGAATATCCATAGAGTCGGTACTTATCCCTACCGAATACCCTTTACCACTTAGATGAGAGTCTTCGATGACGATCCTAAGCCAGATTTTGGAAAGACAGCGGCCTGTGCTGATCATATGTAAGAGAGAAGTGGACAAGTGATCATGGTGGTGAGTCATACAGTTTTCTGACGCGGTCACGTCATGTTCAACCAATCTACGGCAGTATACTCTTAAATTTCTTTGCTGATGATTCCAAGACGATTCTTTCTTTTGTAATGCTGTATGTAACAAAACTGGATATGCTGACGAAATTGAGGTCAACGCGCTGTATCTGTTCTTCTCCAGCGATCATATAGCAGGCGACGTCGGAAGGTCCGGCTCGTATGTCGTTCGTCGTTTGTAAATTCCTTATGCATAACCTCGGCTGAGTCCCTCCAGGTCCCTCCACCGTCCAGAATTATCCAGATCGGCAGAAAATCCAAATTCTGGGCTTTCTTCCGCTGGGCAGCATACACATCCGTTAATGTCCGAGTTGGGTCCGAGCCATCTCCAAGTATAACTCGAAGCGGTTTACCTACGCACTTAACTGCAGGTGTATCCAGTGACTGGCGATGTGGTGTCAATTATAATTAAAGAGTCTCTACTCGACCATAACCTATACGTGTGTAATTAAAACTCTAAGCTCCTTCTCCCTCACGAACTTTTACCAGTCACAGGAGCCGAGCCATAAAAGTATCCGTATGCATACATATCATGACGATTCAGAACCTCAGAAGAACCAGCTTTCTTACAAGAACAAGTTTAGATCAAACCCAGTTAAGAAAATTGCAGATTCTTTCAAGCCGTCTAAAGGTATGCACCCCATGCCCCGTAAACATGCATATGCTGTCATTTAAATGAAAATTTCACTAACTGTGAATCGGTTAATAAGATCGTCGTCCTCTTGCCATCTATTCGCTGGGAAGGGGACTCGCGAAGACTCGAGGGGTGCTAGGCCGGGGCGTTCTTGATACAATCTTCCAGCCTGGTTATCCATGAGCTGCTGGTATCTTGCAGAGTGATCAAACCCTCTCTGGTCCACTCTAGGTGCGTTCGAACGTGGTGGCTGGTGACCTGACCACGGCATCATTAGGTGAGGAGACTCGATGGGTGTCATTTGCTGTGAATGATATCCCGCCGGAGGGGAATGGCAGTTCAACGGAGAGGGATTCTCGGGCGAATAAGAGGAATAATGCATGGGGACATGGGTGTCGACTTTGGTGGCGGAAGCGTAGTTGAAGATGTGCTCGGGTCGTCCCTTAGGATGCCTGGCACTTGGGTAGTTGGCGTGAGGTACACGGAGAGAGGCGAGGTCGGGGAAGTCTTTGACGTCTTTCAAGTACGAGATGTTCGCTTCCGTGTAATAAGCGACTATATGTTTATGTCATTTAGGACAGTGAGCGGCGAGTCTGGAGGAACGTACTCAGGTGCCATTTTCTTCTACCGTTCGCCGTCTCCACCCATACAGTATAGGTCTGCTTGTGAAGCAACATCTGATCCGATTTTGAGATAGATCTATATGGCAAACTTCTCAAGTTCAGCGCCACAAGATGAAGTCATTCACTTACATGTTGTCCATATTATAAGGAGTCTCCGAGTAAGGGGTGCGATCGCGCTTTTCTTCGTAGAATAGAAAGCCCTGCCTAAACGTCAATGTCCCATGCGAAGTGGAGCCGGGATCGACAATGAACTCACGTCTCTGACCCTAGACGGTCCCCATCGAATGCCTATAGAAAGGTGAGTCAGGCAATAGAGCTCGATACATACGGTGGTACTGACCATCGGTCCAGCGTTCGATGCCAATCTGTAGTAATGGGGGTTAGCGTTCATGCGCGGACGGTGTACACTACACCCAACTTACGCCAGTGAGTTCAGTATTTGGACCCCGTTCCTCCCAAACATACACATGTCCTGATCGAATGCTCTGGCGTTCGTCAGTGTCCAGCCGACGGACGACCATGGGGCGTATTTTCTGGTGCACGGCATGAAAAACCGTACGCGCATCTTCGGGAGATCGAATGTGAAGCCCTGTACAAGTTGGTGCCTGCATTATAGAGAACGGATGAGGGAATAGCTGATGATGATAAAGTGCGGGGTAAGATGGAGTATACTCAAGGGGAGAGAGACGCGTTTTAGAGGTTTGGGCGAGTTTCTTTAATATTCGGGTTCCTAATTGTTTGTGGATTGTTTGAAGTTGATTACGACAGATCTTGTGAAGAAGGAACCGTGCTTAATTTGGTTGTCGATTGAGTATTAAGGGGATTAGAGGTAGCTTCTATCATAAGACCGAATGCAGCTTAGAAGACATAAGCGCCCCCGTACCTGGAACGAAGTTGCCACGATACCTACTGGCGGCAATGAGGCCAGAGGGGACAGAGCGGAAAGCCACTAATAGAGAGAAGACTTTACAACTATTACTTGGCCGGGAAAGAAGAGAACGGGGTCTTGATATGATCCACTGAAGGCTCCTCATTGCCCACGACGCGGCGATGTTGGGACGCAGAGCTTCCTATTCCGTGATCCACTAGGCTGATAAGAAGTTTGGATTGCATGGGGTTTATGGCAGGACTGCGAAGAAAGCGTGGGTAAGCCACCGAAAGGAAATATGTTTTGAGGCGGAGTGAACGCTGATCTCTAGATTTGTACATAGACTATAATTGCCGAGCCGTAGGTGTTGACATAAAAACTTGAAGAATGGTAAAGACAAGGACGCTTTCAACCCGGAGCCCTCTTCGCGTTGAGGACCTGGTGGCAAGCGAGAACTAGGGGCTAATCAGCTGAGCTCGATCAATACAGTCGTGGAAACGACGAGATACTTAATTTTGTCACTTGGGACACGCGTCCTCAAATCTCAGATTGATACATACATTGTTCCAAGGCTTCTTGCACGATAGAGAGCTCCACGAGGGCTCGAGTTGAGAATACCCATCTCGATGATTGCGATCCGTATTCTCTCGGATCTTCGTGACGGTGTGAGCTCGAGAGAGTTCGAGAGAGTAGAAATAGCTTGTTAAGCTTGCCTGCCGAGATGGGAAGGACGCGGACTGATCTTGGGGCTCGGACGCCGAGATCACAGAAGCAACGTATGGGAGAATCCATTCCTAGATTAAGTAGTTCTGTGTGATTCATTGAATCGCAATGAAATCTCCTTGAAGAATGCCTTGAATGGCTGCAGAGGATCCAGACAAGGAAAGTGCATGTCCTCCGTATTTCCCCACAAGATTATCTCGTAGTTCTCGCATCGATCCACATGTTTTGTTCTACGTAAGGTATCATTCAAAACGCCACAAAACAGAAGGGAAGTATACCTTCAACCTCAGCGTGCTATAGCATGGATACTAGTATATGTATCAGCCTGCGTATTCCGAGAGTCCCCTTTGCAATCAAAGTCTATAAACAGAAACCCCGTCTGCATCTTGACTCTCCTGTCCCAGCCAGAGGTCGAGGACTCCTGGATGATTTAAGAGCCCGGTGTGAGGTGTGAGGAGAGAGTCTGAGAGAGTCGGAAGAAAGAAAATTGAACGTGACGGCCCGGTCACCGGGCCGCTAAAACGAAACAATGCTGTGCCGCCATGGCACCCCGCACTTTTCCTTCAACTTGTATGTCGCCTGTATGCGTCAAGTTAGAGCGCAAGGTCTTCATTATTGCTTAATCCTCAGAAAATCACTCATCTCTTTGTAGGATTTCTTATTTAACTCAACCTTGTCTGCTTTTATTCTTCCGCCCCTCACTGGTTCAGTCCCTTTAAAGTCGAGTGAAGCTCTGGCCGCAAGGAACAGATCTAGAGCACTATAACCTAGCGCAGAAATGGTAACGGACTTCGAATGGGTTGGAAGGCCTGCTTACGACCCTTAATTCTTGCCCTCGATCTGCTGCCTTCAATTCAATCATCTGGCTGTGCATCGTGCATATATGTATTTCTTTTTCAGTCACCACGGATACTTACGAAATCCTCACTCCAAAAATTCCCTCCATGCTGCACCCTGGACTATCTCACGTCTGGACACAGCGCCCAACTCGACATTAATCTCAGGCATGTTCAACTCAGGGAAGAACTTGAACGGCTACCATTCAATACATCTTCTCGAGAAGCTCGCATGCTGTAGTAAAGCACCACAACTTCTTATTGAACCTTAAGGCCGGCCACCTGCCCCCGTTATCATTCGGGGTATCTGCCCGTGGCCATCTCCACCTTGGGTGTCCCGGGGACGGTGAATCTTTGAAGATTACAGGCTCGAATGCACCGTGGTTCTTACTTACGTTCTCACACCCACAAATTTACATGGCGAGCAAACTCTACGATGTCCTAACTCCTGGGTCAGTCTCGATGGCAGCAGTGTGTACGAGGTTACGTGTCCAAGCTCGAATTCGATACTATCCCTCATGTGTACGTTTGCTACCCAGGGAAGGCTGGAGGACGGAGTAAAACGCCAGATTCTTCTTCGATGTCACATAGACGCGTTGCTTTTCATTAGTTCTAAGTATGTACATCACCCCATATTCGATTTTACTAACATCCACCGTAGGGCATAGCTCATGTCCTACTATTGGAATCGAGCGTTACCTTCGGTTTCATCTACAGTCCTCCGAACTGCGTAGCACTAGAAGATTGGGTTCTTTCGCACGAAGATGGAATTGGAGGTTCAGGACGACTCGTTCCCTGAGAAAGCTCTATGTAAGGAGCAAAATTGCAACCTATTACATCTTGACCCCGAAAGCCATGCTACTATACTTTGGCTGGTTCCGTTCACCACGGGGTAAGTATTGACTTCCATTGCCTCTGTCGCGGGGATGTGCTCTTCAATGTGCTTTGCCCGCGATTAATTTGAATCTGTTACATCTCAAAAAGGTGGCCGAACGTCCATAATTGCTGCGTTATCCTAACGCCACCCCACACATGAGTGCCGCAGGATCTCGGTTTACATCACATGCAGCTACATCTCTAGTTCTTTCGTCGTCTCCAATAGCAAGCGCAGAATTATATTGTCTGCTTTCACTGTGGGCTGACCCGAGCCGAGCCCGATTGCATGAGTCATCAGGATGGGCACGTGTTTCTCTTTGGGACTCTTTGAAGTTCTACGGCGACCAGGCGGCGACCTCCAGAACTTCTCAGAATCCAGACGATGATAGAACTGTAAACATGATATTTATAATCCTGGGATCTGTTCAACTCCACCTCCGAGCCTCTGAGCCCAACTTCCACTAACAAGATCAAGGAGTATGGCTGAATCAACTCTCAAATCTGTGTACGCAAGCGAGCTTTTTGATTTGCGTGGCGTTGTCGCTGTTGTCACCGGAGGAGGGACCGTCAGTTTTCTTGAATTCCATAAAATTCTGCTTGTCTTGCTTAGTACGTACCTCTCAGGGTATCGGTTTAATGATCACCTCCACGCTGGCGGCGAACGGCGCAGTTGTATATATCATCGGTCCGAATCAAAAGGATCTTGATAGGTTGGTTCTTTGGAATCGTGTTCAATCGGATTTCTCACCCTCTGACTATAGAACTGCGGCGTTGTACAACACTGAGCTCGAGAAGACGTCAGGAGCTGGAAAGATTTACGGATTGGAAGGTGACATTAGGAAAAAGGTAGCGTGACGCGTCTTTCCTGCGGACGACTTCCATTCTCACCTTTGCTTCAAGGCCGAGGCGGCACGCCTGGCCTCTGCTATCGGAGAGCGTGAACCCTACGTCACTGTCCTATTCAACAATGCTGGGATCCTCCAGGGATCTTTCAAGCGTCCGACGACCGCGTCAGCCTCCGAATTCGTCTCGAGATTCTTTGACGATATATCCCAGGACGACTTCGAAAACGTCATCAACACCAACGCTGTCGGGCCATATTGGATGACCTTTGCGTTCTTACCTTTGTTGGAAAAGTGGAAGTTGAATGGGCCAAAGAAGTTTGTACCCCAAGTCATCATGACCAGCAGTATGAACGGATGGACCAAGGTGAATGAAGACGGCGTCTTCGGTAATGAAGGTACATAATGCTAATATGTGCTATCACAGGACTCTGCTACTGCGGGATGGTCGTACCCCTACATGTTCTCCAAGAGTGCTATTGGCCATGCAACCTCCTCTCTCGCGCATGAGCTACTACCGCTTGGTATCAGAGTGAACGGTATTGCCCCAGGCCTATTTCCTTCTGCTGTGCGTTTGACCTTGCGGTCATCATGGGGGCGTACTGAGATATGGCCATGCTTAGATGTCCATGCCTGGATGCGCCAATGAATATGGCGAAGTTCCTCTGGAAAATGCCATCGGATGCAAGATTGACTTCGAAGTCCCCGCTATCCCGACTGGCGGGACGCGACGCGACGTTGGTACCTTAGCATTGTTTTTGGTAGCCAACCATTATGTGAATGGCGAGACTGTGCTGATAGATGGTGGCGTACGTCTTGCTCTAATTATTCTCCGCTACGACATAGTATTGACTTGACGGACAACTGTAGACGCTCTTGAAGCACCCTTCGTCATACTAATCCCCCACATGTTTTCTGTAAGTTTTAAACTTGACTGGTGTTGTCATTTCCGCGATAGCCTGAGGAGTCCTTGTCCACCCGCTGAGTTTTGATGCTGATACTATACATAAGCACATTCTGATATTTCAGATGGTACCTTTCCTGGCTCGTTGCGTGATGCTGCGACATAGAATGTTGCATTCAAATTCTGCCAAGATGCTGATTATCTTAATATGATTCTGCCAGTGCTTTGTAACGTCCTGATCTGATTACTGCGGCTGTGGAGGACACTCCAGCGCATGGTGCACTGCTTTTGGATATGAGTCGCGAGTGTGCCTTTCTGTAGGAACCGAGCACGTTCTCGTATTTATCTGCTACAGGATCTGCTTTGGCACTCGCCGGCATTATGTCTACCTCTGCTCTTCCTCCTCCGTCCTTCTCATCCAGCACTCCGGTTTATTCTTCAGAACCTACCAGAGGGGAGCAACGTTTACATTATCGCCCACGCATTGGCGCTCTAAATGCTAGTAATCCCGAGGGAATCTACATCAATAAATGGGACGACGTGACACTCATTCTGAACAACCAGGAGAAGAATTCGACGCGTCCCGTCTTTGGTCGCCAGGGGATGGTGAGCGGGACAGTGCTCCTAGACGCGCGAGAAGTAATATCGGAGGTGTCTGTCAAGGTTTGTGTCGGATACGAGTATACATACTATCAAACAGCTGATGAACTTTCTTGCATGTTAGTTGGTTGGAACAATGAAATTCTCTCACAGTTATTCGGATTTTGAATATACTCTCTTCGAAGAAAAGCATTCACTCTACTCGTTCTCTAAAACCACATCTCCAACAACGTCTCTGCCCTTTTCGTTTTCCTTCCCGACATACTTCGAATTTAAAGACCGAGTTTGGCCAATTCCTCCATCTCTCGAGGTCACGTTGCCTGGGCAGAGTCCACAGCAATACGTCAATTGTAAATACACGTTTTGTATTCTTGTGGGCAAGATGCTGCATCGGAGGACGCCCTTCTTAGGAACGAGCAGAACGTAGCTGGCATATTCTGCTTGCTACCAATCCCGGCTCACTGTTCGATTTTTTAGTCTGACAGTCGATGTACAGTACTACCCTCGGATGCTTCCGCCACGTCCGATCGTCGGTTTGAATGGTCCATTTCTTTCCCTCATCAAGGCATGTCCAGAAGAATGGAGAGAGTTCATCTATACCGTTCCACCCGAGTCTTCAACCCAATCCACGATCTCGATCACTTGTCAGGTATGCTGCTTTCTTGCCTTGATAGCATCTTTGTAAGACAAAACAATCGGTCTGTAGCTCTATTTGCCGTCGGTTGGCATCTTCGGTATTCGAGATGCAATTCCGTTCTTCTTGCAAGTCGAGGGTACGCCTCAATCTTTGAGACAGCTCAAAGCTCAGATCACCAGCCTCCCTCATGGAGGTATGTCGCTAGTCACTAGCATTGTTAACCAATGGATGTGTCAAATGTTACTACAGAGATGCCACCCATCCGTATCTACCTGCTTCGACAAGTTACCATGCTTCTCGCAAGCGGGGTCAAGCTTCCGCGACAACCGTTCCACATCGGCCAGTCTTCCTTACATCCTGTTCCACCTTCGTGGTCATCTGTAGGAGATGAGATCTTGAACTGGGAGGGCAGCCTTGTATGCGACGAGAATCTCCTTGTCGGAAGTTTTGACGCCGGAAGACTTGCGGTAAACGTGAGTTCGTTTACATAACCGATTCAGAGAATGCTACTTGATGTCACTTCATAGGACTATATCACCCTGGATATTAATCTCCCAGGCGGATTAAAGCCACTGCGCCACGGTCATCACGTTCAATTGGTGACGGATACATGGGATGAGAATCCATGATGAACGTCAGGACATCTGAATAGATCTTTCCAATTCTTCGGTTCATGAGAGTTCTCCAATAATCTCATGCAGATAAGACTCGAGAGTTATTTCTGGGTAATGGCATGTTTTCATTCAAGGAACCAGCGAGGCATCGAGAACGCACCAAGTATGTATGCAGAGTGACAGCATGCTACTCGTAAGGAAGGGAGGACGCCACAATATCGTGGTGGCGTATCGGAGGGACGGCCCGTATGACCAAGCATCATGATTCAGCTCTGATCGAGATCAATGAATCACGCGTAACGCCCCAGTGGTACCATGTAGACGTCGTCCATCACTTTCCTGGGCACTGTAGTGGCCAAGGCGGTACTTTCAATGCCCTCGCTGTTGCGCCCTTGCGCATTATCATTCGATGAAACCTGCGTGTTTCTTGACACCCTAAGAATGATTCGGCCCGTGGCTCGCGAGAATCTTTTATCCGGTTCTGGAGTCTTTAAAGTTTAAAGAACCCTGCGTATGCGGTGTTTTTGTCCTTCGGGTCACCTTCTCCGAATCCCGGGCCATCTCTTCTCTCAAGAAGCCTTTGAGAAGCTGCTGCTGGTACCGTGCTTACTCACATGCCAGTGCGACGACCATCTCATCTCATCACCACCCGGTAGGGGCATCACCTACAAGCATCTGTTTCGTTGTCTATGGCGTACTATAATAATGGCCTTCGTAGTCTCGGAGATGAACACACGCTTGCTGCCCAACTCATGGACCTGGATTTAACTTCTGTTCAGCTTGAAATGTCAGTTTTCGTTGATTCATGACATGACTGCCTTCTGAGCGATCCACCTACTCAGAACTATTAACGACTATCTTACAATACTTGCTATGGGTGAGCCTTCAGGATTGTTTCTTCTCAGGTCGAGTGATTCTATGTTTTACCGTCCAGCATTATTCTTCTGGGATCACCTCCTCACGCTAGGTACTCTTGTCCTTCCGAGAGTTGTCCGTGCGCCCTAACACCTTGTCAGACGACGAGATCCTATACATCTGGAGACTCCCAAAGTCTACAAGCTCTATATTTTTCTTCGTCAATCGTTATGTGGCCTTGTTCTCAAATTGTACCGCCGTGACCCTGCGATTCGCAAATCTCACGTTAAAGGCATGTGATTTCGTTGAATACTATACCTTCGACTGAGTCTAAACCTGCGTCAGAGGTGCGATTACATTCCCTCTGCGAATTACGTCCCTGTCAAACGCCCAACAATTCCTTCATTTCGCTTTTGTTACCAGTTGCCGTCGCGCCAGCTCGATACGACAGATCATGCTGATCATCAGCTCTGTCATAGTGAATGGTATGTGGCTGCTCCTCCGCGGCGATCCGCAGATAATCGACATCCGCCAGTCCTTCTCTCCATTCGCATTTATGCGTTGTATGAGCGGAATCGCCGCATAATATATATTTATGGGTCAACCGCTCTTGTTCTTATCGGCGTAGCGGTTGTAAGTGCAATTCCCATCTTGGCAACTTTTATTCATGTTGATATCTTTAGTGGGCAATATGTACTCAAGATCCGGGGATCTTCGCCCCTGAAGTTCTTGGGTGTCATACTGGGTTCACACAGAAGAGGTTCTTGTTCATTTTCCTTGAGAAATATCCTTCCTGACGATGAGTCCTTTTTGAAGCGGCGTCCGTCAGTTTTTGTTCTTCTCACAATCTATGTCTTGTCCACTGAGATAATCGAACCCTTGTTCCCAGACTTAGCTGCCGCATGGGAAGGCTTATTTGTCTACGATTGTCTTATCATCGCCGGCACGGTTCGCAAGACTTACGGTGCACATCGAGGGCGTCTTCGAATTATTGGGCAACATGGAAGGAGGAATTCGCCTTCGTTTGCCTTCCTGATACTTCGTGATGGTGAGAGAGGTGTTATTTTTTCTTTCATGGCGCTAAACATGAATGCCAGGTGTTATGTATTTCTGGTAGCAATGATTCGTGATGGGTTCGCTGTGGGCTCCATGCTAATCCGCCCATCTACAGTGCCATGGCTTTGTCAAATCTCGCAAACATTCTAACGTTCTACGTACGTGACCATAACTGTGCTCCTTGAAAAACTTCTTATCGGACGTGCGACATCGAACAGGCAGCTGGAGTAGGCTATGCTTCTATCTCCTACATGTTTATCTGAGTCCATCCTCATTATTTTCTTCCAGGCATTCCTGAAAGGAAGTCTTTCCTCTTTCGCTTCCAAGTAAGCCGTTTATCAGCTAGTACTGTCTGTTTGGATTCTTATATTCCGTGTTGAACAGCATATCCGTGGTAATGATGTCCCGCCTCATGCTGAACCTACACCAAACGGCCAATGGCGGAGTCTTGAGTCCCTCAGATATGACGAGCGAGCTGGTTTTCGAGACTGTAGAGCTGGGGGAGGTGACGACGGTTAGAGACGGAATTGATTTGGTCGTTCGTTGATGTGGCGTAGAGTTTCCATAATTTATATCCCTTCAATCATAGGTCTTCATCGTCTTCACGCGGTGTACATCGCAGCCTCAGTCGGAGCATTTCCTTCAGAAATAGAGAAATTCGAATTCCTGTAGACGAGAACGAGGTGGGACCTACTCTCTCTTTGAGGCGAGACCCCCTCTGAGCATAAACCTACCCACCCATGTACCTACCACTCATTTGTTGGATGCTGATCGAGATCCACGATCCTTCCGTTGTCTCAGTTCTGGTTGCCGCGAGCTCGTGAGTCGTCATGCATCATGTCTCACTGCTCCGTCTTCCCAAAAAATGTTCCCGACGGAAGCAGAACTACGATCGCGCCAGCGATCAGGTTCCTTGTTTTATATATGTACGAAAGCCTTGAGAATTGTTTAGCGAAGGTGGAACGCTTAGGAATAGGAGCCGGACGCATACAACTGAGAATTGGGTGTGGCGGGGTCTGGACTTCTGAGATCGGGAGCGTTCCTGCCGAAAATGCTGGGCATAGTGAGAGTTCTTGAGTTTCGTGAATCCTAGGTTCTATGGTTGCGTCTGGTCCTGTGTTCCGAGAGTCTGCGGATCCTTTGTCGAAGTCAAAGAAGACTAATCGGACCTCGGATTCGCATCCTATGGTGACTCCTGATCTCGACTCTTGCGTGCTAGTCGAACGGCACGTCACGCCATATCCACGTTCCACACATCTGTATCAGTAATGTTCGCTTTGTCCATCATGCTCGGTTAATTCTACGCCACATCCGTCATTTGGTATTTCAGATTGATTATCAGGGTGTTCGCGATTTTACATGCATGCGAGCGCCCGCGATTGGCATGGTCGATCCTCCTGTCCAACTCTGTCGAGAAATATGTTAGGCGTATGGATGGGCGCGACGATCCCCCGCCTTTGAGCCAATCACTTCTAGACTTTGTCTCTTCATCCTCGTTTTTGCCAGGCATGTGCGTGCCCACTACAATGAAAAATGATAGAGACGTGGCGGCGGCCGACGGAAGTCAGAGGTTGATTGATGCCGGCAGAGAATTCTAGACCGCTGACACGGAGGAAAAGCGACAAATAAGGAAATAATCTGGGGAAAGGTGTTCCTGTCGTTTCATGATCGGGGCCGTCGTCCATTCCAGTCTTTTCCTTTGTTCTATCTCAGCCCCACACGCTCTTTTTGACAGCCATTTCGATGGTTCTTCCTCGCATAACTAGTCGCACGCCGCTCAGGGAGCCCTCTTCCCTATCTACAGCCTTTTCAATGCCATTACAACCGATTAGAAAAAGCACTAGACACCGGGCCAGCTTTGTCGCTGTTCTCGCTCTGGTCATTTTTTCAACTTATATCTTTTTCGTCGAAAGTCCTGCACTAAATTCACTACATTCGCGAACATTCGGCTCCCATGAGCCACACCAGCTCGCCTTGACACTCGAGAGTCTCAGGCAGACGCATTCACAATCGAGCAAGCAACACAAACATTCTCATTCCAGGCCTCCAGTGAAGCTTTCCCAGGAGGAAGAGCTCGCTGCCATCTCTAGCTTTTTGGCGAGTCTGCCTCAGAATGTGATTCCGCCATTCGTGGATCCTTCTCAGCCCATAGATCCCCAGCTTGTGCTCGACTTTGACACGCAGTCACCTCGCGCAACGGAGGAAGTGGGTGAAATGGTGGATGACGTCTGGACAAGAAACCCAGTCTTCTTGTACTGCAAGGTTCGTTTCCCACATGTTATCTCGTCATGATACGTATGCTGACTTCCTTGTAGTTGTACTCCCCCGTATCGAGAGAGATCAAGATGCTTCTCGAAGCATTCCACATTGCACCCGCACCCACTATCATTGACGTTGACACACGAGACGACGCTGAGGTGCTCAAACCCCTCGTCCAGCGACTCACCGACTCGGAGGACCTCCCCGTCTTGCTTATCGGCGGGAAGCCCGTCGGTTCGATAGTGGACATCAGAGCGCTGCACAGGGAGGGCAAGCTGGAAGAGCTCATCAAGAGTGCTGGGGGCATCATCAACGGTGCTCGCAAGAGGAAAAACCGCCGATAGATATATTTCCCCCCAGTTCTCTCTCTCTCCGGGCTCTCGGTATTTTCATGTCTCTGTCACGACGATCAGCCTGTGTTTGTACAGTTTATATTGGACTTCTGGTGTTAATCTGCTCACCTACCTGACTATCCTCCCATCCCTCCATCCCTCCTGGTGTTATATAGTGGTTTTTATAATTTAAACCCTTACCCTTCCTCTTGGGACCGAGCCACGGATACATACATACAGCGTAGATTACTATCCCACGCCGTCTGCACATATCCCTCCCCTCCATCGACCTGCACCGCATTCCACGTATTATGTTGACGAGCCATAATCCTTTTTATTCCACCAGGTCTTGTATCAGGAACGAGCCCCGTTGCATGTCGGTGCCTTGCATCACCTAATTGTGGAGCCGGTCGCCACGGCGGGTGTTAATGCATTATTGATGTGCCAGCTGGTGGGCAATGATGCCCTTCTCTCTCATCCCGGGCCCCGGCCAGGTGGTAGACGTGGTTTCTTCATTGAAGATTCTACTGATAGTAAATGGCCTTCGAATCTCAAGGCGTCCCTCCCACCTACATATCTCACGGCCCCCTGATGCACGAGTCTCTTATCGATCTCGTTGACCCCCACGACTCAGGGGACCGTAGCCGGCTATTCGGTGTGCATGGCGTGGAGAGACGGTCATGATCAACGACATCCTGCTGAACCAGGACATGTCTTCCTGCTTGAAATCCCGTTGAAATTGAATCTCATTGGGAAAAAACTCACAATTACAATGCACCGGGCAACAAGAGCAAACCCCGAAATTCCGAGTCGCGTCATCTCAATCTGTCAAACACGTGACTGTAAATGTGGCGCAGCCACCTGCAGCCACCCATTTTTTGATTTTTTGTTAGCAGGTCGGTGTAAATCTGCCAAGCTTTTCATTGAAGAAATAACGCAGATCATGCACTCTGAATCCGCTTCGTTCTACCCATATGCGTCTCTCCCTCTGGAATTATCGCGGAAATGGAAGATCTCCTACCACTCCGGACTCTACTCTTTGGATTCCTGATGCTGTCTGGCGTCACTTTCAACCCTGTCTTGCCTCGCACTGTTTTGATATCTGTTAGCCTCATATTTTCGAGCCAGAATTTGTGAGAGGGACGGATACCAGACTGACGTCTGTCCTCGAGTGATATTACTACAGAGGACTGGACCTTCGTCGTGATGCCGCAATGGAACTCTACGCTGGCCACCGACTTTATCCATGAGGACGTCGATGACCATTTCATTCGTCTCATTCATGCTCTTGAAGTGTTTCCTTCCACCATTCCGGCGTCGTTTGCATGGCACTGAACTCCGGAATCGTTCCCCGTCCCTGTTTCTGTATGAGAATGGGATCGTTCACAGGGTATGTACATAATTCCGTACCTAGCTCAATAACCTTCAACTTTCCGTTTATTGGGATATCTCTCCGTTCAATGTGGCGGTGAACTTTTATACTGGTTTGGCGATGAGTCTTGGTTCTCGGGTCTCAATGAAGAAGGACGCCAACATATCTGTGGCGTTCATTGATTTTGGATGCTCGTTATCTTTTGGCAAAGGTTCCGATCCTGATTCTTGGGAGGCTGACAATTGTATGGGAATTCGAACGTCTATGGCGCCGGAGGTCTCTCGATGTGAGGGGGCACCAACCGAGGTACTATATATCAACCTCATGGGTCCGACAGTGCTCCTAATTGTTCTATCTTTTGTTAGGTTAATAAGGTGTTCATGAGTAGCTTCGAGGACGAAGTAAAGACTTGTGATTTTCATTTGGTGCGTCGATATTTTATCCATTTCCATTGTCCAATTTTGTTCTTACGAATGTGTTTAATATTGATTCTACAAGAATGGGATGCGGAAAAAAAGGGGAATTTAATAAAATTCACCCCTTCGTGCTACGTTGTGCGCGATTTTGCGCCGGAGTATCTGCGTCTTTTGGAAAATATGATCCAACGAAACGCCCCACGGTCTCGGAAGGGTCTCGGAAGCTTTGCGGCGGTGTCATGAGTTGCGGGAGGCTTTGCCTCAGTCAATTCGGTTCTCCTAGGAGGGTGGATATCCTCTGGGTATGGGTATGAGGGACTATAGCTTGGTCACCACACAAGCTCTTAATTAATAGCGTCTCAGAGAAAGACGTGTGGAGGACGTCCCACTAATGGATGGATGGAGATGTAGAGGCTTCGTGAAGAAGGCTGATCATGGTCTCAAAGATGAGGAGATACTGTCATTGGGTACAATCTTGGAAAGGAAGGATTTCGAAGCTGCGGTCGCCACCTAGCGCCACACCAGTTTGTTATGATAACGTTATGCGGGTACTCCTTGTTATATTTCGGCATATTGACAGACGGATAATTTTGAACAAAAACAACCTATGTGGCCCTTGGAGGCTATCAATAATATTATTTCATCAAAATAAAAGAAGGCGATAACGGCCGAGGAACACAAGCGTAAACAACTTCACGCTCTTCCTCATCCGTCATGCTGAGCATACCGTTACGAGCGGCCAGCGTTCTTCTGCTCTTTGTACAACTTTCTGGCGCGGTAGATGTATACCTGAATCCACCCAGAGACTCCAGGCGTCCAACGGTGTCGGCAGAGGAAGCCAGTTCGGCGGTGTCACAGCACCTTGGTCTTGAGATATTCGAGCCTCTTTCAGGCTCGTCGAGACAAGACTTCTCTGCCGTATCTTTCGTAGGACAAGGCTCCAAAAGCTCTATAATATTGTCTATGGAAGAAGTCGATGCTCAAGGTACGTGTGATTCCGGTTACGCTTAGCATTTAACCTAACCTCAACTAAACAGCAATACTTCCTAACTCTCTTCGTCCTTCTTTCAAGATAGCCACGACCTCTTCAATTAATTCTGACTCTATTTCCGATGTACTCTCTATCTACACTTCCCGGGCAAGACACATGTTCTCCATAGTTGAAGACATCCAGCTTTCGTCCTGGCAACTCACCGAATCCCGCTACATTCCTTCTCTCAACGACGTTCTGATCGATCCAGGATTCATCTCCCTCGACTTTTCCGGCCTCTCAGGATTGCGGTCCAGCAAGGCGGACTACGCTCGCGCCGTTCAATTGGCACGCGAGTTCGTTCTGCAGGCACTGGAGAGACAAGACACCGTGCAGACAGCGATCCTCGTCTACACCCCGATTTTAGATAGACGGCAGGCTGTCCAATCCCAATCCCCACTTCCTCCCGACCGTGCGCCCCCTCAGTCGCCCATCGGCTCTGTTTCCACCTGCTTCACATCAGAAGAGGTATGCAATAACAACACCTCTACTTGCTCGGGACACGGTCAGTGTGTTTCGGCCAGCAAGGCAGGGAAGACCTGCTTTGTCTGTACATGTGCCGCTACTAAGACGGGCGAAGGGAACAAGGTCCAGACTGAGAAATGGGCCGGTGAGAGCTGCGAGAAGAAGGATGTCAGCGGGTGAGCGATCAGGTCTACTGCCTTTTGTTTGTGAAATTACTAACATGCCAACAGTCCGTTCGTGCTCCTTATTGGGACTATTGTAGGGATCATCATCCTCGTTGTGGCGTCAGTGCAATTACTCTACTCGATCGGGGATGCAGAGCTTCCCAGCACTCTGATGGGGAGCGTTGTTGTTGCGAAAAGGGATTAGGAAGTACATGCCAAATGTTGTCTGCTTTACTAATCGATGTGCACACACAACCTTTATGTATTGCAACTCCATCGTTCCCGCCTGGACGTCACTAGAAAGCAACGTTGTCGACCAGGGTTGTCATTCTCGGCTTCGGCTGGCCTTTCGGTGGTAATGGATGGTATACATACTTAAATGCCGTACCGACAATCGCGGGTGATGGAGGCCAGGTGCCGAAGAATTCAATGAACCCTGGAGACGGTAAGGTAAGTGGGTGTCGGCTGATGGGGCGATGTCGGAATAGTTTGAACAATTTGTGCATGCCGTTCGTTCCCGGTATCTCCTTCATTACGGCGGTTCCTTACAGCCCAATAGGGTATGTGTCATGGCTTCCTAGAGTTGAACATCCCTGCGGACGATTTCTTCAAGAGGATCGCGATCTGGAAAAGACCCTAGACGGTAGGGTGCGGCGGCGAGCCTCATGGTGCTAATACCTGGTCCAGAAGACCGTATTATTTGCCACGAATTTAGTGGCGAAGGCTAAAACTTACAGGAGATAGTCTAGCTCTCCGTGTGTGTGCGCGTATAGGCTTAGATCGGAACTAGTATGTATGCACGTCGCGTCTCTAACGAGTCTACTACATGTCCCGTCCTTTATCTACTGATGTTTCGTTCATAGAACCTACACTAATTGTTGTGACCCTGAATGAGAGCGACGGAGATTACGATCCTCCATCGAGGCTTCATGAATGCTCCGCGTCCACCCACATCCAATGTCAGCAATCGTTACCTCTCGCGGTTGACGATGGGAGTGGATACACCATCCCCGTCATTCCTTCTTCCTTATCGCTGAGGTCTGCGGCTCTCCGATCCCGCCAAAGATCTGCCCATTGCACGATGGTCATCCAAGGCTTTTAGACATGACGTCGTCGAGCATTGTGGCGACACAAGATGCAGTGTTGCCACAGGCCCTGGTGGCGGCCAAGATCAGCATCATGGATGAATGTTATATCATTTTCCTGGCTCGTACCCACGCATAGGGTCGAAATCATTGAGCAGACGTCAGCGGGCAGCCTCGCTTTTCTTTGTGGGCGGTATCCTTCGCACATGATCGACCTGGAGCTCGTGTTCCCCGTCCTCACGCATGCCTGCTGGACTAGGCTGGTGTCAGGCTTCTGTCAGCCTAGTGCCAGGAGATCACTTGACTGTTCGTCGACATCAGCTAGTTTTCTCTAGAAACCGCTTAAGACCATTGGCCCTCAATTACCAAATGGACGAGCGGGCTTGTAGTCCTGCAGTCCGAGTCGACCTCCTACCCCGTGAATAGCCTCCGAATGACACCTTCACACTCTCCGTGGTGCAAAATTGTCCCATGTAGT
Organism: Gloeostereum incarnatum; assembly: GCA_004338095.1. Lineage (NCBI taxonomy): Eukaryota > Fungi > Basidiomycota > Agaricomycetes > Agaricales > Cyphellaceae > Gloeostereum > Gloeostereum incarnatum. The sequence goes on along the minus strand of RZIO01000001.1, from coordinate 3,438,394 downwards.
TCTAGCTTCCATCACCCTGGAGAGGTCTAGTAAAAAGTCATCATTGCCATTGAGGAGCTCGTAACACTGTACACGATGGTGAGATGGGAGGGTACAACATGCTACGATACACGTTAGTAGTCTAACAACAATCTGTCAAGTAAACGAATTGTACAGAGAGCAGTGCGAGAACAAAGCAGGGGAACTAAGGGAGGAGCAGGAAGAAAAACAGAAAATGGTGCTTCACAGCACTTGGGGAAAAATGTATAAAGAAGATGGAGAAAAAATAAGCAGGAAGCGGTGTTGGCTTCATTGGGATTACAACAAGGAAGAGACGAGCGTGCTGGGCTCGAATCCGACTCTGGGAAAGAGAGGAAGGACATGAGCGGCGATCAACCAGATCTGCCGATAATAATACATCAATAACCTTTGTCCATCCAATGAGAACATGGGACTCACGTTATACCACCAGTAAGAGCTCTTGTCAGCCTCCTGGGAGTAGTCCAACACGAAGTTGACGGTGGTGATAGCAGCGAGGGCGTAGAAGACAGCACAGAAGACCAGGGGGGGTGCCCAAATGTACACCAATCCAGCGGTCCACGTAAAGATGAGACCCATGAGGGACCACCGAGCGAATGTCTCAGGAAGCATGATTGCCAAGGTCTTGCGGCCAACGGCTGCATCTCCGTCGCGATCGCGGAAATCCTGAGCGTGGCCCTGGTGAGGTACGGATTAGATGGATGACTATGTCCGCGGAATCAGAATGGCCCGTACCGTTGTAGTGAAGATAAGTCCGCTAAGGACGACAGCAAGGGCAGAGGTCTGGGACAATGGCTGGTTGTTGTCTGCGATGAAAATAATGGTAAGCCTTGGCCCATGGGATACCTCAGACAGACGCACCATATATGACGGTGATACCCCAGCAGTAGCAGACGTAGCCAATGGCGCCGATGAAGGATTTAAG
>RZIO01000001.1:3397232-3420088 GCA_004338095.1 Gloeostereum incarnatum | reverse complement strand
GCTCGTACAGTATGCACCTGTGAAACTCTTACGACCCCGTGGTTGATCGCCCGCTATTCCCCTTCGCCTAGAATCATCTGCAACGGCATGCAGCGGTCTGAGGGCCCAGAGGCAGTGGGAAGCCTTCTGCTTTGTCTCGGTCCGTCCTATCCGACATAGACTTGGACCAGTCCCTCGGCCGCCATGATAGTAGCGAAGCTGACTGGTATGAGTCTAGTCCTATCCATGCACTGACTCTCTGGAGAGAATTTCCGGAGAGTTTCTGTCATTATTGAGGATGACTTGCACAGCATGTTCAGGCTTTTCGAATTTACCCAAGGAGACAATGAGCTACATAATACCCGCAGAGGACGATAGTGCTTCATTGACGGTTCAACGTTCGGATTTTTCCCGCATTGGCCAAGTACCGCGAGAGCTCGTAGCGTGGATTCATCTCAAAGCATCCAAGACGTGTCCATCCATGGAATTTTTACTCGCATGCCTCCGAGCTCTGACTATCGCCCTTGAATCAACTTGTAACTATGCTACACGATCGGTATACTTGTCAGAGGGTAAATTATTTACCGTCGTGATGGTCAATACCCAATCTATCCAGCTGTACCTTCGATGCAGCTAAATACTGGACTCGTGGCTACAGCAGCCTAGGTACACCGTACACAAGCTGTGCCTCTAAGGCGGCAGAGTCATTCGCAGGCCCTCAGCTCTGAAGGCATGAAGCCGATGGAGACAATCTGTCGATAGATGAGGACCTCCGCTCACTGTCTCTAAAGTGATAGTGTTTAAGCTAGCGCAACCGATGGCATGCCACCGAGACGCCACCATCCCAAGCAACAAGTTCTGATCGATAGGAGTAGCAATACAAAGGTCAAGCTGTGTCAAACTGGGGAGAAGCGACTTCTCATATAGCCTGATAAAGGTAAGTGATTGGAGAACGTTATCATTAATCGTGGGATTCGGGTCTCCAACGGTGCTGTCGAAGAGGGAGAGGGTGTGAAGGGAGGGTGTCGCTCGAAGGATAGAGAGTAGGTCCTCATCAGTGATAGAGGTTCTCTAGCATCAGTGTCCCTAAGAAGCAGCGAGAGCGTTCGAATACGGACACTAGCTCGGGGGCAAAGAATGAGCTAACGGATATGTCCTCAGTAATCCAATCCTTGGGGTTCTTCTCATACATTATTGCGTAGAACGAGGACAGCTCAGGTAAAACGAGAGAGTCGAGTATTGGACCAGCATTGCTGGAATAACAAGAAAGAGTGGTGAGGGAATGCTGCAGCGGTGGTCGTAATGGTAACGAGGAAGTTGTGATGGGTTGAATCTCAAGCTCGATGATGTTGGGGGAAGAGGATAATTGGCGGAGTAATTGATCCTGTGTGTAATAATACAACGCGAGGAAACTCGTGTGACGAGGAAGTGAAATGGGCGGACTCGGTAGTTTGCTGCAACCTGAGAAGCAGACCTCCTGAAGGGCCGGACACTTGGAGAACTGCATAGAGTTCAGGGCAGCTTCATCGGGCCGTAAGTCACGGTCAAATCCAATGTCTACTCGTTTCAGGCGTTTCAAGTTGTTAAAGAAGCCTTGGTCGGCAAGATCACAGAAATAGGGAGATGGAACGCGAAATCGGGTAGTGCCCCAGTGCCGAGAGTAAGAAACGAGCAATTTAAAAAATCCCTGGTTGGGATAATGCCCAATCGCAGAGATAGAGACTGAGAGGGGATGTGAGCATGAGCGGGACATGATTAGTCTAAAAATATACAAGAAGCGGACCAGCCATCTGTAGTGAGCCTTCTCGTTCAAGTCGGGAAACATGAATTCAGCATCAAAGTGGTCAAGGTTGAGGTTATTATTAACCCAAAGGCTCTTCACTGACAATGCCACGTCTCTCCATCTCCGACAGACCAACGCTAATGGTACGGGGCTGTTTTTAAGGTACCTGCCAGACATATCGTAGTCTTCATCGAAGGAAAGAGGAGTATGTCAGACAGGATCTCGACTGGAAGGCGTCGAAGCGAAGCGACAAGGGATTTGTGCATGTCAGTAGTTCTCCGCAGTTGAGCACGTTGTTCTTGTAGCTTCAACAAAGTAGCACTGAGACGCGAAATTTCCACGTCGTATGCCGCTATTTCGATCTCAGCGGTTGAAATAAATTGTGAATGCAAGATGGATTCGGAGGCGGAGGGAATGTGATTATTACGGAGCTGCTCGAGGACGGACTGGGAAGAGTAGGGAGGTATGTTGAAGGATGGGGGCAAGGACGCATTGCACTTGTCACAGAGCAGGATTCCTTCCATGACTTGTGTGGTGGCTACGCTCAGAGACATGATGGTCGTAAGATAGAGAGTTTGAAGCGTGAGAAAGTATCTTATCAAGAGACATCATACATAGAATAGGACTACCACCATGGACTCGTAGACGTAGACGGTCAACTGAACGTTACTATTGACGGATTTGACAGAATTCTGTCCCCACGGACCAGTCGGCATGGTCAACCCCTCCAGCTCCACCTTCAACGCGGCCCATGGTGGATGGGAACGTTCCACAAGACGGAGACCGTTGACAGCACCGTCGAATTCAACTTTACCGGTAAGAATATTCGTATTTATTACTTTGGCGGCAAGGTTTCATCTTTGATTAGGGCACGCAATCTACATCTATGGCTAGAACGGTCTTGACTGTGGACCGTATTCTACTCAAATCAATTCGGACACAGAGACTTTCAGCACATATGGCCCCGGCTGTGTTGTTCTGCACGGAAAGTATGTTGTATGGAGAGTATGAGCTTACGTTGAAATTATTGGAGCACAAGGAGACGACGCTGGAGTAAACGCGTTCTTCGATTACCTTCAGACCACTGCTCAAGTCGCACCTTCCGGGTGAGCCTGTACATATATTGCGTATTGTGCGCTTCTTTTGGTCTCGCTACGTAGTGCATCGGCCTCCAATATTACTCTGCGAGAAGATGCCTCTTCATTAGTGGATTTGGGGACTTGGGACTCCAACGAGTCTCCGAACAAGTTTAGCAAGACATCTTACGCGAATGTAGATGGGAGCCACTACTTTCTGGTATGCTTCCTCTGTTCGTTCATCGTGCATCATCTCCAGGTTGTTAGCAGCATGTAGGTCCTGCCTTTCGGCAACGATCATGGTCTGTTTAGCGTCATTTTAGACAATGGTACTACGCAAAGTCAAGACAGATTAAGGGATGGGGATCTCAACGTTCTCGAGTTTTTCTCCGTGTTGATGGTGGAGGTGTGAGATGGGAGGGAATGCGAATATTGAACGTTGAATTCCCGAACGCAGACTTACTCGTCGTTTATCCCGCATCACGACGTTCGAAGTCAACGTCGGGCTGCTGTTCCTCCTACTAAAGACGCTGACAGATCCAAGCCAGGGGCTCATCGGTGAACTTGCTCGTCTCTTCCATAAAGACTACATGCAAATGCAATAGCAGCAGCGTCAGTGATGTTGGCCCTTGTCAAACCACGCACATTCTAAGCTAGGAATGTTTCCCATCTCATGCGGCCTGGCAAGGCTGTCCAGATTAAGCGAAACTCGCTTCAAGCACGGCAGGTTGTCAAAGACACCGTACGTCTCAAGGTCGTGGAAATAGGACCATTTGACATGGAAGTTCACCTCTCCCCAGCGTGCGGACACATCCATGAGCTGTACGAAGACAGCGTTGTCACGGTCGTATACCGGCGCGTCGAGAGATAGAAGAAGGGGATTTGATCCAGAACGAGAGAGGTGCATTTTGAGAATCCCCCAGAACCTGTTTGTATGATTGAGATAAATCATATATTGAGATCCACTTTCAGGAGGCAGATAGCGGAAGTGCCAATTATTCGGATGCAGTCTGTGATCCTGATGTTGACCCAAAGGTCCTTCAACGACAACGCGAGGTCTCTCCATTTCCAACAAACCAATCCTAGTGCTAGGGGACTGTCACGATGACTGTCACCCGACATATCATAGTACGGATCCACGGATAGAAGAAAAATGTTGGATAGCAATTCTATCGGAAGACGTCGAATGGGAGTATGCAGAGACTTGAACACGTCAACAGAACTCTGCGATTGAGAGCGCTGTTCTTGTATCTTCGAGAGGATACCGGTTAGACGTGATATTTCGTTGTCATACTGCACGATATCAGACTCAGCGGCTGATATGAATTGCGATTGCGAGACGGATTCGGATTTGGAGGGAGGGAGATTGTCGCGGAGCTGAGCAAGAACTGGAGAGTACGGGGGTGGTTTCAAAGACGTATTTAAGGATGTATTGCATCTGTCACATAAAATGATGCTTTCGGTAGCCTGTGAGGCAGCGAGGTTGGGAGAAGAGAACGTATATCACCCGTGGGAAAGCCTTCATCACGATCTCAGCCTATCTTATCTTTCAGACGCCTCATGGATGCATGTAGTTGACTTTCCTAGTAAATTGAAAACGAGCTGCGAGAGATAATATTGAAGGGTTGTATGTATATGGGATGGTTTGTGTACAGCTCTATAAGAGGAAGAATGCGGCGTAAGGCAGACAATATGAAAAACGCAAGGGCTGAGTGCGCCGCAAGCACTCCTGAGGAGATACTTACGAGAACTTGAAGGATTCTATGGACCTGCAAGTTGGTAAGGATAAGGCTGCGCCGGTTAAATCGCAGTCTATATAAATACCAAGGACAAAAACAGTGCTGGTACAGAACTAAAATGCGAGAGCAAAAAGAAGAAACGAACGCGTCATGAAGATAGAGAAACATGTCGATCGCGTCACCTTCTGGATCGAATTTCCCCGTTAAAACCGACGCCGTCCTGCACCACACAACCACTACAGATCGTAGCGAATGCTACACGTAGGCCTCTCATGGGAGAATCATTCTCAATCCATAAACTATCAGGTCTTGAACCCGGCGACGTCCATCAGCAGATAGCTGAAACACGTTCCGAGTGACCTTCAATGTGAACAGATGCAGGCCCGTATGGCGGCACCTGGATGTCACCATCTCGATCAACAGGTTCTCGTCGACGGGGGAAGCAATTCCGAGGTGGAGCTGGTTCAGATTTGGGAGTAGACGTTCCTCGAATGGGCCAGCAAAGGTAAGTAGCTGGAGACTCGCGTTGTTCACCGTGCGAGTCGGCCGCTCGTTGAGAGTGGAGTCAAACAGGGAGAGGGTATGTAGGGTAGGTGCTACGCGGAGGATTGCGAGAAGATCATCAGGGGTAATGGTGAAATCCTCCAATGTCAGCGTCTGTAGGGCACACGTGGAACGCTGAAGAAGGGAGACCAACTTTGCAGTGTAAAATGAAGTATCCGTGTTAGGATAATAGACGCGAGCCTGATGCTTTTTGGCGTGGAATGAAGTCAGCTTAGGGAGTACGAGAGAGTCGAACACTGGGCCAGTGTTTCCCGTGTAACATACGGTGAGGCTGGTAAGTGAGTGCTGCAGCAAGTGTCGTGACGTTTTGCAAGAGATTCCATCCAAGTTCAAGCATCACAAGGCCGGGAAGAGAGGACAATGATTCAAACAGAAGTGTATCTGTTCCTTGATCAAATAGCTGTAGGTGTCAGACGGATGAAGGAAGTGGAAGGGCCCAGATGTCAAACAGAGTCACTTGCTGTAGGGCTCGGAATTTAACAAAGAAGGGAGCTGAAATTTCCATCCTGTTTTCATCATCTCCGCGGCCGTGGCCAATTGTAACTCTTTGAATTAGATCCCAGTTTGGTTGATGACTTGGATTGTAATAGTAAGCCGATAGGATGTACAGACTTGTGTCGCACCAACGCGGCGCGGAGCTTTCCATGATTTTGTTGAAGGTAGCGACAGTTGCGCCATAATAGTGCGACGCTTTGAGGTGTACTGTTAGAGGATGAGAGCCAGAGCGAATTAGATGTAAGATCAAAGACTGCCCAAAACCGTTTCATGCGCTTGACAGTTGAATCACGCTCGAGCCTGGGGTATTTGGGGTGCAAGTGATCAAGATCGACGCGAATGCTGGCCAAAGGCCGCTTAGGGACACAGCGACATCCCTCCATCTCCCACAGACTAGTCCAAACTTCAGTGGACTGTCAGGATCGTAATTGTCTGACATAGTATAGTATCGATTGACGGACAAGAGAAAGATGTGAGACAGAATATCCATCGGGATGCGACGAACAGGAACTTGGAGAGACTTGCACGCATCTACAGTTCTTTTCAGACTGGAGCGCCTCTCTTTTAACTGTATGAGGATTGCATCGAGCCGAGATATCTCTGCGTCACATTGGGCTATTTCATTCTCGGGAGCTGATACAAACTGAGATAGATTCAGAGGCATCAGGAATGTGATTCTGGCGTATTTGTACAGAATAAGAAGGTATGCGCAGAGGTAGATGCAGGGATGCATTGCATCTGTTACACAGCACGATGTGCTGTGAGGCGTCCGTCATGATGGGAGAAAGGAGACTGTTATCTTATCTAATCTTGAGCACCTGTGACGCGAGAGGGTGTGACTATGGCAACACATGATACTCTTGTACATTATCTACAACCACGGTGTAGCCACGGTGCTTGTCTATACAGCGCGCGGTTAGATGACTAGGTTTGGCGACTTTAGGCCTCTGTGCTCACACACGCCTTCATATACCTGGTGTAATTTGTTCTATCGTCAGGTATCTGTCTATCACACTTTTCATCACAATTATCCTTATCCTTCATTAGCTTCTCGACAAATCTCCTTCAAGTCTCAATTCAGAACGGGCGAGCGCACCTGTAGGAATCAACCCGGTGTGTGGTATCCCTCGAGTAGGGCATGACGGCTCGATATCGAATATCGCAAATATCATCCTATGCGCCGTTAGCATCTTTTTCACCATCGCTCTCATCTGGGCGACAAGTAGGAGAAAGGCTGCTGTCGGTCGCGTAGAACTTCGACTGCTCCTAATATTCTACCTCCTCACACTACCTTTTCAACTCCTCACAACCGGTTCCCTACTAGAACAAGGCTCTACCGCCCTCGTCGTCCTCACCAGTATACACGCCGGCCTCGTAGCCGCGACGTTCGCGGCGTTGCTGGGCAACGCCCTTGTCGCGACTCAGATGGTCGAGGACGGCACACTGAGCAGCGTTGTCGTCAGTCTTTTTTCTGTTCTTTTCTTCTTTCTGCGTTTTTTCACTGACTTTTCGCTTAAAACTTAGCCCTTCTCGATTCTGACCCTCGCCTTTTTCGCTGTGACAACATACATCTCTCTCGACGTCGGTCTTGGATTCACATCGGCTCTAGGGCCTTCAAATCCCATTGAGGATCTACGTAACATCCCCCTCTTCGTGTTTACGAGTATTTGGCCTGCGGTGTGAGTATCTCGCTTGATTCATTCTTCCTATGGACTCCTACGTTTGAAGCCATTCTATCAATGATTGGAGCGAGGGTTTCGGGACATAGTGCGACGTGGCAAAGGTTGCGATGCTTGGGCGGGAGACCAGTCACCATGTGTTCTGATGTTGCTGGCACAGGGCTCGGGTTAGATTGCGATGATGGCGAGCTCCCTCGGCTTCAACATGCCGACTCTCTTTACTTGAATCTTGTCCCCTCGTCCATCGACTTCTCTCTGTTACCCATGACCGCCGTCTTCCTCGCTTGTTCTGACCCTCGGCTCTCTCCTCAGTGCTGCCCTGGGCTATTTTGGAATAATGACGTATATCGTCCTGGCAGTATTGAATGAAACGAAGCCAATGTGGTAAATTACTTCCTTCTTTCTTTCCCACCTATTCCAACTCACTTTTATCTCCGCTAAGGTGGTACACCCTCTCAGCCGTCCTCTTCGTGCTTTCCCAGCTAGCGTGGTTCTTGTTAGGGAAAGTGATATGTCGGGTACGTACTCGCATCCATCTTCCTCTTGGAAATACTCACAACGCTGCTTCCCAGGGCGTCTCACGAAAATTGGATGGTTCATTCCTCGCGACGCTGCTCGAGACCGCTGCAGTAGGGGTACTATATTTGGCTTGGAAGAGCATCACGGAGGGTGAGCAATCTGATTCTTATTCTCCCGGGACCTTTTGAGAAAGGCGGGGGAGCGACTCTGGGGTGGGACTTTGTTGCACATACTCGTGGACGCACACACACGCACACACATGTCTCCTTTTGTGACTTTCTCGCACACATGCACACACGCTCTTTTTCGTTTTCCGCGTTTGGTGTTGCCGTTATACCGATGCTCTACGCCACCGCTACACGCGCCCTCGTGCTTCGGTTCCTATGACGATCGTCGAGGAGAACCCTTGCGTTAATGGACACCTTGGAAGGGGAGACCCATGAAGGTGGTGTCTGTGGATATACTTCGGGTCGTGGACATACCGGAGGATGTTGACGGACGAAGATGTCAATGTCCGCAATTCTGGCGCGAATCTATTCGTTTCCGTGGGTGTGTGTGTGCGTGCGTCCAGGTCTTTCGGGTAGATGGGCTAAGCGTCTATACAATCGGTCACGTTCTCGGAGATTGATTAACGTTTTGTGGGCGATCGCCCTGCCGACGTGATACAACGGAGATCTCTTGGGACGGGGATCGGGAGTTTGATAAGTGATAGGTCGCTGTTTGAGGGCGATCTGTTTGCCTCCACGATCAGCCTTTTATATACAGGAAAAAACTGCCGCTACCTCCGCGGGAGATGGGTGCGCAGGTCACCGGCGTGTAACCGTGTATTTCCCAGAGGGACTCCGGCTTTCGAAGTTACGTGGTACCGCTCCCCTTTGTCCGGGCTGCCTTCATGGGATTGGCCCGTGGGTTCAGGCGGCGTTTTTACTCTCTGTCGCCTTCCTGTATGTCCTTTACTAATGTATGTTTTCTGCTTACAGAGTCGTGGGACGAAGACGCATACTACGGTTAATGTCAAACCCTTCTCCTTCGTCGTTCCTTTTGGCTGCTCGCTGGATGTATGCAAAGAAAATCCTCAAGACCGCCACTCAGAGTTGTGAAAATGTGTAGTAGTTTTCCACAGTACATACATATGTTATACCGCTTCGCTTTACCCTTTTGTCTTTTCTTGTTGATATTTAACCTACTACTCATATATACGTTGCCCCGTGCTCCCCTGCCATATATCCAGAGACTGATTTTTATCTTTTATCCTTGTATCATGTTACATAGCGATATCTTTTCGTACTACTGGCGCTTGCGTACACCTTTTGTTCCTTTTGTCCCTCCTTTTTTTCTTTTCTATATGTAGTAGATGGTATACTTAACTTCGGTGGGTAGTAATGATCATATCATGACAGGTTCGGCCTTTTGGATGGAAGAGAGCCAGGGGGAAGAGCTTAGAGCGAGGCTGTGGCGTTCCTGGGGGACCGGGGTAATCGATGAGGCGCTTGTTATGTCATCACTCTTTCACTCTACAGACGACCACTCTCCAACCACTCTCGATTCCCTCTGCCTATATAGTACTTGCACCCTCGGAGGTGCTGGCTGCCTTGGATGGCTCAAAGTGCTGTTGTCCGATGATTGTTATAAGTACTGGTCCGACTCGTCGTATGGCTTCAGCCAAGTCGTTCTTTTCACAACTAGAAGCGTCATCGTACTGCTGCGAGGAAGTGTCTCGAACATCCATCTGGCATGGTCGACAGATTTCCCCACGTACCCTGTAAGATCACTCTCATGTATCCTTCCCATAAACTCATGCGACACCAGATCTACATTGTAGTCCAATCATGGCTGGCCCGGTGCGATCACTGCGGCCGAGGGATACCGCCTCTGCTAATAATAGCGACTTCGACAAAGATCAGTCAATGTTCAATCATCAATTCCAGACCTTATTTTTTGGCCAAATGACTCGGACTTTGAGATCAGAAAGGTCACACTCACACTAACGCGTCCCCCGGTGCTTATGACTCGAGCGTTACCCTTGGAGGATCTTGTCAATGGTAAATGCAAGTCTGCGAGCGAAACGCGTGACTATTCTAGTCCATTTAAACACAAAATACTCGGAAGGCTGCTTCAAATAATTCTCCCACTCACTCCAATTCAAAATGACCTCGGTTGCTCCTCCTCCATATGACGCGTCTTCTATCCCAGTGTACTCCCCCCATCCCACTGACGGGGAGAGAAGGCTCTCATTTATGCCTCGAGGCGGTGTCGAGCTACTCAATGCCAACCGTGACGGCGTTTACATTCAACAATCTGACTTTGTCACGGTCGTGTTGAACGACCAAGAAAAGGATGCGAAGAAACCTAGCTTTAGTAGGCACTCTCGTGTCGATGGCTCACTACTTCTGGAAGATACCGACCTGATAACCGGCGTAACTGTTAAGGTTCGTCCACTTCGTTGCTTCAACCTTCATCGTCCGGCCCAATGAATGATCAAATAATGTCTCTTCCTCTAGCTCATCGGCAAGATCGAGTTCTTCACACTCTCCCAAGGCTTCACGTCCCGGGAGCTCATCGCTGAACGACATACCCTATATTCTACCTCGAGTCATGATCCGCAGCCGTCGAGATGTCCAGCATCTCTCTCTTTCATCTTCCCGTTTCCTAACAAGTATGATGCTGGTGAACGGTCCTACCCCACACCGCCCTCTTATGATGTCAATCTTTCCGTGGCAGAGCCGTCTGGTCAGTACATCACGATTCAGTACACTCTTACCGTCGTCGTAAACAAGATTCGCCATCGGAAAACACCCTTCCTGGTCAAGACCAAGCGGTATGTGTACCTACGATTTATGTTCAGCGCCCATGATATTGACTCTCCATTCAAAGCATACCCATCAATATCGAATATGTCCCGAGGACACGGCCGCAACGACCGCTTTCCGGTTTGCATTCGCCATTCTTGTCCGCGTTCAAGGGGCTTCCTGAAGAATGGAGACAGTTTGTGTATCCAGTAGACTCTCGGCATTCGGCTCTCGTCTTCCAATTATACCTTCCCTCTGTGGGTGTATTCGGTCTGCGCGATACGATCCCGCTATTCCTGCAGGTCACGGGCCTGCCACAGTATTTACGACAACTGGAGAGGCAGACTCGTATATCTGGTTCTTCATCTTCCTCAGATGGTGAGTATCATTTTGTTTAGTGCTGCTCCTTGTTCTGACGGTGTCGGATCCTTGATAGAGGCACCCCCAATTCGCATATCACTGTTCAGACAAATTGTTTTCTCCATCAACGGCGCGAAGGTCGCTCGGCATCTACCTCTGGGAGACGCAACGTTATCCTCTGTGGCGCCCCCGTTATACGGAGAGGACAGTCTCAACTGGCAGGGGAAGCTGCATTGTGACGATGATGTACACGTGGGAGGCTTTAAGATGGATATACTGGACGTGAATGTACGTCTTTTCCTGAAACGCCCTCTGCTACCTCCCTGACTATGTAGCACAGGATTACATTACTCTAGAGATAACACTCCCGGAATGCAAAATACGCCATGGACATCGGATTCTTCTGGTGACAGATACTTGGTCTGAGACACCCAGCTCAGTGACAGAGATTAGCTAATTTTTGAGAATGAACTTCGATCTAGCTTTGTTTGCGAAGGATCTGGTTTACTCAAGGTACTCCACAAATTCGAGCCTACATCATAATGAGATGACCGATGGGATTACTTACATAAGATCTTATCTTCTATTTTCCCAAGCCGGCTGTTGATATCCGCAGCTTGGAATCAAACAATGACTCAGCCGTCTGCGTATTCTTGACCTGGTCTTTCAAACTTGTTTCCAACTGTGGTTGCGGCTTTGTGAGGAGTTTTTCTTCAGGGCTTCAGGACCGCAGTGCCTTGACCGTGACAGTACTTACATAGTACCGCTGCGGTCTCGCTTGTCTGTCAGCACCGAGAAATCCGGAGATCTCGTCGAGACTCGAGTCATTTCAGAGGTGACCGGTGATCGTCCCCAGAAAACTGCCCTTTGCATGGAACAACCCTTGAATCCGCATCTTTGTACAGCTGGGCAATAGGAGGTTTCTGTTCCTGTCAACTCTTTCCATCATCCCGGCTTCTGATGTAGATGGCTCTTGCTCTACGTTTATCGATCATGGTACTAAGGATGCACAGCACCGTCACCGTGGGTGTTTTTTTTCGGCTGCGGCGTACTAACTGACTCGAGTCACTGGCTCCGACCACAGTCGGTGTCCTTGATCTTCGCATTTGAAATGTAACGCGTCTGCAGACTACCGTTACTATTTAAAAGACCATGACGGGACAAGACACGTTTCTACCCTTTCCACCCCACTTCCCAATCAATCAGTCAAGGCCTTAAGCGCTGGGAAGGTACCCCTAGCTTCGCATATAACAGTGACTGTTTCTCAACAAATTCGAACCAAGATGTCGACTGTTCTTCCTCCATACATCACGTCTCCTGCGCCTGTTTACTCTCCCGAACCAATGCAGGGAGAAAAGAGAATCAACTACCGACCTCGTGGTGTCGCTGAGCACCTCAGCATCAATCGTGATGGCCTCTTCGTCAAAAAATCCAACCCCTTTACGGTCGTCTTAAACGATCAAGAAAGGGACTCAAAGATCCCTACCTTCGGGCGGCACTCGCTCGTCAATGGCTCACTCATCTTCGACGACAGCAGTATGGTGTCTGAAGTCTCCATACAGGTATGTTTTCTTTCCAGGCCTTGCCTTCCATCGGTTGACAAAGACCTCCCAGCTCACGGGAAATATCGAATTCCTCGTAGTATCTCAAGGATGTGGGTCTCAGGAGATCGTAGGCGAGCGGCATACGCTCTACTCTGCAACGAACCGAGATTTACACTCGTCGACTTGTCCTACCTCCCTCCCGTTTAGCTTCCCGTTCCCACAAACGTTTGACCTCGGTGGCGAGTCTCACCCAGTACCGCCGTCATACGAAGTCTCTCTACCCGAAGGCCCAGCCGGTCAGTATATCCGGAGTCGGTACACTCTTACCATCAAGGTCAAGAAGATTCGGCATCGCAGGACTCCTTTTCTCCTACAGAACAAGAGGCATGTTCTTCTAGCCCTCATCTCCCTTCTTGACTGACCTCGCATTTGCCGACAGCTTATCTCTTGATGTCCAGTACTATCCTAGGATGCAACCTTCGCGTCCAATCTTCGGTCTAAACTCTGCTTTCCTGTCTGCGTTCAAGGCTCTTCCAGAAGAATGGAGGCAATTTCTGTACTCGACCAATTCGGATCCTTCTCCGTCCTCAACTCCTTTCCTCACTTTCCAATTATATCTCCCATCCGTGGGCGTCTTTGGTCTGCGCGACACGGTGCCTTTGTTCGTTCAAGTGAACGGCCTGCCTGGATTGCTCCGGCAACAGCTAGCACGGCAGATATCATGTAGTTCCTCGGGTATGTCACAGTTCTTTTCACTCTCCCCTTTTTTCCCTGATATTTCCATCCAGCAGATAGACCTCCACTTCGCATCTACATATTCAGACAAGTGATAATGTCGCTAAGTGGTGCCAGACTCATACGTCATTTTGTTTTGGGAGAAGCGAAACTGGTAGCAGTCCCGCCTCCAATTTCGTATTTCCAAGGAGACGGAGAAGATATTCTCAACTGGAAAGGCACGGTTTCGTGCAACGATGATGTTAAGGTTGGATCTTTTGAAACTGGATCGCTCATCGTCCAGGTGAATCCTGTTTTCAATCGTTTATTGTACCTGGTGATTTGACTGTTTCCTAGGACTCCGTCGTAGTGGAGATAAGACTTCCTGACGGGAAGACCGTACGGCGTGCTCAGAGAATAAAGCTAGTGACAAATAGTTGGTCGGAGACTCGCCCGCCCTAGCGTTCATCATCCAGTTCAAGCTTTGACTTTCTCATCTATTGGCTCTGGTTCTATGCTGTCGATGCTATCGTACTGTCTGCATTATTATGTTTAACTCTTGTGATCAACCAGGTAATGAAGGAGGTTGTTTGTGAGTCCGTTCCTCTATAAACAATGGCAGCAATACTTACTATATCATATCTCGTTGGCCCAGATTACTTCTAGGGTCTCTCCACGCGAATGCGATTGCGGCTGCGAAATGACTAGGCGGAAGGAATTAATTTGGGATAAAACGAGAGATATGTTCTTTATGTATTGTGCGCGTTGTACTTGCTACCTTAACTTGTTACGTAACGGGTGGTAGTGTTGTGATCGAATGCGTGACTCATCTAACTCCGGCTATAAGCGATCCCCCGTCCCGACTCTCAAGGCGGCCATCTCAGTTTGGTTCCGCATACAGTACTTGTGCCATGGATATACCACTGACCGCCTCCTATACCCTTGAACGAAAACAGGATATGATGCCACAAATACCATCTCCTCCTCCCTATGACCAACCTATCACCGTGACGCCAGTGTACTCTTCAGAACCTACCAACGGCGAAAGTAGACTCTCGTACCGACCTCGTGGTGGCGTCGAATTGCTTGATATATCCCACGATTCGATATTCGTGAAAAGAACTGACCATATCACTATTGTGTTAAACGATCAAGATAGAGACGCCGAATACCCCACATTTGGCCTTCGCTCGCGTATAAATGGGTCTGTCTTGTTTGATAGCAGTGATCTGGTGTCGGAAGTAGTGGTCAAGGTGCGCTGTTAGTGATCATTTGAAGATTCCAGGCAAGACCCAAGTTCCTTATCAGCTCGCAGGAAAGATAGAGTTCCTTACGACGTCTCGAAGATATCGGTATCAAGATGTTGTTGACCAGCAGCATGTTCTATACCCTGGCTCTGTAGACCAACCTCATACGATGACTTGTCCTACGTCTCTTCCGTTCTCCATTCCTTTCCCTCACCGCTATGTCTCTGGCGATCGGTCATACGCAACGCCCCCATCGTATGAGATGTTATACGAGAGCGAGTTAGCTCTTCCAGATGAACCGTCTACGCACTATATCAGATGCACTTATACCCTGACACTCTCTGTTAGCAAGATGCGTCATCGCAAGACACCTTTCCTAGGGACAGCCAAAAGGTAAGTACATAATTACTATGACAATCCTAATTGAACCTGCCTGACGCTACCTCGTTTGTAGCGTTTCTTTAAATATACGCTACTGCCCTCGAACGCTTCCGCCACGTCCTCTATTTGGTCTTCATCTGCCATTCCTATCTACATTCAAAGGTTTGGCTGAGGAGTGGCGTCAGTTTGTCTACACAGTCGACTCCAGTACCTCGGGAGAGGCCTCCACACTCACGTTCCAATTGTACATACCTTCTGTGGGCATCTTTGGCCTCCGGGACACGATACCGTTGTTTCTTCAAGTGACTGGCCTCTCTGAGCCCCTCAAACAACTGGCCCGACAGACATCTTCTCTGTCATCCCCAGATGGTGTGTCCGTCCCCTTGCCCTTTATGTAGCAGGCATTTTCATATCTATCTCGCGGAGCAGAAACACCTCCGATCCGCATCTACATGCTCAGACAAGTGATAACGTCTGTGTATGGAGTCCAAGTTGCACGGCATGTTGTTCTGGGTAATTGCTTGCTCTCGGCAGTTCCTCCTCCGTTGTCAGACTCGCGAGGGGAAAGCCTCAATTGGCAAGGGACGTTGACATGCAGTGAAGAGACCCGCGTTGGCACCTTTGAGACGGATATGCTGAGTGTACAGGCTAGTGTCGCTTCATGATGGATTTTAGCTCAGCAGAAACTGTTGCTGATCTGTTCTGCAGGATTGCATTGTGTTGGAAATCACACTTCCACATATGAAGACGATTCGGAAAGCCCAGCGGGTGCATCTGGTCACGGATATGTGGTCGGAATGTCGTTCGACCTAGCTTCTCTCGAGGAACTACATGGAAATACCCGGTGCGATGGATACTCCATACTCGGTTAGTCGTGATCCATGCGGCGCCAATCGTCGTGGCGCCACGTATTTGTAGGATATCTGTATTATCTCCCAGTACGTATACAATTATTGCGATGATTTTATTCATCCGGTTTCGTTACTGGACTCCGGAGAGTGAGACTGCTCTTGCAGCCCGCGAGATCATCCGAGTGAGGAGCCAGAGGGAGCCAGACTCAAATAAAATTTGGAAGTTTTATAACGACATGCTCCGTTCTTTGTTCCATACTGTAGATTAAATAAAGACAGCTCTATTAATCTTATAAGGAGATTGTCTGGCTTGTTACTCGCATATGTAGAAGCTTGATAATATGCGGCGCCTCCTGTCGCCTCATCATCCCCACGTGGTGTGAGCATCTTTTTCATATTCTGTTGCCGTCATTGACCACGTCCATTCAGCATGTAGCAACTGGAAAATGAAAGATCCCTTTTACCAACTCTTTCGATCCTTCCTCCGAGTCCTCTGGTCCTCTCTCTGGCCCCGTCCCTTCTAGGTTAAAGAGGTCATCTGTTTATTGGCGCACTCCACAAGAGTCACAAGTCTCGATCCAGTGTCCTGGACTTTTTTCTTTCTTTTCGTACAGGGGTGGTACATTCAGACCTCGGAAGGCAGCTTCAGCAAAACTTCGTCTGATTTACGTTCGCAAAGACGTAATTCTTAAAACACTTACCTTGTTCACGACGACAACCAACACGGCAATTAGATGCTTTCTCTCGCACTCCTTGCTTTGTCACTCTCTTTTTTGCCTTCTGCTACTGTTGGAGCAGACGTCAATGCATCGAGCCTGGGAAATTCGATGGTCTCAGCAGCTTGGTATACCGGATGGCATGTCGAGAAGTTTCCGCTCTCCGACGTCAGTTGGTCCAAGTATACTCATATGAAATATGCGTTTGCGTTAGTTTAATTCTTTTTTTTGGGTACTTTGGCTCATTAATGGTACCAGGTTAACGACGGGAGATGGAGAGTCCATATCCTTGGTGGAATCCGACCAAGTGCTATTGCCACAGTTTGTTTCTGCTGCACACGAACATGTAAGTATATACTACCTCTGTCGGCCCGCTATTCCAATGGCTGAATTCACCCATCTATGTATAGGGCGTCAAAGCAAGTCTATCCATAGGTGGATGGACCGGCTCCCGATTCTTCTCTGCCAACGTCGCCTCCCAGCAGAACAGAACAAAGTTCGTAAACGTCGTGACGAATTTAGTGAAGGAATACGATCTAGATGGCTTAGATTTTGAGTACGTACTTCCTTCTGCTCTTGTCTCCTCCACCTTCTGAAGATTTTTCTTTAGCTGGGAGTACCCCAATCATCTCGGCCTCGGATGCAACACCCGTTCCCCAAATGACACCGCCAACTTCCTTTCCTTCCTCCAATCCCTCCGTCAAACTTCCACAGGGTCCGACCTCGTCATCTCTCTCGCGATGGGCCTCACACCGTTTCTTGATGAATCCGGCAATCCCTCGTCTAACGTATCAGCGTTCGCAGAGGTCCTAGACTACATCACGCTGATGAACTACGACGTCTGGACCTTCCTATCGAATAGTACCACCGCCGGACCCACTTCGCCCTTGAACGACACGTGTGCCGAAGAGGGTAGGAGAGTGGGCTCTGCTACCTCCGCTGTTCAGGCATGGACGGCCTCGGGGTTCCCCGCGAACAAGCTTGTACTGGGTGTTCCGGCCTATGGACACTCCTTCACCGTCGCGCAGAGTAACGCGTTTTCGAATGGGAGCAATACCACTTTAGCTGCCTACCCGTCTTATGAAGGGAAGCCATTGGGAGACGCGTGGGATAGTGAGGGCGGAGTGGACGATTGTGGAGCTACATATGGTCCCTCGGGGGTTTTTTCCTATTGGGGTCTAGTGGAAGAAGGGTTCTTGGGTGACGATGGCGAGGTCGAGGACGGTATCGAGTACAGATACGACGAATGTAGTCAAACGGTACGCGCATCTATGCCGTTGCGCCTGTGGGCTCTTCTGACATTTCTACTCTACTAGCCATACGTGTACGACCCCGAGAAGGAGATCATGGTCTCGTACGACAACGTGCGGTCTTTCACAGCCAAGGTGAGCTGCCAATTTGTTCTCCTCCCGTCGTAAACGCACGCCTAATGATCTGCCCAGGGCGACTTTGTTAAATCCATGGGCCTGAAGGGTTTCGCCATGTGGGAGGCAGGAGGCGATTCCGATGACACTCTGCTGGATGCCATACGTATGCTTTCTACCTTCTTCCTTTCATTCTCTCTCTCATGTTCTATCTACAGTGACTGCCACCATTTATGGTGATCCCACCAAAACCTCAGACAACGGGAGTGGTTCGGGGGCAGTGGCTAGTCCTGAATCGTCTGCGGATGCGAGCACGTCTTTGCGGGCTACAGGTGCCCTTTGGATATTGTTCGTGTCGTTGGTGATGTGGGCTGTAGCATGACCTGCTGTAACAGAGGGAAGGCTTACTATTACACTTCTAAGTAATAATTGATTGCGTCGAAAGTCAGCAGACCTCCAGAACGGTGTATGAGGTTTAAGACGGAAGATGAAACAAGTCCGGAGAAAATCTCAACTGCGGGAGCCCAGGGAAGAAGAAAACGGAAAGACGGTGTTTTTTACAACACTTGACAAAACGCGTAAAGGAGATCGAGAAAGTTAAAGCACGGAGCGGTGTTGGTTTGATTGCCATTACAGCAGAGAAGAGATGAGCGTGCTGGGCTCGAATCCCACTCTGGGGAGAGGAAGGATGTGAGCAGCGATCAGCCAGATCTACCTCTCGCGTTAACAACCCTTGTCGATCCAGCGACAACGAAGAACTCACGTTATACCACCAGTAAGAATTCCTGTCGGCCTCCTGGGAATAGTCCAACATGAATTTGACGGTGGTGATAGTAGCGAGGGCGTAGAAGACAGCACAGAAGACCAGCGGGGGTGCCCAAATGTACACCAATCCAGCAGTCCACGCAAAGGATGAGACCCATGAGGGACCACCGAGCGAATGTCTCAGGAAGCATGATTGCCAAGGTCTTGCGGCCGATGGCAGTATCTCCCTCGCGGTCGCGGAAATCTTGAGCGTGGTCCTGGTGAGGGACGGATTAGAAGGCCGGGTGTGTTCACGGAATCAGAATGCCCTCACCGTTGTAGTGAAGATAAGTCCGCTAAGGACGACAGCAAGGGCAGAGGTCTGGGACAATGGCTGGTTATTGTCTGTGAAAGAAATAAGTGGTGAGCATCGGCAATATTAGCCTCTGGGATACTAGATGGACGCACTAAAGATGATGGTTGTACCCCAACAGTAGGAGACGTAGCCCATGGAGCCGACGAAGGACTTGAGGTACCAGAAACGGGCCAGGTCGGCGTCGTTGTAGGCATGCATCGCTACCAAATGAAGGACACTAGGCGCGAGAACGCCTTGGTAATAACTCTGTACCAGAGACGACGCGATGAGGAAGATGGACCACTTGTAGGCGGTCGAGATCGAGACACGGCCTGAGACGATGGGGCGATTGGGCTTCGCAAGTCGGTCTTCTTCGAGGCCGATGATCTATGATTTCGAGCAGGTGAGTGGATGTGACGGAGCAGAGTGGGCGACAGCATGAACCTGGTTCTTGATCTACGGCAGTGAATCACAAAGTGGACGAGAAGGTGAGCGAAGTGGGATCAATACATACCTCGAAGGCAATGAGATGAAGTTCTATCCAGACAAATCCCAGCAGGAACAACACGATATCAGTGGGACCAACTAGGACCAGGGCCACGATAATCTAGACATGCAAATGTGAGCCGAAAAGGAAGACACGAGGCGTTCGACGTTCTTACGGTAGGACAAATAGTCGAGATGATGTCCATCTGATTAAACAGGTTTAATAACTGCATACAAACACGCGTATCAGTGCGATCTGAGCTTGGATTCATTCTTATGCCTCGGCGTGATACGAAAGCGGCTACGCTAGAGTCAACCTTCCTGTGTGACATCTGGGTAGATCCAGGTTCATCCACAGATCTTCACTTGATCCAGCTTCTCTGCAATCATCATGCATGCCTGGAAGGATACAGGAACTTGCGGATATATTTCCATAATGTGGGATGTGTTCAGAATGGTATACCAATGTTCAAAATGATCCTTTGCGCGTGCCTTTTTGTGTATCGCGTACGGATTGTCAGACTCTCAGTCCCAAACGAGAATCTATTCCAGGCACGATGCAGACTTTGACAGCTGGTAGGATGGAGGATGCCTGTCAGAGTCAATCACAATGGCTGAAGACGAACTTACCCAGTGCTTCAACAGTGCTTCGTCTAGCTTTTTCAAGCTATAGCGTCCCCGTTTTCCTTCCTCAAACGAAGTACTCAATCTCGGAATTCTTGAATCGCGAGAACTTCCGAACTGCGTTACTACTGTCCGCTCGATGAATAAGCCTGGAACTTCACCAATGTTGCACCGACGATTAGCAAGTGTGTCAATATCGAGTCTGGCCAATCCGAATCGGCGGTAGCGGTACCACGGTGGCCATGTATCAGTTTCTACGAGCGGAGGGGTGAGAGAGAGAGCGAGACGAATTTCCTTATGCCAAGGTTAGAAAGATCCACAAACGCCCACATACCGTGACTGAATATGGTCGGCCCGTACTTCCGACACTTTCCTCCCGTCATCATGAATTCCAAGCGATATCCAACGGTGGATGATCTTAGAGTCTGTCAAGCCTCCTTGAACGATTTCTCTTTATTAAACCATAAATTCAGGTAAAAGCATGTTTCATATGCTTGGAGCAAGAACGATACAATAGTTAGTCTCCAATTGACGCGACTTTGTGTGAAATTGTATCCGTGACTGATTCCATCTTCCCAGAGCCCAGCTCACATCGCCGACGGTGGATACACCCATGCAAGTGCACCCTTGTCGCGCACGAATCTTGCCTCACAAAACTGGTCTTCCACACTCGAAGTACGACTGGGAAGGAACTTGCGAAATGCTACGTCTGCGGGCACGAATACGAATTCTTCCTTCCCAACACATGGCGCCGTAGAATTTTGCGGCATTCTGAAGTGCCAGTGAATTCGCTAATGACCCTGTACGGTGGAGCTGCTTTTCTAGGTGCTGGAATCACCTGTGCTGCTTCGGCTATTATCCGTACGTTCGTGTCCGTTTGATGCTATGCAACTTCTGATCTTCTTACAGCGATAATAGCCTGGTGTGCTACACTCCACGAGCATAAGATGCGATATTTACTGGGGTTTGAGTAAGCTTTCTCTCTCATCTTCCTGACAAAAATCTCTTTTAACACGTCTCCAGTCTAACAGGATTACTCATGGGAGAAGATTCCGAATGGGTGATGGACCACATAGTCCGCTTCGCCCTTCTCTCCCTACAATCCGGCCTCTTTACTACCTCCCTCAGTTTTTTGCTAGAAATCGTACCGCGTCCGCCTTCACTCTCCGTCCGACGAAACCTCTTGCGCGAAACGAAGCTAGTTCCCATGCAACGTTCCCACCGCGCCTGGCCGCCCTCGCCTATTGCGACCGGTCTCCTGCTCGCCCCCGCCACGTCGGCTATGTACAGTGTCCTTCTCGCCAAGTTTACTAATTGGGTCATGGGAACAAAGAAGACGAGGAAGCAGCGGAGGAAGGAAGAACAGGAACGGGAGGACCGTATGGGCGTGTTCAACTTGGTGGGCCAAATAGTGGCAAGGTTCATCGGAAGAAATATATTCAGGCCGGTCGCGGCGGCGTGGGTCGGGGAACAGCTCGCGTTGGTACCTGGGTTGCGGGTGGTGCTTGGTACTGGCCCTAAGCCGACCGAGTTAGGGTTGCCGATGGCGTCGTATGGGAGGCCGACGTTGCATGACGAGGCGTATTGGGAGTGGTATTCCGATTGGGTGTGGAGGGTGGCAGACCCTGTCTGGTATGTCTGCTTCCCTTCTGATTGACGCGTCTTTCTCATCAGGAGCGACAGGTTCAGAAACGCGATTGGATTTGCGATCATGTGTGTGGCAAGGGACGGGGTCAGGCTTCTGTACAAGTATCTACGACATCGTGAGGAAACGACTCGGAAAATCAAAAATAGAGACTTCTCTGGTATTGAGGCTTCCGAGCTTGACCTCATTCCTGGAAGAGGCGCCAGTCCTGCGGCATGAAGTATTGATATATTTCTGCTTTTACGCATAATTAAAATACGCTTACCCTCCTTTTCCTAGATATTTACCCTTTTCCCCCCTAGCAGTAGTATTACTATTTAGGAGGCCATTCTTGTGCTAGTGCCGCCGCATCCGCGCCACAATTGTGTGATCGGATACCGCATCTCAAGAACAACGACATACCCACATTCGTCATCACAGGCTCGCGTAGATGATGAAGTTGGGACTTGTGCTTGACCTCTTTGAAGGATACATCGTTTGCACATTGGCGTCCATGTGAAACGGGGATGGGTATAAAACCCTGATATTTTATTCTTCCCTGCTACTAGGCATGTTGAGGGTGTGGATGCTGTAAACCCGTTATCTACGAAGCAGGTAAAAGAGGGTTGGTGTCACTTGAGGATGGGTTTCCTGGGATGCAGGAGAAGCGGGCAGGAATACTTACAGCCTTTTCGGAAAACCTTGGCCGCGGCGACTTTTTTTTCGAAAAGTGAAGTTGAATGAAATAAAATAAAATAAATAATTATTAGCCGAGTAGCCGAGAGCTAGCCGACCACTAGCCGATGCAACGAGGCAAGATGAGATTCAGTGGGAATCGAGATTCCTCAGATATGCTGCGCTCTGAGACGCCAAAGATATCACAGACATCTTCAGGAATCCAGTCTTGTTGCAGCAGCCATAGCGCTCCATTAGCTAAGTTCAAAGTGTTTTCAGCTCCATTGCAGCCGCGTTGCAACAAGGGTTTTGCAGCTAGTTTGCAACTGAGTATTTGTCAGTGTCATCACCGTGACGATGACGTGTGAGGGTGTGGCAAATTTCTTTTGAAAATTTGTGTCATAATTTGTTCAGCCGAAGCTCGGCTGGATATGTACAAGGCTGTTTAGTAAGCTATCCACACCTTATATACCTGCCCTACAGGCTGCCGTGGCTGAATGAGCTCATATCAAGACAAAAAGATCTTTCAGAGCCTTTCGTGTGCTGAT
>RZIO01000001.1:3368876-3396993 GCA_004338095.1 Gloeostereum incarnatum | reverse complement strand
CCGATAATTCCCGATGATTCTCCGAAGCCTTTCGGTGGCACGTGGGCCAATTTTGGCGAGTTGCAAACTAGCTGCAAATCCCTTGTTGCAACGCGGCTGCAACGGAGCTGAAAACACTTTGAACTTAGCTATTCTTGATGTCCTCGCTGATGTGTCGAAAGACCATGATTGTTCGACTGTACGTTCGGCCTTCCGGTGGGCGGCATACCCATCTGGATGAATCTGAGGAATCTCGATGTTGAATCTCATCTTGCCTCGTTGCATCGGCTAGTGGTCGGCTAGCTCTCGGCTACTCGGCTAGTAATTATTTATTTTATTTCATTCAACTTCACTTTTCAAAAAAAAAGTCGGCGCGGCCAAGGTTTTCCGAAAAGGCTGTAAAGGTGAGATTAGCTCTTTCCCTTGTGTGCTCGTGAACTGACGTGCCGCCGGTGGACAGTGGTATGGCTTCTGGACGTGGAACCCCCGGATTTAAGATGGCGAGAAGATGCCAAGGCAGCAAAATGTGGTCTTCCTGCAATTTGATGCCTAAATACGTACGGTCGTGCCAACCCCAAGAGTACAATATCAGTAAAGAGAAAGTAGTCGACGATTGTAATCATTAGTAAAGTTGCAAGGCCATGCAAGAGAAAGGTAATAACGAGGGAAGAGAAGCGGCGCATCTTTCTCGACCCGGCGTTGATTTCCTGATTAGGAATCATTCGACACCACTCTTCTTCCAATGACGACGACGGTGGAAACTGAAGATGTACCATTTACTGAAGGGTCTTCATGAACATCTGACGAGGTAATTAACCTTCTCTAAAAAGTGCAATGAGAAAGCATCTAAGTCACATAGAAAGGAGGAATTCTCAGTCATTATCATCGGTTTAGACGGTGCTGGCAAAACGGCGAGCAGCGACTTGTTTCGCTTTTATCTTCCTCCATTTCTTACCTGATAGTTTACAGACACTTCTAGAGAAGATTAAGACACTCTATACTGCTACCCCAGGACTCACTCCAGACAAGATTGGACCAACTGTCGGACAGAACACTGGAACGATCATGCTCCCTTCGACCATCCTTCAATTCTGGGACCTCGGTGGCCAGCGAGGTATCCGAAGCATCTGGCATAAGTACTACGACGACTGTCATGCTGTGGTCTATGTCATCGACGCTGAAGATAGCGAGAGATTGAGTGAAGGCTGGGAGGTCTTTGGTGAGTTGGTGTTGTCCCCCATAAGACGGGATCATTTGCTCATCTTTCCTACTTTACAGACTCTGTCTTATCCTCTCCACAAATTCTTGATGTTCCCCTTCTGCTCCTCGCGAACAAGCAGGATTCTCCCAATAGCCTGTCTGTCGAGGAGATCAGACACGACTATGAGGACTGGCATCAACGCAAACTCGAGAGTGCGAGACGCAGCGTGAGATACGACGACTCTAACACTACGAAGGAGAGAATGGCTAGCTTGGATGTTATGGGTATTTCCGCTATTGAAGGGTGAGATTCATTTAGAACTTTTGCAGGGCTGGTCTTGACAACGCTGTAGGACGGGTGTGCGAGACGCTGTTGATTGGCTGTTCCTTCGGGTTCAGAACAGTAGACGGTTTGTGATTATTTTTATCTTAGTGCCGTCCCTACTAAACATACGAACAGGGATGCGCAGAAGGCGACCAACTGATGGACTACATATTGTATATTGTCACTCTGGATATTTGCGGCTTTCTTCAACTATCGCCCGTGGGCCATTCGATCAACCGTTGATCAACCGTATGATTCGAAGATTCGGCCGTGCATTCCTTCTCCTCGCTGGCGGCCCAGAGTCTAAGGTACTTTGACTCCTGTTCTCCATTTTGTAAATTCCACATGGTCACCAAGCCCCATGGTTTGGACCCTTCCAACTCACGGCCCGTCCTTTTTGCTCCATACTTGATTCTGCACATTTCCCAGAGTCAAACGGCTTCACTTGTTTCTGCTAAAGATGCTGATTTCCTCCAGAGGGCGGGTTGCCCCCGCCCGCGCCCGAGCCCGACCACGTTTCCATTAAATTTCTTGACCATCAGCATTCTTGGCTCAGGAGAACGCACGTTCGTCCTTTGGCGTGTTCTTAACCAATAAACGTACTACTGGTGATCACCTACGTGCTTCTCTCAGGTACTGATATGGAAAGCTTTCATCGGCATTCTGGTACTGTTATGTATAAAGAGATCCGTATAAAAGGGATCATGTCTCTCAGTTGTTGCCCTGACTAGCGATGGTGAACCTTTTGCTTGTACTCCTCGCTGCTTCCTCCATCGTGTCCAGTGCCCGTGGACTCCCCAGCACCAAGCGCCAAGCGGGGCGTAAGAATGTGATTCTTGGTACGTCTCATCGCATTGCATAAGTATCAGCTGATCGCGCTCTGACACGTCGGGTACGTATGTAGGCTGGTACGATGGAAGTACGTGCGACTCGTGCGAGAGCATCACCATCAACCACCGTTACTGATGTTGGCGCAGTGGGACCTAGTGTTCTTCCTTTGGCTCGTCAATACGTCCAGAGTAGGTATCAAGTGCATGGTCTCCCTTCTGTTCTTTCTGACTTTTCACCAGTGCTCGAAAATAGCGACGTCCCCACGTACAATGGCTACGTGACCTCGCTGGAAAAAGATCTGATCGGCAAGTCTCGAACTGGATCTGCGTCTAGCTTGGTGAACCCATAACCTTCTTGTAAATTCGGACGTGAAGCTGAATGAGTTCCTTGCCAGATCACGGACAGCGCGGCAGGCGCGGTCGCAGTTGCTAGCGGGTTCAAGACTGACAACAGGAAGATCGGCGTGGACCCCGACGTCACTCCCCTGGGCACCATTCTGGAAGCCGCCAAAGCAGCGGGGTATATGACTGGAGTTATCTCGACATCCTATATCTGGTACGTATGTTCTGATTCTAATGTTATTCAAAGTCTCGTGAACATTCTCATTGGCATTTCCAGGGACGCCTCCCCCGCGGCCTTCAACTCGCACTCCGAAAGCCGGGATGACGCCTGGTTCATTGCACAGCAACAGATCGGACTTGACCACCCTCTCGGGCACACTACTGACCTCATTCTCGGGGGAGGTCTATGTGCCTTCATCCCCCAGAGCGAAACCGACTCCTGCCGCCCCGACGACCGCAATCTCTTAACCGAAGCGCAAGCCTCGGGTGTCAATTGGACCGTCGTGCTCACACCCTCCGACCTCGCATCAGCCTCTTCGTTGCCTTTGATCGGCTTGTTCTCACCGACGGATATTGCGTACGCCATCGACCGCAACACCTCGATCCAGCCCAGCCTTCCAGATATGGTTGGTAAAGCTTTGGAACTTCTCTATGAAGCCACGGCGGATTCGGACCAGGGATTCTTCTTGTTCTACGAGAGCGAGGTGACGGATTCGGCCCAGCACGACAACGACGTGATCGGTACCTTGAGTGGGGCGTTGGAGATCTCGGATGCAGCTGTCGTAGTGAAGGAGTGGGTAGGTAGGTTGAATGAGAGGGGAGATGATACGCTCTTTGTGAGCACGTCGGACCATGAGACGGGTGGGTTTGGACTGGGAACAAATGAGGCGAGTCCAGTGCGGAGGCCGTGGGGATGGGATCGTGCGTTCCCCTTTTTTCTTTGCACGAGACCAACAGGGTGCTGACTTTGCTCTGGGAAGCTCTTGTTCTCGCCAACGCGTCGCACTCTGCATTATTCACTGCCGACGTCATTGCTAAAGCTGCTTCGGAGGGCACCCTTACACTCGAACAGGTCACAGAGATCGTCACCTCTAACCTCAACCTCGCGGAATTCTCCGCCATAGAAGTACTGTTGTCTTTTTCCCATTTTGCAACTACCATCTCCAACATTTAGTTTATCATCAGGCTCAAGCTATACTTGACGAAGGCAACGACACAGGTGACATCCTCGACATTCTCGTTGCGGCCGTGAACCGGCGCGCAGGAGTTGACTGGACCACTGGCGGGCACACGTAAGTCTTGTTTCGCAATCTTTACATGGAGCCCTCACTACGATATCATCCAGCGCCACCGACGTTGATGTCTTCTGCTTTGAGAACGAGTACTGCCTCAACTTCCGGGGTTCACACGAGAACACCGAGCTCGCTTGGCTGCTGGAGGGATTCTTTGGAGACATCGACCTGGATGCAATTACGGAACAGCTTGTTGCGAGTGGTTTCAATGCGACTGCACCTGACATCTGAACGAGACGATGGATTTGTGTATTGGACAAACTCATATTTTCCTACGTCGCAAGAAATCGGTACACCTTCGTTCAAATTGTATTACATATGAGGCCATTGTGCAGCAGAAACCTAAAATCAGCTGGATGCCATTCTGCTAACACCACTCCTCGAACAATTTCTCATAGACGGGAAGGAGACTACAGTCGAACACTTGTAACATGTTCCTCATGCTTTCACTTTCCCAGAGGAAAGGATCACCATCGTATCTGCAGGATCAGGACATGAAGAGAGAAGAGGATATTTGAATGAATGCATACTTGGTTTTTGGCAACGACCTCGCTCCGGGACAAACAAGTGCTTTGGTTTGACCTAACACCGCTGGCACGGCATACTATCCAGAGCCCCCAAACCACGGATGTTGTAGGACCTCTGTTGCCATTGGTCGCACTGTGGGGTCAAGCACAAGCATATTCTTGAGCAGCTCAACAAGCGCGTCCGTATCTGCGTCGTCTGGGCATCCCCTGCTGAGCGCCTCCCGACGGGATGCCCACCACGCGTCGGCGTGGTCGGAGGAAATTTCCGGGGGATCGGACAGTCTAGCCCACCATCTCTGCCATCCTGGAGATACGGAGCCGGCCAGCGCAGACATGTGAGAGGGCAGGCTGGTCATGCCCACGCCGTAAAAATGCGAAGAGCCTGCGATGATCTCATAAATCTATGCGCACACGAATCAGCATAGGCGTGGGAGGAGGAACCTGGCCTGTTGGACGCACAGTGGCGCCGAGGGCCCAGACGTCGTCCGGAGGCTCGACGGGCGGGTTGGCAATCTCCTCGACGACGCGCGCAAATACTATCTCGGGAGAGCAGGCTTCCACCGCGCACTGGAAGCTCAGCGGCAGCCTGCCAACTTCGTGCGCTGTGTTGGATGTAATCAGGAAGGCGGCCGGTCCTAATAAAGAAGTGAGCTTACCGCTGCCAAAGGCGAAGATCTTTGTTTGAGGCTGGTCAGGGCCGGTGATCATCTCATAGTATGTAGTCAGTGCACACGGAGAAACAACGTAAGCAGGTAAGGAAGGCGTTTGGCTGGCGGCGGAGCAAGGTAGCACAATGGTAAGCTAGTGCGGGCTGAGGTCTTGCACCACGTCGTCTGGATCCTGGCATGGCGAGCCCGATGTTTCCGAGATGCAAGTCTGGAAGCAGGGTAAAGGGGGTCCTAGGCAGTGTAAAGTGGTCAGTGTACTTCCGTGAACGATTCCTACGGCATGTAGGTGAGCTAAAGCTTGTGCTAGCCTGTAGGCGGCAGTTTTTCGCCTTGAAGGCGGTGGGCGTTTAAGAGAGAAGTGAGAGGAAGGGGGCGAGTGTGCCGTTCGGACCGTGCAAGGTAGAATGATCCAACAGTGTCAAGACATGTGGTGGCGGGTCACCTCCGGGTTGCATATTTGTGGTGACTTTGAGCATTCAAGCAGCCTCCATCGTCAGAGCATCGTCGGCCGTTGTGATCTTGAGCGCAACGAAGCTTTGCTTGAATCCGTCTTCCGAGCTAGCCATACTGTCGCATATGACCCGAACGCTTTGTGGTCGACGTCAGCTAGAATGTCAAAGTCGTCGAATGTATGCCCAAGATGGAGCACCGTGCACTTCCTGCCATATGTCAGTCGGGGAAATATTAGTATAAGATTCGCCTTTATATCTCGAGATCTCCGGCACTGCAATGTCCTTCAGAAGCCCCAAGAACCAGGATCGGAGTCTTTCCAAAAGATAGCGAGAGCCCGAAATCAATGAACGCCACCGATCGAAACGCGAGGCAGAGTCTTGGCATGGGATCGGATCTACAGAACACTTAAACGCCACGTGCAATGAATGTCGTGGTGGTATGTGGCGGTGACTGATGTCGATCGATGATCTCGTATGTTTTAACCACATGGCCCGTTCGACGCGTCCTCGTGAAGCCTCCCGTGAACATTCTGTTGTTTGACCTAAATCAAGGACGGACCGTCTGCTCCATGTGACGCAGAGTTACCCTTTAAACGCAATAAAACAGTAGGATTGTCTTCTTCGACACGCACAATGCCTGCACATCACCTACTCTCGTTGGCCTTTCAGGCTTTCATTCTGCACTCTGCGCTTGTCTCTGCTGCCATCAATCGCAAACAACTGGTGAAGAAGTACCATGTGTTGTGGACGGCAATAATCACGAACGAAACCACCCCACTCCAAGTTGGAAATGGTGACTTTGCTTTTAACTTGAATACAACGGGATTGCAGGTGGGAATCTGATCGAGCTCGAATTGCAAACTTACGCTTTCGGGTAGACTTTACTGCCTTTCAACACGATGTCGAGCTGGGCATGGCACAGTATGTTTCTTTCAGTTTCTGCTAGATTTAGAGGGTGCTAAACCCGTTCTCTATTCAGACGATCGACTGTCTTCAAATGGGTAAGCTCGTTTTGAGTCGAATTGGAAACCTATCTTGAACTTTCTTAATTAGCGAGAGACTTGAAGACTATCGCGGCGTTAACGTACCCACGCATGGAAGGGATGTATACTATGACATACCTGACCCCAATTTCCCTGAGATCTCCCAATGGATCATCGGAAATCCCAACAAGGTCAACCTTGCTCGGATTGCACTAAAATTTCCAGGAAATACCAGTGTAGATGCATCGTTACTTTCGAATATCAGACAAGAACTCAACCTTTATACCGGAGTGATAACATCACGGTTCAGCTTTCTTTCTCAGAACGTCACCGTGAAAACTCGAGGAGAGTTCGACTCGGATGCTGTTGCTATTAGTACAGAATCTGACTTGAAGAGGACCGGCGAACTCGAAGTTTATTTTGATTTCCCATATCCACCCAACCACTCGACAACGTACAAGTTCGTACGAATTTCCCGCCAATCACAGCATCAAGATCGTCGACTCTAGTGCAACTGGGGCGCATGTCTATCACGAAATGTAAGCAACGAAGTACTTTGCCAACCTCGCGTGGTCGAAGTCATCCCGTTTACCTCTCTCCAGACAACCCTGGACCAGGAAATTTAACGAGTATCTACGCCCACCGCTATACACTTGCTCCGAGAGACGCCTCCACGACATCGAGTATGGTTTTCACGGCGCATTTCTCTCGGCGAAAGCAGAAAGCAGCTCGACCGGAAATCATCGCTACGCGTAATGAGAAGGGATGGGAAAAATACTGAGAACAAGGTGGATTTATCGATCTGACGGCGAGCTCTAGTCCTGCTGCCGAGGAGCTCCAGAGGCGGATCATTCTGTCGATGTACCATGTTCGAGTGAACAGTGCTGGGGCTGAGCCTCCTCAGGAGAGCGGGCTGATGAATAATGGGTGGTACGAAAGGGTATCGTCAAACTGCTGTTCGACGACTCTTCACTGATACTGCAACACCCCGGCCTAGTTTCACATGGAAATGTTGATTTGGCACCTGGCTCACTGGAGTACATGGTCTCGGGAGCAGTACGTTCAACGTATTGTTCCCTCCATTTATGAAAATTTTCTTTCTTCGTCGATCGAGCGAGCGAGGAAGATGGGCTGGGAAGGCGCGAAGTGGCGGAAAATGACTGATTCGCAAACAGGGAGGAGCTCTCCTGGTGGGATCAACGGACTACTTCTCTGGCAGCAGCCTCACCCGATGTACCTTGCGACACTCGAATACCAGGCATCTCCTACTTGAAGGACCCTCCAGAGGTGGGATAGAGTGTTGACGGAGACTGCGAATTACATGGCAAGTTACGTTTTGGTGGAACGAAGAGACGGGCCGTTATGATCTTGGACCTCCGTACGCTCGATCATATTTTGGTCTTTTCGAAAACTTATCTTTTGAAGGTCCTACGGTGTTACGGAGAACACGCCGCCCAATAGCACCGTCAACTTGGCTTACGAGGTAAGGAATAAAACGGTCACTAACTTCCGAAATCATTCACTTTAATGCTTCTCAGGTCGCATATTGGAGATACGGATTGGACACAGCTGTGGCTTGGAAACGCAAGCTGAAACAAAAAGTTCCTAAAAATGGACAACAGTCGCAGAGAATCTCGCCTCACCTCCAACGATCTCCGACGGAACCTACTCCGTGTATCAGGGTTTGAACGATTCGTGGTGGAACGACCCTAAACTCACGGGGGATCCTCGTTCTCTAATCATGTGTAAGGTGTGTCCTATTTACGGTACTGTTATTGGTGCTGACCTCGGAAACTGCCTACGTAGGCTTTTTACCCGATTCAAACGCGGTGAATTACACTGTCGCCAAGAAAACAGCAGAACGCGTTTGGGAAGGATGGAATGATACGAATATTCGTGGTTGGGTCGGCCTGTTCTGGCTATGAATGCAGCACGACTCGACGAGCCTGAGAGGGCAATCTATCATCTCACCAAGTACGATAGGTGGATTTTCGATGTACGCACTTCGAGCCCTGCAAGCGATATTTTAATGTTGACGTGACCGACTAGGATTTGCCGTGAGAGGAGGCGACGGTGGGAGTAAGTTGGCTGAAAGGTTGTAAATCTTATCTGATACATTGTAATAGCGCCGCCGCCGTTTATGCCAGGAAACGCAGGATTTCTTTTGGCCGTGAGTTACATGGCGGCTGGATGGGAGGGTAGCGAAGGGCACGCACCTGGATTTCCAAATGATGGGTCATGGATTGTTCAGTACGAAAACTTGAGGAAAGCTCCATAGATTACACCGTAGTCATTAGAATGTATGTACGGAAGAAACCCCTAAGCGAAGATTTCTAAAAAGGGAATCACCGCCGACGATAATTCCAATTTGGATCTTCTGCTTCTCCCACGTCTCTTGATTGTGCTGTTCACTATTTCTCATGCTGCGTTGTGCTTCTAGATACATTACTACCTGAAAAGCATACAAATTATTTGCGGGAGGCTCATTTAAACATTGGGACATGGAAGAAACGCGTATACCAACACGACAACATGTGCTTCACACGGACGGGTTAGATGAGGAAGAGCTTGAGAGAATTCGGTACGCGCCCTTCCCCTGGTACTCCTACTACCTCTAACTACCGGCCGTCAGACGTTATGAAGACTTTACAACTATAGGTTCGCAGTCAGTCACCTTATTGAATGGGAGAAACTTGCCGAACTCATCTGTTCAGATTGGATCCAAGATTCCATTCTGGAGCGGAATCGTCGCATAAGAAATGCACGGATGTTTTCAACGCGTCGAGGCCCGCGGGGGGAAGTCACTGTATCGTGGCTATGGGCGCAGTTCAGGAAGGCGCTTGATACAGCCCAGAGCTGGTTTGTTGTCAGTTTGGTCGGTGAGTTCCTTTCATACAGCTATTCCCCTGCAATACCTTAGAACAAACTTCCACAGGCATCTGCATCGGCCTCAATGCCGCCATCATATCTATAATGACCGAATGGCTCTCCGACATAAAGATGGGATATTGCTCGGACGGTTGGTGGTTAAACCAGCAATTTTGTTGTTGGGAGATAGAGGGAGAGGAGACGGACGGATGCGATTCATGGCATCCATGGAGTACGGCGACACCTGCGAGGTGGTTCATCTACGTTCTCTTCGCGGTGCGTATTGTCCTCTCTCTTACTTCCACTTTTGTTCACCAAGCTGTAGGCCATGCTGTCCTTCGTAGCAGCCCATCTTGTCCGGTCACTGGCCAAATATGCCGCAGGCTCTGGCATATCCGAGATCAAATGCATTCTAGCAGGATTCACCATGAAGGGTTATCTGGGATTCGCGACATTCTTTGTTAAAAGCATCACGCTAGTGCGCCTTCTTGAGATCTTCGAGTTTTGCTGAGCCTGACTCCCTTCTTTCTAAGCCTCTGGTCATCGCATCGGGGCTGTCTGTAGGAAAGGAAGGACCATCCGTCCACGTCGCGTGCTGTATAGGCTACCTGGTGTCTGGCCTATTCAAGAAGTTCTCCCGAAGTCAAGGCGCGCCTACACTTCCATCTTGCTTCGCAGCAACTCTTACGCCGATTCTCTAGGCAAGATGCGGGAGATTGTGACTGCCGCCAGCGCAGCAGGTGTGGCCGTCGCGTTCGGTTCGCCGATCGGCGGGGTCCTATTCTCAATTGAGGTTCTCATTTTCCTTACGCCGTTTCAACATTCATTGATGTTCACATGATTGCAGGAAATGAGTCACACGTTCAGCATTAAGACGATGTGGAGGAGCTTTTTCTGCGCTCTGATGGCTACTGTCACCCTCTCGGTGTGTTTCCAGCTGTGCTGCTGGGCACGAACATTTCCTCATCCTTCTGTAGGCTATGAATCCTTTCCGAACCGGAAAGCTCGTATTGTTCCAAGTTACTTATGATAGGGATTGGCACTTCTTCGAGATCATGTTCTTTGTCGTCCTAGGAATCTTCGGCGTATGCCCTTTTTTCTTCAATTGTTATTACTTTCTAATCCGTCTGTCGAAGGGCGTGTATGGTGCGATTGTGGTCAAGTTCAACCTGCAGGTAGCTGCATTCCGCCGGAAGTATTTGGCCAAACATGGTGTAGCGGAGGCGATGACGCTCGCTACGCTAACCGCTATGATAGGATACTTCAACAGATTCCTTCGTCTCGATATGACCGAGAGTATGTCTATCCTCTTCAGGGAGTGCGAGGGTGCCGGGAACGTCGATAACATTTGCCAGTGAGACATCTGTTTGGACTTTCCTACGTGTTGCCCTGGTTGATTTTTTACGCCTCAGGACCTCTGCTCAATGGAAGATCGCGAATTCCCTCGTGCTGGCAACGATCATTCGCATTGGACTTGTTATCGTATCATACGGCTGCAAAGTACCTGCCGGGATCTTCGTTCCCTCTATGGCTATCGGAGCGACGTTCGGCAGAATCATTGGCATTCTCGTCAAGGCTATGTACAGGTCGGTGATATGGTGTCATATTACTTGTTACGTTTACACAGAATCCTTAGAGCGTACCCTCACTCAGGAATCTTCGCCTTCTGTGAGCCCGACATGCCCTGCATAACGCCGGGGACGTACGCGTTCCTCGGGGCTGCAGCAGCCCTTAGGTGAGCCCCATCCGGCTTGTCTGTTCTCGGGCTCCTTCACTGACACGTCTTTTTCCAGCGGCGTCATGAGGATAACAGTGACCGTTGTCGTCATCATGTTCGAACTCACAGGCGCACTGACATACATATTACCTACCATGGTACGCACGCCATAGTCCTGCTGCGATTCATTCATCTTACCTACCAATAGATCGTCGTTCTTGTCACGAAGGCTGTCGGTGATATTCTTGGAGTAACTGGAATCGCAGATGAAATGATCCGATTCAACGGTTTCCCTTTCTTAGAGAAGGAAGATCACGCGTTCAATGCGTCTGGTTTGTCGTCCTCTCTCTCTCTCTCTCGCCGTGCAAAATATCTCACTTGGCGCCGCGTAGTATCTTCCGTCATGCGGAGCGATCTATACACGTTGAGGGAGTCCGGTATGCAAGTGAAGGACGTTGGTACGCTTCTAGACCGTTTTTGACCGATCGT
Organism: Gloeostereum incarnatum; assembly: GCA_004338095.1. Lineage (NCBI taxonomy): Eukaryota > Fungi > Basidiomycota > Agaricomycetes > Agaricales > Cyphellaceae > Gloeostereum > Gloeostereum incarnatum. Next base: position 3,385,321 of record RZIO01000001.1, on the reverse strand, counting down.
GGGGATATGACTTTTCTGATATCCACTCCTGATCGCAGAAGAGCTGATGGCGTGTACCAACGTCAAGGGGTTCCCGATCGTATCTTCAGACGGCACGAGAACGTCGAGTGGATACATCGGAAGAACAGAATTGAGATACGTCCTTGGTGGGTTCTTAGTGTTATCTACTCCAACGCCACACCTAACTCGTGTTCTCATGACTATTTCATAGAGCGATTTCGAAAGATGCAAGAGGTCAAGGCAGACACTGTGTGCTCGTTCACTGCTACCGATCACGATCGGGAACACTTGGATGTCGCCGCGGGAACGTCGATCGGGATAGAGGAGGAGCTTTCGGAGACTATTTTTGCGAGGACGTCAGCCGAGGAGGAACTGAAATTCTGGCCATGGGTAAACCAAGTGCGTCCCCTTTCCCACTGCCGAGTCCTTCTTCATCTCCGTGTTCACATACCTGCTCCACAGACACCTATGACTGTCTCGCCGCAACTGCCTTTAGAAATTGTGATGCAGTTATTCAAGAGAATGGGGTACGTTCTAACACCAATCGGTCTGATCTAAACGCCTGTAATTAACTTTGTTCAGCCCCCGATTTATTCTGGTCGAAGACCATGGGGTCTTGGTCGGACTGGTGACGGTGAAGGATGTGTTGCATTTCATCGCGACGGAGAAGCCGGGGGAAAGATACGAATCTTGGGACGAGCGTGGAGGCTTGGATGGACTATTGGAGGAAGTGTGGACATGGAATTCAGGTGTCGTTGGTCCTGTTGTATCCTGGTGTTCTCGGACATTCCAAGTTGTCCGCCGCCGTTAATTGAATTTACGTAATTTATTTGATAGTGATGTGCCGGCATTTTCCGGCATGGCGTCATAGGAACTTTAGACGTTGGATCTCGCCTCACTGTGGAGTCGAGAGGGTCATGAGAAAAAGCCTATAAAAACTCTCTCGGGTGGAACTCCTTTTCAGCAATTTTCCCAGCTTTTTAATTCTTCCCCGCCATCCTCCACAATGTCTGCCTGCGCCTCATCCTCTTCTGAAGCCGCAAGGCTCAAATACTCGCAGGAGCTCGCTGCCTATACTCTCCGCCAATTCTTCGAAGCCCATGTCTCGCTCGACCAGCAGAAAGGCGCTGTCGACAAGCTTCCCGCCTCACATCAGCGCAACTTTGACAAGCTGGCACGGTCCGGTTCGCATCTTTTGAATATTTTGTTCTGTCAGGGCTCATATATACCTCTCTGCAGCGGCCCAACTCTCCAGCGGATACGCTCGCGGATCGTCAAAATATGCAGACGACGACAAACCTAGTCGTCGCCCTGTCGCCGCTGCTTGAAATACCGTATGTTTCCCTTTTGCTTTCACAGTACGCACGTTTCCCCATGTTTCGATCGTGTCGGTGCTGATCATTTCCCCAGTTTCATCGCCATACTTTTCTACCTCCCGATATATCTGATCATCCATCGACCATTGCGCCGACGTGCCACTCACCGCCGTACTTACATATCTCGCTTTTATCGCACAGGCCATTTATCGCAGGCGGTATCAACGTACTAAGACGTGCCCTGTTGTATAACTGTATTTAGTTCGTTTACATAGTAGACCCCTCACCCATACGCATTCTTCTGTACCCATAGTCAGTCATGTATCTATCGTTCAGCTCTGGAATAACACATAATCGAAGTGTATTGAAGTTACTGTGCCTTGATTTTAGAAGCCGCACTGCTCACAAAATTACGCCACACAGGCACAACATAGGTTCGGGGCAATGTAACTTTACAGCTTTCATTCTCCAGAAACGTAGCTAAAACTCTCCTAATTAAACTTCGCAGCTTCGAAGTTCATCATTGTGGAGTTGATAAGGAGCCGAGGCGAGAACGAATGTCCCTATCCGTTTCATCTCTGTATCTATGACGTCTACGGCGGGACGTTCTTACTGACGGCCACGAAAAAAGGAATCAAATATGACATACATTCTGTACAAAACCGGCACCCTCCTTACTCCTCCATCACATCCTCTATCGCCCCCACCCCCTCGACAGGCCCTTTCCAAACAGTAGCCCATTTTGGGAACACCCTCTTGTAGAGCGCCATACACACCGTGTCCATCTGGTTGATCGGTCCATCAAAGTACGCTTTGAAGTACCCGTGCGTGCCCAGCGACTCCTTGATATGTCCTGAGCGGCCGTGTTTGGTGTGTAGTTGAATCGGTTTGAAGTACGCGACGTCGTCTGGAGGTAGAAATGAGGTTAGAGAAGGAGAGGGGAGAGAGAAAGCGTAGACATACCAGAGTTGAAGAACATGTATCGAATGGTCGCAGACTTTTTGTGCACTTTGAATGGATGTCCGGTCAGAATCACCCTCTTCGCGACGACCCGAGTCGTGTCTGGGTTCAGGAAGCTTCCCGACGCAACCAGTGCTGGCGCTGCAATTACTTACACTCAGACAAAGTCAATAACTTCATGCAGAACTGGAGAGCGTACCCTGCTTGTCTCCGGTCTCCCTCAACAACACACAGGGCGTCTTGCCAAACACCACAGGTCCATAGATTGTTGCGACGCTCGTGACGCCATGCCGGAGGAAACGCTCGAATTTGTGGACGTTGTTGGGCCCTTTTCCACCTCCGCGGGTGTGTTGACTGTACACCGGGTTGACTTGTAGTCGACGCCCACCCACGCAGAGAATTAATGGGTCCTGAATAGGAGAAACTAGCGTGAGCAGACCATGGACGAGTGTAGAAGTGAACCGAGCAGGCTGACCTTTGAGCGGACGATCTCATCATACTCGGTGTTCCGCTGAACAGTGAAGTTCTGCACGGACATCTTGTGCTCGTGCTGGAGGAGAGCGAATAAGACGATGTTACTCTGCAAGGAGGCCTCTTTTGGGACACTACGGAGCGAGATCGTCACCCTCGTTCCAGGCTACCAGTAATATCATCAGACGAAGGGTATAAGCGTAGTAGAGAAATCCCACCTCGATGACGCCGCTCTCCTCTTCTGCTCTCCGCCTGACACCCCTCTCTGTCCGCTTGTAGTCCTCAAACTGGAAGATCTTGGCGTAGTCTCGAGGGAGATTCTCATATGGATCCCATGGGCTGGTCCTGAACGACCTCAGACCTCTGAATCGCTGAAACCGTTCCCGGGCAGGTATGTCCTGCGGTGTGTCAATCTCATCTGGAAATTGAAGATCGTCCTGCTCTTCCCGTTGACGTGCTCGCCAGTCTTTTAGTCTGTACACACGGTTAGTTTCAGATTGCGAAGAGAAAGACACCGAGACGCACTGAGTATGTTCTTCCTCATCAGGAAGATCCTGGAACGCGACGCTTCGTCGACTGTCAGTGTCTATCGCCATCTCCGCATCGTCTTCATCAGGCACAGGAAGGTCTACCATTTCCTCTTCCTCCTCATCGTCACGCATCCCATCATCATCACTTCCACCACCTTCCTCACCATCTGACTCGTCGACGATCCACGCAGCCTGATACTCGCTCATGCCTTTAGGAATACGCCGGACGGCTTTTGGTGTCGTCCCAGTTTTAGCATCGGGTATTTCGTTTTCGTGTTTGTCTTTGTCCCCGCCCTGCATTTCCTCCTCCGTCGGCCACGTCTGCTCGTTCCCCATATCGTCCAGGTCGTTACACGACACAAGGGAATCGGCGGAGGACGAGTCAGGTTCGGCGAGAAGGGTGGGTTCCACATCCATACTCGTCCTCGATCGTCCTGGTAGAGGCGCAGACATAATCTAACAAAAGAAGATAAAATCGAATTCAACCAATCAGGCAATTGCACTATGTACCTTGGAAATCTGAAAGTCTCCGAAGTTGGGTAAATGGACGAGTCTGTTGGCGGAAAGACCGGCTCCGCGAACGACGCCAGTGACGTGGAGAGTGCCCTCGTCCCATGAAGAGCTCTCACCCAGGAGATAAGACCTCCCATCTCTCCACCTGACATCCTCCGGTTTTCCCTCCGCCATAACCCGGAGCGCATTCAGCCGATCCGAGGTCGAGTGCAGATCGAATACTCTCCCCTGCGTGGGGACAAAGTACTGGATGAAGGAGAGCAGCGATTTGAGTACCCCCGGCCGTGATTTCTGGTCAATTTCTAGTGTGGACGGGATGCATGTGACGACCTCTGGTAAACCTTGGGATTGGAGTGTTCGTAGCAGGGTGTCGCCCCATGGGTCGACTTCGACGGCGGGCGAAAGCACAAAAAGGACGTAGTCTGCTACTTTGCAGGCGTCTAAGGAGGCGTAGAAGGAGCGGTAAGGGATGGAGAGGAACTGGAGGGAGGTTTTGAATCGGTCGGCTCTGTTAAATTACTCAGCTTTGATCAGACATGTAGAGGTTATTTGGGACTCACTTCATTTTCCATAATCCACACCCGGGTAGATCATCGGTCGATACGGCCAGAGATTCGGCCAGCGAGGAGATGGCAGATTTAGTGTCAGCATCGGGAGTGAGAGGGATAACGGCGACTATCCGAGGGGCACCGTCGACGCCGTTGAAAAGTCTGGTCGCAGATACCAGTGCGGTGCGTTTTTTAAGCTGGGCCTGCTTTGCGTTATTTCTTCGATTTAATCTGGCTTGGGCAGCCGTGTTCGACGATGTCACATTCTTCGGTGACTGCCGTTGTATCTTTCCTAGATGATAATGAATGAAACTAATCAACCGAGAGGGGTTGAAATGAACGAACCTTTCGCAGCATCTTTTAACGATGACTTTGTGGCGTGCTTTGATTTGAAGGATTTGTTTTGCTGTTACAATCCGAATTTAGATTATGGTTTCTCTCGCATTTAACTGGGGAATACCAGCCTGCTTGAGTGTCGGTCTATGGTGATGAGCCGCCATCGTGGAGGAAAACAAAAATTACGACCACGTGCCTGGCGCGTTCCGTCTGTGAGATCTAATCTTATCTAACATTGTGGCGCACGGGATATGAATGCGAGCTGTCCAATAATGCTATTATGATAGTGTACGATAGAAAAAGCGGCCCACTGTGCAACACGTATTTACACTCAACGGAAGCGGTGAGACAGGAAGGAAACCCCAACCATAAGTAAGACACTACACGAAAAGGCGGAATGATACAACGGAGCAGCCGCGTTATTCGAAGTGTCTGTGGGAGATGATTCCGATTCCGCCCCAGTCGCGGTCCCAGTCGCACCCCCAGATCCGGAGGATAAGTCTCTGGGAGCGTACTCGGACGGTACGCTGATCACGATGCTGTCCAGATCTAGACGCACTCCATAAGTGCTTGGACCAGCGACGGGGAGAACTGCGTACCAAAGAAAGAGTTATTCACTCCAGCGACGTTCTCAATGGCCAGACTGTGCTCGCTCTCATCGAGGTTGGATGCAAAGTACTTGATGCATGGCTGTTGCTGCTCGCACGTCATGCCAAAGGCGCCACCGCATCCAGAGACCCCGCTAAAGGTTTGCGCAGTGCCGTTATCTAGAATGACGTTATACAGACCATGGTCGTTTTTCTTGTCGCCGAAAACCCAGACAGTAGAACCTACATGCTGTTAACAGCCTGGTGACGGTGAAGAAAGTTAACGGAAAGGTACCATGAAAATTGAAGGAAACAGATGCTCCATCCGCATTCGTGTAAGACGTTCCTCCACCGCTAAAGTTTGGGGACTCGTTGGAGTCCCAAGTCCCAGAATACACCAACGAGGAGTCGTCTTCTTGGAGAGTCGTATTGGAGACCGATGCACTACGCGACGAGACATGAGTTTTAAAAGAAACGCCCAATACGCAATAGAGGCTCACCCAGAAGGTGCGACCTGCACAGTGGTCTGAAGGTAATCGAAGAAGAACGCGTTTCCTCCCGCGTCGTCTCCCTGCGCACCAAGATTCTTCAACGTAAGCTGATGTGCTCCGTACGACAGACTATCCGTGCTGAACAACACCGCCGGAGCCGTCCCATTCTCAGCCGAATACGCGCTTAAAGTCTCCGTGTCCGAGTCGATTTGAACAGAATATGATCCATAGTCAGGTCCTTTCTGGCCGTAGATGTAGATTGCGGGCCCTAATTAAGATGAAAACTTGTAGCCAGAGTAATAAATATGATTATCCTTACCAGTAAAGTTGAATTCAATGGTGCTGTCAACGGTCTCCGTCCTGTGGAACGTTCCCATCCACCATGGGCTGTCGGCCGCGTTGAAGGTTGAGCTGGAGGGGTCGGGCGTTGACCATACAGACTGGTCGGCGTATGACAGAATGCTGTCAAAGTCGTCGACGGTAACGTTCAGATTCACCGCGGACAAGTCCATGGTGGTGGTCAAGAATAAATCTGGGATCACATAATTTATGTCAACCGTCATGAAATTTAAAGCACTGATAAGATAAGATAACAAACACCAACTCACTGAGGTTTCCCACGAAACACCTACATTTCCACTACCATCATGTCTTTGAGGGTAGCCACTACACAGGTCACAGAAATCTTGCTCTGTAACAGATGCAATGCATCTTTTACCGCATCCCTCAAAATACCTCCTTACTCTTCAGTCCTCCAGCAGCTCCGCGAGAATTACATTCCCTCCGCCTCTGAATCCATCTTCCATTCGCATTTCATCCCGACCGCAGAGACTGAAATCGCGCAGTATGATGTGGAAATATCGCGTCTTAGCGCTACTTTGTCGAGACTGCAAGAAGGACGCGCACAACTGCAAAAAGCTGTCGACGCGTACAAATCCTTACATGCCCCCATTCGACGCCTTCCAGTCGAGGTCCTGTCCACCATCCTACTTCTGTCTGTCGATCCAGACTACGATATGTCAGATGGGCATCATCGTGATGGCCCCCTGGCACTGGCATTGGTCTGTCGGAGATGGAGAGACGTGGCATTGTCATTGAACAAACTTTGGGTCAACTTCAACATTGACTTTTACAACTTCGACCGCTCCTCTAGCAGGTTTACTGACCCGGACAGCCCTGTTTTCCTAGATCAGTATTATGAAAGATATCTGTCCAACTTCTGGGAGATCTTTAAACTACACATGTCTCGGTCGGGCTCACATCTCCTGTCAATATCTCTCGATGTCGATGGACATCACTCAGATCATAACAGCAAAGTTTTAAAAGAGCTCGTTGCTGTCTCTGGACGCTGGGGCGAAGCAAACCTCCGCCTCCGATGGCCCTGTCTCCGTGACCTTGCAGTCACAGGTTTCTTTTCCAACTTGCCATGCTTAAAGCGCGTCGAGATTGACCTCAACAGAAAGCGGGATGGTGCTGGCCTAGCATGTGTGCAATTCAACAATTGTCCAGCCCTTCGGGAAGTCAGGTTAGTGGATAACAACGACCATAGTCCCATTCCACTTGCTCCTCACATTCGTCGCCTCGAGCTGGAAGGACACACAGGGCGGACATTAGTCCCTCAGCTATCTTCCTCCCCCTACATCGTCGAGCTTGTGCTTGGAAATGTAAGATCCCCTTGGCTAATTGAGTCCCAGTCACCACCTCTGCGGCACTTCCTCACAAGTCTCACTTGTCATAACCGCTTCCATGTCGGGCCAGTACTTGACTCCCTCGTCTTGCCTGAGTTGACATTGTTCGAGGCAATCATGGAAGAGAAGGACCCCATAGAGTGGGATGCTGTGGATGTATGCACAGTCAGCGCGTTCTTTGCCCCCGAGCTGGTATCCCTATTCGAACGTTCTCGCTGCTCCTTAGGGACGCTAACGCTAGAGAATGTTTTCATCACCGATGATGAACTTATCTCCATCCTTCGTGCAACACCCTCCCTTCACACCCTTTCCCTCTTCGACTCAACCGTCGAAGACCCGAATCCCACTATTAACGACAACGTTCTTCGCTCACTCACACTCCCCGGGCCATCGGGCGAATCACTTCTTCCCAGTTTGACCCAACTTAATCTTAGGATCGCCACCCCCATCGACGATAGCCTGTTGGTCGACATGGTGGTGTCTCGCTGGCGTGCCGTCGGTCGCGCTAGCCTAAACACCCTTACTTTAGAGACAGTGAAAGGAGGTCCTCATCTATCGGCGGATTGTCTCCGTCGGCTTCATGCCTTCAGGGATGATGGCCTGCGAATGGCGCTGCCTTAAATAGCGGCACAACTAGCGTGTGCACACCACTTGTATATCTCATTATGTAGATCCAAATCCTGTCTCATTCTTAGCCACGTTGAGGGTGAAGGTAGACCGGACAATGGAGGATAAGATATGGTCGAAGTTGTTGACAGTACCGTACAAATTCATCGGGTCTGGAATGGTGGTGGCTGAGAAGAGACGTGTGATGCAGTTGCTATGTAGTGAGTTCAGTAAGAACATGCATATTTATTCTGAAGAGGGACAGTCTTCGACTGCGAGCAGGGGATAAAGTTGTTTATCGGACATTTACGCCGGAGAAGTACTCTCTTTATTGAACCTCTGCGACCGTCTCGCCAGTGGCACATCAGTCCCACAACAAGTAAGGCTTTCGATGTAATTTGTTGGTTGACATCAAGAGTGAGGAGGATGTGCTTGAGCATAGTAGCGCTATTGATTTCCATTTATCGCAGCGGATTGCAGTCCATTCTAGTAGGGTCCTGAGAATTGGCTTATCGCCTATCATCGAGTGCCCTCAAGTCACCTCCCAGCGACCGAGGAGTAAGCAAAGACGGTATCGGCAGAGCGTACCCAGAGAACGTCGTAGAAGCCTTCGAGGCGGCGGTATGATGGACAGCTTGTGGGAAGGAGCCGTCAACGGCGTACGATCAAACCCTTCCAGTGTGGTGGCGGCGATGGAGATGAGGCTGGTGGGTGGTCGAAGAACGCGTTGTCGGAGGATGCTGAGTAGCTGGAACAAGACCGTTCGTCTCGGTAGGTTGCAGTGAGTCTGAGGAGCTACAGAGTCGAGAGGATAGTCACCTCGTCGTTTGAACACGATGGTCAAGAGAATGGAGAGTGCGCGAGGATTTCTTTGCGTGAAAGGGCTTCAGAAGCGTTGAGAAGACATTACAATGCTGGTGGCCCACAGAGTAACCCTCAGTGACCAGCCAATATCGGGTTCATGATACAGATGTCTTGAGCTTTTCGAGTCGTACATAGTTGGAGATGCGACAGTCTTCGAGCTTCGAGCAGGGTTTGGAACGAAGTTGGATCGGGGCCGTTTTTTCTCATGAGCAATGAAGATGAAATAAATAAGGTAGCGTTGAGACGAACCTGACTGTACACCATTATGTGTCCCTTGTGTCATATGGATTTCCTCCTTGCTGCATTGCTTCGAACTGATGTATAGGGTGAGTAGCGTCGAAGAGTAGCAGAAGATGCTGGATAGGAGTTGGATAGGAGACATCGTTACAACCTCTGAGACGGCGACAGGGGATACAAAAGATAGGAGATATATTTTAGAGCGACCGTTGACGACGACGACGACGATGGGACGAGGGTCCTGGGTGGAGAAGAATCCCTTGCTGAAAGGATTCCGTAGCAGGAGATTTGTTTGTCCGATCGAAAGAGGCGTTCAAATGTGGACCACCATGTGGAAAGCCCCAATACCCGCCGAGTTGGACTTTTTGCACCTATGGCCAAGCTATGGCAGGCTCATCAAGGCTAACTCTCAGCGAGGGCAGTGGGGATGTATACTCGCGGCTGTCGCTCCTCTTCAACGACGCTATCGACGACGAGTTAGCTTTCTCCAGGCATAAATTCTTGCTTCTTGGCCTTGTTCTTAGACTCCAACAACGATTCGATGTCAGAGGACCTTAACCGCCTTGCATTCCCCTGCTCAAACACCTTCACGGACGTTCAACAGGGACCTGATAGGCTTAAAGGGGCGGTGGCGGCGGAGCTGGCAGAGCGCCTCTGCGGCGTTGCTATGCGCTACTTCCACCCGCTTCCAGAAAAAAAAAACGGGGTGGTTCGGAATTGCGAGGGTATTTTTGGAAGATATTTCCTTGCAGGTGCGTAGTCCTCTATCAGTGAACGCGGTTTCCTGAAGACATTCCCAGAGACATAACGACGTGCAGCTTCTCCTGGCGGTTCCCCGGTGTTCCCAGCGCACAGAAGTTCGAGTACTCATATCACCGCTGGATTTTCATGGCTTCGGATGTTGCTGGGTCATTCATAAGTCACATCTCTTCCTGGTCTTGGGGATTCTTGCGCGTTCCGCGGGTTTGCCACCAACTTGTATTTTTGAGCCTTGGATTTTGTCTTCGGGGTATCTTGAGGCATCCCGCATAGTCTCTAAGTCTTGAAGAGTCTACAGAAGATAGTGCTGTTGCTTCAATTGGTGCTTGAAATAGTAAGTTCTTCAAAGTTTATGATCGTCGTACGCTGTGACTCACTTTACGACAGGTAGATAACGTGGGGTCACGTCACGCCTTAGTCCACGGGAACGATGATTTGGACGCAGATACAGTCCCCGAGAGAAAGCCAGCGAATAATACACCATGATAGGAAAGAAATGTGTTGGCCTGACCTGTGCCCGACGCGAGAGCCACCAGAAAGTCAACGCCCCATGTGGTTCCTGGCCAAGAACTGGGCCAGAGGAAGAGAAGCGCTGCGGCCCATGCGCGACTGGATTGACAGAGGGAACGATGGGCACCCCAAAGGCAAGGGGAAAAAGAGCCTCAAATTGATGCCTGGTGAGGATCCATGAGCAAGAATCGTATCTCTGGCGGGATGGCACGTATACGACGACAGGAATTTGGCGTCCCACTGGGTCGGATCGTCGCAGGCGTCCAAATGTATAGGCTTGTGTGTGTGTGTGTGAAAAAAATAAGCTTAAAGCCTCGCCCCCAACCCTGTGCTGTCTTCTAGGCAACGAGGAATTCCTTGACTCTTACCCACAAAGTCTGCACCATGCCCCCAATCCGCAACGCCCGTCGCTCTGTTAGGTTCCACCCCTACGACGGGGACAGGACGGTACGCCTATACTCTTCCTGAACGAATGTGAGCCTCTTATTGGTTCCCATTTCGTGCCTGCAGCGCGCAATTCGAGCTCAACGTGCAAACACACCGAATACGAATATTGTTCATGCAATCCACACCATAGTACGCAAGAGCCACTTCTCTTGTAGCGGCAGCACTCACCTCTAATGTTCGCATCCAGGATATTCCTATCGTTTTTCGGGGGCAAGTCGCCGGAGGGGGTGGCAGAGGGGAATTCGACCAACTCGTCCTCCGCATCGTAGTAAGCTGTCGAGTTGTGAAGTTGTAAACCAAACAAATCACTGAATTTCCCCTCCTAGACCGACCTACGCGTCCTCTTACGTGGATCTATTATCGACATCATCTTGCCTTCAAGGATGTAGGCTGCTTTCCACCGCCACCGCCGACAGCGACAACAACAACAACAACAAAATATTAATACCACAACCATTTTCTTGATGTATCGGAGGGCTTTTTATAATCGCGTGTATGCAACAAAACTTACAGTTACCTACCACACTTTCAACACTTGCAGCAATCTAAAAGTGTATTTCTTGGGATATTTCATCGTATCGGATATCTCCGCCGAGTGGCGCAGTCGCCATACGTATAGCTCAAATCAATTGGACGACTGGGGTTGATATAGCTAGGTTGTTTTTCTGGGTAGGTGTGTAAACGTCGCTCTTCGTGACTCGTTGTCTCTTCCTCATCACCCGCCTTTAAAGCCACACATTCTTTACTCGTGATTTGTGAATCCGAGTCACACTGTCATTATTTTACCTGCGTGCTAGTGCTCCGAAGCCCCGGGGTCAAGGCACATTCGGTGCTAAACGACAAACCCTTCGACGAGGGACTACACAGAGTGAAACCTAAATGCATCCTCAAGAGCATCGACGACGAACCACACACGACCTTTCTCCTCAGATTGCCGTGTCAACAATGGCTCACCTTCTTTCACTTCATTCCTCTATTTGATTACTTCGCTTGGTACTTGCAGCTTGAGTCATCTCAGTCGCACTCACTCTCCATCCTGGGCATCAATCCCTTCCTCTCAAGTCTCTGAATCCTCCAGATTAGCGTGTCCTTGGTTTGATCCCCATCCCTATCAACTAAGAAATCCACCGTTCTTACTGCCAATTGAAAATCGGCACCTCATATCTATAGTATTCTCAGAACCCTGTTCGAAGCTGCGTTGAAGGGCGAGCTGGATGGGTCGGGCGTTGGCATCGATCGGTCCGCCTAAGTCACGGTCGAAACCGACGAAGGTAAAGCCCACGCTGAAGCGCTGAGCGCTGGGATCTTTGACAACGAGAGTCCGGCGGAGAAGAAACCTCGTGTGGCGTAGGAACGTCAGAGTTGAAAGTCTCGCACATCGCTGTGAACGACCAGTACACCCTATTTAAGCTCTAACAAATGGTTATTACTGTTCATGTATACCATGTAGCACGGCGTAGAGTCACAACATTAGTAGTTGAATACGCCCCACCGCGCTGAGCCTGGTAGATCTCGATCTAATCTAATCTCTTCTGCCAACACACTTTCATGACATCCTCGTGGAATGATGCCCTACTTGCCTCCAACTTCGTTTTTCCTGTCGCAGTCCTTGCCAGACTCTCTGTAGCTCTCACAAAATTCCCCGACTTTCTTCGACATGACCAGCAGCTCTCTTCTCCCCTGACATCGTACTCACATTGTCTGTCCTCAAGTCTCTGTCAAAAACCCCAAAACATCTAACTATATTTCAGTACAGGAAGGAATCTATCTGTTTCAACATGGGATTGACCCATATTCCGGCGGTGTTTTTCGACACGTACGTTGTGATTCCTTGGTTATTTGTTCGCGTAATAATCTTGTCGGGTTTTATAGTCGCCTCTCTACCTTTCCGTTTTCACCACGGTCCTACCCAATTCACGGACCTCTGCGGCGGTCTTATGGACGCTATTTGACGCGCTAGGTGCATGGTCTCTTGTTCAAATCTGGCGGGCTCGTCAACGCGCCCCAAAGACGAGAAGAGACGGTTTGATTGCTCTTACGTGCGTGTTTCTACTAGTTCTTACGAACAATCTAGCTATAATCTAGCTTTTCAGATATTTATTGAACCCATATCTATGTCTTCCATCTCTTGCACTATCAACCTCCACTCTTGAAAACACTCTCGGTCTACTGGCAATCATGTTCACCAGCCAGAGTAAGGCCTCTCCGGCTCTCTTGACACTCTCCGTCCTTCTGCATCTCACACCCAATGCCATCATTCTCGTCGCGCCTCTTTTACTGCTCCTGGTGTCTTCCCCAATATCCCAGCTAGCTTCTCCCCGGCCCTTCTCCGGAAAGCTCCCCGCAATCCCCGCCTTACTCGCAGAATTCGCTGGATACACTGCGCTGCTGACTCTCGTATCAACAGTGGTTGCTGGTGGATGGGGATGGGTGGGACAGACATGGCTGGCAAGGTGAGTTTTTTTGGTTTCTTGCTGGCGAATATGGCCCAATGAACGAATTGGGGGTAGTTTAACACTTCCAGATCTGACTCCCAACCCCGGTTTGTGGTGGTACTTTTTTACGGAAATGTTCGACTATTTCAGACCATTCTTCTTGATGGTGTTCTCGGTAAGCTTCTTTTTCTTCTTGTCTCTTGCGTCCACTCACGTCCCTTTTAGGTCCACGTCTTGATATATGTCGCTCCGATATGTATCAAGTTCCAGTACGTCTCTCTCTTTAATGCTTATCAGTGCCTTTCCTGACGCTGTCGAAAACGAAGATACGATCCACTCTTCGCGACCTTCCTCCTCCTCGGTATCCTAGGAACGTTCAAATCCTACCCAACCCTCTCTGACCCTGGCTTATTCCTAAGCATGACTTCCATCTTTCCCGAGATATACCCTCGTACGCCTTCTCCTTCACGTCTCCCCTCCTCACCATTGCAACTAACACGACCCCTTCTTAGACCTCCGACACCCAATAGTGACATCCCTGCTCCATCTACACGCCTCCCTCCTCCTCCCCATCTTCCACCACCTATGGCTCTCCACAGGTACGGGGAACGCGAATTTCTTCTATGCGAGCACGCTGGTTTTGGCATGCGCGAATGGGGCGGCGGTTGTGGACTGCATCTGGGCTGGGTTGCGTGTGGCTATTGGGAAAGAGATGCCTGCGGACGAGTGGGTGGTCGTGCAAGAGTAAGATCGAGATGTGGGCCGGGTGGGTCTAGGGATTTTTAGTGACTCCGTACCCAAGTTGTAGAGTGCACGTACAGTAAGAGTCGTGATGGATGTTTGTACACCACGCCAGATGGAAGTACGTGGATTGCTCCAGTTTGGCGATCCCTGCACGCGCGGATTCTCTCTAAATGCATGTCTGAAGACTCTTGCCCTTCATTGGGTCCGTCTTCCGTTCTAGTCCTGCCGTTTGAACGTTATGAACACGAAGATTTAGTGGATTTCACGCTTTCATGCTACATCGTACGCGATTTCTTACTAGGCTTAGGTTACCTGCGTCTTCTGGAAATTACCGTCCAGTCTATCTTCACCCTTAATGCGGATAAGAATAAGAAAGGGGGCTGGATCTACATAATGAGATATACAAGTGGTGTGCACACGCTAGTTGTGCCACTATTTAAGGCAGCGCCATTCGCAGGCCATCATCCCTGAAGGCATGAAGCCGACGGAGACAATCCGACGATAGATGAGGACCTCCTTTTACTGTCTCTAAAGTAAGGGTGTTTAGGCTAGCGCGACCGACGGCACGCCAGCGAGACACCATGTCGACCAACAGGCTATCGTCGATGGGGGTGGCGATCCTAAGATTAAGTTGGGTCAAACTGGGAAGAAGTGATTCGCCCGATGGCCCGGGGAGTGTGAGTGAGCGAAGAACGTTGTCGTTAATAGTGGGATTCGGGTCTTCGACGGTTGAGTCGAAGAGGGAAAGGGTGTGAAGGGAGGGTGTTGCACGAAGGATGGAGATAAGTTCATCATCGGTGATGAAAACATTCTCTAGCGTTAGCGTCCCTAAGGAGCAGCGAGAACGTTCGAATAGGGATACCAGCTCGGGGGCAAAGAACGCACTAACGGTCCATACAGCCTCAGCATCCCACTCTATGGAGTCCTTCTCTTCCATGATTGCCTCGAACAATGTCAACTCAGGCAAGACGAGGGAGTCAAGTACTGGCCCGACATGGAAGCGGTTATGACAAGTGAGACTTGTGAGGAAGTGCCGCAGAGGTGGTGACTGGGACTCAATTAGCCAAGGGGATCTTACATTTCCAAGCACAAGCTCGACGATGTAGGGGGAGGAAGATAGCTGAGGGACTAATGTCCGCCCTGTGTGTCCTTCCAGCTCGAGGCGACGAATGTGAGGAGCAAGTGGAATGGGACTATGGTCGTTGTTATCCACTAACCTGACTTCCCGAAGGGCTGGACATTTGTTGAATTGCACACATCCCAGGTCACCAGTGTCCCAACTTAGGCTGAGGTCAAGCACGGCAAGTTGTAAAAGAACCCTTCGGCTGCAAGGTCACGGAGACAGGACCACTGGAGGCGGAGTTCTGCTTCGCCCCAGGGTCCAGAGACAGCGATGAGCTCTTGTAAAACTTTGAAGTCAGAATGACAAGGGTAATGTATCTGGCCATAGAGAAATATTGACATGAGATGCGAACCCGACCGAGACATGTGTAGGTTAAAGATGCCCCAGAAGTTGTCCATGTACCTGGCATAAGACTGATCTAGGAAAACAGTACTGTCTGGGTGCGTAAACCTGCTAGAGGAGCGGTCGAAGTTGTAAAGTCAATGTTGAATTTGACCCAAAGTTTGTTCAATGACAATGCCACGTCTCTCCATCTCCTACAAACCAATGCCAATGCCAGAAGGCCCCTACGATGGTGCCCACCAGACATATCGTAGTCGGGATCGACAGACAGAATTAGGATGGTGGATAGGACCTCGACTGGAAGGCGTCGAATGGGGGCCCACTGGACATACCATTGCCAAGTTTTATCTATAGAATCTCCCACTGTCTGAATCTCGCCTACTATCCAATCAATCTCGCAATTGAAATCAAAGCATACAGGAACGCGCATGCATAATACGGCGGCTACTAAGCATTTTCTGTACGCGCAGACTCGGAGGATTCGAATATAACGAGATAGACATAGAGTTGACCGGCACATTCGAGGAAGTATATAATCGGAGGTGGTGTCGAAAACAGAGGGAGTGAATTCAGAGAGTAAACAGAACAGAGACAGCAGTTGGGACAGGGAGGAGAATAGAACAGAGAGATACAAATACACCGTAGTCATGAGGGGTCGGGAATTATTGAGAGTCAGGAAGGGATCCTAGATGAACGTCGATGACGATGCTCAAGTCCTGGGATCAAGACTTGTGTGATTGATATCGAGAATCGTCACGCCGGTAATTCGAGGATGACCCGTGATATTCATCCCTGCGATGATGAAACGTCAGCGGAGATGAAATGCAGTAATGCTCTGACTCTTACCTTCTCGAGCTCTCGCCATACCGAGGTTCGCTTCGATGCCGATAGTCCTTTTCATCGTCTCGGTGGCGCCTCCGATCTCTATCATCGTAGTC